>CM046307.1:45757394-46357394 GCA_025267735.1 Mactra quadrangularis
CACTTCCTGAGAAAAATGTTCTCACCAGTGGTGGTCCTATATGAGGATATTTTTGAGTCTGTGAATGTGTATTTCTTGTTTTTTTCCATTTTTTGTATAGCACACTTGCTGATAATTGACGGGCGTTGTAATGTCATGAACCCTTCGGAGAAGAAAAGCACTGAGTAGGTGGGTGGATTTCAAAAAAAGTGTGTAAAATGCCCGTTTAAGGACAAAAAAATTACATAAATTGTTGTTCTGTGGATGTAAAATACTATCGAACTGAAAATAGACAGTCTTTGACAGTAGATATAATGAACATAATGGTAAACTGACCTTCGGTGATGGGGATGGGTTCACTACTAATATACGGCCTTTTCAGACCTTAGTCGATGATGAATATGCAATGCTCCCTAACTGTCCCTAAGTAACTCAAAGCCTGAAAGGCAAACCAGGTAAAATAATGAATACCAACAAAAATTGAGGATTTTTAGTGTCAGTTGCAACAGAAAAAACAGGTTTTATGACAAAAAAATGTGATGGTAAATTAACTTTGACTCAGAAAATTCTCAAAAAATGGGTATGGTATGGAGCTGTGTTCACTTCCAGATCCACAACCTGAATAATGGGTTCACAGGATCCTTTCCTTTCAAAAGTTCAATTTCTGGAACCTCCCTTCTTGGCGGTCTATATTCATCAGATTCACGCAACTGACAAAAGAAATTGCAGAAAGGGGGACTCCCAGGTTGCGGCCAAAAAGAAATTTCTGCCCTAACCGCCTTACAGAGACAAAGCTATTAGCTTCATGAAAGGAAGCTCTATCAGCAAGTCTTACACATTGCCCCCTTACTAAAATAGGCAAAAACAAGTGCTAGGTTCACAACTTGTGTGTGATTTTATGTGTTCATTAAATAAGAAATGCTAATACAGCCCTCTAACAGTCATTTTGATGAGTGTGTATGCCAGTGATGATACCGCGTAGTGATTTTTGAGCAGTTTCTTTCATATTTTCTTGCTTTTTGTATATCTATGTTGAGTGCATATGGAGAATGTATTGAGTTTTGAAATGATAAATATTGACAAAAATTGGTGCTCTTACAAGAGAATATCTAAATATTATATGCATTTATGCATCATTATGACAATAAATCAGATGATAATGCGGGTTCTGATGATCTCCATGACCGGCCTACAGCCCAACTCCGACACCAGTTTTTCCCTTCATCATTGACAGTTAGAGGCTTAATAATCCAATGGAGAACATTACAACATAAACTATTATAGCTCAGATGTGATAGGTATGCATCATGGCTAAAAAATCACATTGCATGGAAATTGATACATCAATCTGTGCACAAACTGGTTGCGGATGGGGTCTCGGATGGGCATTTTACCCTAATTATCCCATATTTGGACAGTCCAGCACCACTACATGCACCATCCAACACCAAACATCCATTTTCTACATCTAATGACATATATTCATGATTTTGTCCATAATCGTTTATATGCAATCCATCAAAAATCTTAAATTTGGCAGACGATGTTGTCTCTTAAAGGTTACATACTACACTAAATAAAATCCATCTTTGTTGTATTATAAAAGTCTCATTTTCAATGACAAATTACACTATGACCAAGGTACGTAAGATACCCCCAAACCATATATAGGCTGAAAGATCTATCTATTCTCCCTCAAAATGATCAGTATTAGAAAAAAAGTTACGTTACTTATAAGAAAATAATTTCGATTGAAAGTTCCTACCCTGAAAATGTCCTGGTTTTTAATCTCTTCACCAGCCGTAACAGAGTCATCTCCCCTTTTAACCAGTTTTCGCGACTAAACAAACCAGATCCATTGAATTTTTGCATACTTTCATAGGAAAAGCATTGTCAAAATACATACATACTCTTCAATATTAAAAAGCACCACAAATGAGGTATCCATGCACTCTCAAAAAATAAATAAGGACTATGTCACACTTTCTACTTCCGGTAAATGCTCACTTCCGGTTACCATTTAGTGGTATGTAACCTTTAAGGGACAAAAAGTTTTTTGGCTCTTAAAAATGAATTCATAAAGTGAAAGACCAATCACTTCTGAGCAATTATGTGCAGTTTCATCAAAAAATATTGATTATCTAAGCAGTTAGAGCATTTTAGCTGACATCACCCATTCTCAAGAAATTGGTCAAATTTTAGGCATTTTTTTAAAAATTACATATCCTTGAAATTAAAGCTTTTTCACATAAATTAGTGTTATAACTGACAATACATTGATGTTTTTCTGTATATTCATGATAGAAAAGGCAAATGCAACATTTTCCAAGCATTATTTTCACCTTTTCTATGTTTGTATAGTGATTTTTAGAGAAAAATGACCAAAAATAGCACTAAAATGTACCAATTGTTACTTGCTTTTTATGGTTAAAATAAACATTATTTAATGTCAATGTATATCAATGACATGTGCTATAGCATGCTACAGTCAATTCAACTGAATCAAACCAGATTTTTTAAACATGGATGTCACCAAGGTGACTTTTTGACTTATCAATCAGCAGGCCTAAGCGGGGCTCTTTAAAGTCTGAATTATCCCCTACCCCTCTGGAAGACCACTGATCTCACTTCCTGAGAAAAATGTTCTCACCAGTGGTGTCTATATGAGGATATTTTGAGTCTGTGAATGTGTATTTCTTGTTTTTTCCATTTTTTTATATCACACTTGCTGATAATTTGACGGCGTGTAATGATCATGACCCTTCGGAGAAGAAAAGCACTGAGTAGGTGGGTGGGATTTCAAAAAAGGTGTAAAATGCCCGTTTAAGGACAAAAAAATTACATAAATTGTTGTTCTGTGGATGTAAAATATCCTAGACTGAAAAAGACAGTCTTTGACAGTAGAATAAATGAACATAATGGTAAACTGACCTTCGGTGATGGGGATGGGTTCACTACTAATATACGGCCTTTTCAGACCTTAGTCGGATGATGAAATCAATGCTCCCTAACTGTCCCTAAGTAACTCAAAGCCTGAAAGGCAAACCAGTAAAATAATGAATACCACAAAAATTGAGGATTTTAGTGTCAGTTGCAACAGAAAAAACAGGTTTTATGACAAAAAAATGTGATGGTAAATTAACTTTTGACTCAGAAAATTCTCAAAAAATGGGTATGGTATGGAGCTGTGTTCACTTCCAGATCCACAACCTGAATAATGGGTTCACAGGATCCTTTCCTTTCAAAAGTCAATTTCTGGAACCTCCCATTCTTGGCGGTCTATAATTATTCATCAGATTCACGCAACTGACAAAAGAAATTGCAGAAAGGGGGACTCCCAGGTTGCGGCCCAAAAAGAAATTTCTGCCCTACCGCCTTACAGAGACAAAGCTATTAGCTTCATGAAAGGAAGCTCTATTCAGCAAGTCTTACACATTGCCCCCTTACTAAAATAGGCAAAAACAAGTGCTAGGTCACAACTTTGTGTGATTTTATGTGTTCATGTAAATAAGAAATGCTAATACAGCCCTCTAACAGTCATTTTGATGGTGTGTATGACCAGTGATGATACCGCGGTAGTGATTTTTGAGCAGTTCTTTCATATTTTCTTGCTTTTGTATATCTTATGTTGAGTGCATATGAGAATGTATTGAGTTTGAATTGATAAATATGACAAAAATTGGTGCTCTTACAAGAGAATATCTAAATATTATATCATTTATGCATCATATGACAATAAATCAGATGATAATGCGGTTCTGATGATCTCCATGACCGGCCTACAGCCCAACTCCGACACCAGTTTTCCCTTCATCATTGACAGTTAGAGGCTTAATAATCCAATGGAGAACATTACAACATAAACTATTATAGCTCAGATGTGATAGGTATGCATCATGGCTAAAAAATCACATTGCATGGAAATTGATACATCAATCTGTGCACAAACTGGTTGCGGATGGGGTCTCGGATGGGCATTTTACCCTAATTATCCCATATTTGGACAGTCCAGCACCACTACATGCACCATCCAACACCAAACATCCATTTTCTACATCTAAATGACATATATTCATGATTTTGTCCATAATCTTTATATGCAATCCATCAAAAATCTTAAATTTGGCAGACGATGTTGTCTCTTAAAGGTTACATACCACTAAATAAAATCCTTCTTTGTTGTATATAAAAAGTCTCATTTTCAATGACAAATTACACTATGACCAAGGTACGTAAGATACCCCAAACCATATATAGGCTGAAAGATCTATCTATTCCCCTCAAAATGATCAGTATTAGAAAAAAAGTTACGTTACTTATAAGAAAATAAATTTCGATTGAAAGTTCCTACCCTGAAAATGTCCTGGTTTTTAACTCTTCACCAGCCGTACAGAGTCATCTCCCCTTTTAACCAGTTTTCGCGACTAAACAAACCAGATCCATTGAATTTTTGCATACTTTCATAGGAAAAGCATTGTCAAATACATACATACTCTTCAATATTAAAAAGCACCACAAATGAGGTATCCATGCACTCTCAAAAAATAAATAAGGACTATGTCACACTTTCTACTTCCGGTAAATGCTCACTTCCGGTTACCATTTAGTGGTATGTAACCTTTAAGGGACAAAAAGTTTTTTGGCTCTTAAAAATGAATTCATAAAGTGAAAGACCAATCACTTCTGAGCAATTATGTGCAGTTTCATCAAAAAATATTGATTATCTAAGCAGTTAGAGCATTTTAGCTGACATCACCCATTCTCAAGAAATTGGTCAAATTTTAGGCATTTTTTTAAAAATTACATATCCTTGAAATTAAAGCTTTTTCACATAAATTAGTGTTATAACTGACAATACATTGATGTTTTTCTGTATATTCATGATAGAAAAGGCAAATGCAACATTTTCCAAGCATTATTTTCACCTTTTCTATGTTTGTATAGTGATTTTTAGAGAAAAAATGACCAAAAATAGCACAAAATGAACCAATTTTCAAGCTTTTTCTGGTTAAAAAAACATTTTAATGTCACATCAGATAATCAAATGACATGTTTCTATGCATGCTACAGTCAATTCAACTGAATCAAACCAGATTTTTTAAACATGGATGTCACCAAGGTGACTTTTTGACTTATCAATCAGCAGGCCTAAGCGGGGCTCTTTAAAGTCTGAATTATCCCCTACCCCTCTGGAAGACCACTGATCTCACTTCCTGAGAAAAATGTTCTCACCAGTGGTGTCTATATGAGGATATTTTGAGTCTGTGAATGTGTATTTCTTGTTTTTTCCATTTTTTTATATCACACTTGCTGATAATTTGACGGCGTGTAATGATCATGACCCTTCGGAGAAGAAAAGCACTGAGTAGGTGGGTGGGATTTCAAAAAAGGTGTAAAATGCCCGTTTAAGGACAAAAAAATTACATAAATTGTTGTTCTGTGGATGTAAAATATCCTAGACTGAAAAAGACAGTCTTTGACAGTAGAATAAATGAACATAATGGTAAACTGACCTTCGGTGATGGGGATGGGTTCACTACTAATATACGGCCTTTTCAGACCTTAGTCGGATGATGAAATCAATGCTCCCTAACTGTCCCTAAGTAACTCAAAGCCTGAAAGGCAAACCAGTAAAATAATGAATACCACAAAAATTGAGGATTTTAGTGTCAGTTGCAACAGAAAAAACAGGTTTTATGACAAAAAAATGTGATGGTAAATTAACTTTTGACTCAGAAAATTCTCAAAAAATGGGTATGGTATGGAGCTGTGTTCACTTCCAGATCCACAACCTGAATAATGGGTTCACAGGATCCTTTCCTTTCAAAAGTCAATTTCTGGAACCTCCCATTCTTGGCGGTCTATAATTATTCATCAGATTCACGCAACTGACAAAAGAAATTGCAGAAAGGGGGACTCCCAGGTTGCGGCCCAAAAAGAAATTTCTGCCCTACCGCCTTACAGAGACAAAGCTATTAGCTTCATGAAAGGAAGCTCTATTCAGCAAGTCTTACACATTGCCCCCTTACTAAAATAGGCAAAAACAAGTGCTAGGTCACAACTTTGTGTGATTTTATGTGTTCATGTAAATAAGAAATGCTAATACAGCCCTCTAACAGTCATTTTGATGGTGTGTATGACCAGTGATGATACCGCGGTAGTGATTTTTGAGCAGTTCTTTCATATTTTCTTGCTTTTGTATATCTTATGTTGAGTGCATATGAGAATGTATTGAGTTTGAATTGATAAATATGACAAAAATTGGTGCTCTTACAAGAGAATATCTAAATATTATATCATTTATGCATCATATGACAATAAATCAGATGATAATGCGGTTCTGATGATCTCCATGACCGGCCTACAGCCCAACTCCGACACCAGTTTTCCCTTCATCATTGACAGTTAGAGGCTTAATAATCCAATGGAGAACATTACAACATAAACTATTATAGCTCAGATGTGATAGGTATGCATCATGGCTAAAAAATCACATTGCATGGAAATTGATACATCAATCTGTGCACAAACTGGTTGCGGATGGGGTCTCGGATGGGCATTTTACCCTAATTATCCCATATTTGGACAGTCCAGCACCACTACATGCACCATCCAACACCAAACATCCATTTTCTACATCTAAATGACATATATTCATGATTTTGTCCATAATCTTTATATGCAATCCATCAAAAATCTTAAATTTGGCAGACGATGTTGTCTCTTAAAGGTTACATACCACTAAATAAAATCCTTCTTTGTTGTATATAAAAAGTCTCATTTTCAATGACAAATTACACTATGACCAAGGTACGTAAGATACCCCAAACCATATATAGGCTGAAAGATCTATCTATTCCCCTCAAAATGATCAGTATTAGAAAAAAAGTTACGTTACTTATAAGAAAATAAATTTCAATTGAAAGTTCCTACCCTGAAAATGTCCTGGTTTTTAACTCTTCACCAGCCGTACAGAGTCATCTCCCCTTTTAACCAGTTTTCGCGACTAAACAAACCAGATCCATTGAATTTTTGCATACTTTCATAGGAAAAGCATTGTCAAATACATACATACTCTTCAATATTAAAAAGCACCACAAATGAGGTATCCATGCACTCTCAAAAAATAAATAAGGACTATGTCACACTTTCTACTTCCGGTAAATGCTCACTTCCGGTTACCATTTAGTGGTATGTAACCTTATAGATCGTCATGGAAGGATAAAGGGAAACAACTTGTACGTTCGGACACAATCATTGTGTAGTTACTTCCCTTATTGTTTGAATATAAATTCAATTCGCTGGTCAATTTCTTGCTATTGGAAACTTCAGGTCGTCCACGTAAACATTGCGTATATAAACATAGCCAGTTTCATTACACACGGATATTTGGGGGTGATTTATTTTTACAATTTTATAGTTCAGTTAGTTTACTCTTATTCCAAAACCTATCATTATATAAAATTTACTATGTGCATTTGCATTATATAAAATGAACGATAAATATCAAAGTGATATGTTTAAATCGGTAAAATGCTATTCATACATCAGCTTATTCACACAATTAGTGGGTAAGTCCATTGTTTAAAGTACAAAAACAAGCATGACCTAGAATACGGCCTGTAGTTCATTGTAATGTTTACGTAAACAGTCTTTTTGTATGAATTGTAGTGTATGGAAGTCCATTTACACAGCTAGACTTAAAACACATCTGTTCACAAATGAACTAGTAGTATATAATCATAACAAAACCCGGCTCAATTATTCTTGATACATATTTTATTGACTTCATTATTCATCAATATTGAACACTAAAGTGCACAACCGATTATAATGAACAGAAAAGTGCATAACCGATTATAATGAACAGAAAAGAGCACAACCGATTATAATGAACAGAAAAGTGCACAACCAATAATATTAAACAGAAAAGTGAACAACCGATTATAATGAACAGAAAAGTGCACAACCGATGATATTGAACAGAAAAGTGCACCACCAATAACATTGAACAGAAAAGTGCACAATGTTTAAAATAAAACAAGGTTTATTTTGTTTTGATAATTATCTTGTTCTTTTTAAATAAGACAACAACATCAAACATGGTAATTTATAAATAATCAATATAATTTTAATATTTTATCTTGGTATTCTTGTAACATCTTATATTTTGTCCCCATTTCTCTTATTTATTTATTTAGAAAATACTGAGTGCCAGTGTATTTGTAATAACAAAGAAATTTTTTGAAGTAACACTATTCAGAAATGTTTAAAATCTTGTTCACAACAATAAATGTTATTGAATATAATATTTTGATAAGTTTTTATGTTGATCCCCTAAATTTTTCTGAATCCATCATTGTAAATAAGTGCATATATAATTAACATGTGTTCAATCATTCGGAACACCTTGACCTTCCATGAATGAATCATCCCTGACGGCCTGGGTTTTTACTACCTACGTGAGGTGAAGCATGTAACGGTTATGCAAAATAGTTTTCATAGTATACACACAGATCTTTGTCAAAACATATTTCTATGCTAAATATTGAACCAAATATTGCTCAGTGATATCATTGAACTGTGCTGTTCAAATTTAAATTCGTATGGAATGGCCGAGGAGTTCCGAATGGTGTTAAACCTACAGTATGATCGCAAATTAGGTAAAGAATTTGCTCCATCCCCAGATTATTTCTTCATCAGATGGACATGAGTTTTTAAATACATCACTGGCTTCCCCTTCCTTGATGTACTGTACAAGTCGTGTCAACTCTTCTGGTATGTTGAAACTTTTATAAAAACTTCCTCCTATTTGTATATGTCGAAGTTTAGGTAAAACTTGACAGTCTAATTCACATATATTATTACAAAGTAAATATTTATTGTTACCATTGGCAACAAGGAAGTCGTTTACTTTCTTTAATTCAGCAACAAGTTCTTCCTTCAATTGTTTATCTTTTGTTGAATCTTTGTTTGTCATCATGGCAGCAAATTTGGGAAATATACCGGAAGTAGCCTGGATTGCAGGTCCTGAATAACCTTGTTGAACTTCAGGTTTGGGAAATAGTTCATTTAAATATCTGGTTATTTCACCAGAGTCAGGTATAATTTTGTTATCAATATGACGATCAACTAGAACTGGTACTTTTCCTTCAGGATTAAGTTTTAAAAAATAGTCTGGTTTGTCAGTTGTATTAATTGGAATGATTTCAACATCTGACTGATTTAAAGTTAAACCAGTAAACATGGTGACTCTCTGAGAGAATGGACAATCACCAATACATTTACCATCTTGTCCTGCTTTAACAAACAACTGGAATCTAGCTTCAGTAGACATTGTACGTAGAAAGGTTACTGAAAAAAATAAAACAACAATTAACCTCTTAAATATTTAATTGAAATTTATTTAAAATGAACGTTATACGATGTAGCTAGAATCATTTATGTGACAAGTTGACAAATGCTTACAAAATATTTAAATGCAATGTACATGTATATACTGCTTCATTGAATGATAGACTTTCATCAACTAAACTACATCAATCCTTACCCTGACAGTAATATAAAGAAATAGTATTATAATGTTAAACTATCTCCTCTCATGTCAATAAAACAATAAAACCTACCACTCAATATTTCAATGTAACTCCTAATATTTACAACATATGTATACCTGTTTTACTAGTAAGATATCAAGTAATATATTAAACTTTGAACTCTTCGTAAACAGGTAAATTTTTATTCTAGTGATTATGTAAAACTAGTTTCTATAATGATGTTCCAAATTTTGTACTCAGATATAAACTACATATAAATAATGAATTCATACGTGTAAAAGTTTTGATTCTCAAAAGTGTTAGGTTAAATGTGAAATAAATCTTAATATGTTTACTGTAGTCCTAGATATAATACCATGCGTAACCTTTTTATCATTTGGACATTTTTCTTTTACATACATAATAAAAAACGTCTATATGACAAAATAGTTATGTAGGGTTTTATATTTAGGACAACGTAATGCTGTATACACATTAGAATGAAAAATTGTAAACACATGAAAAATAGAGTAAAGATGTAAAACATAAAACATGTGAGTTGTTGTTTGGTTTAACGTCATATAGCAACATATTGTATAGGTCATATGGCAGTCATTCAACCTACTAACATTTCTGGAAAGGTTAAATCTCTGGATCTCTAGCTTTTAACCAGTAACTATGCACATACTTCCGTCAGTGACTGACCCTACGTGATATAGAATCGGTGGTAGAAGGGAGAATGGCCGTAAAAATCATTTTATGACCAAACTCCACGAAAGTATGCCCTGCCCGTGAATCGACCCACGACCCCTCGACCAGTAGACTACAGTGCTACCAAATAAGCCCTGAATAAAATATTTCTAGTGACTTCGAGTATTACAAATGTGAACATAAATTTTTTTATGTTAATATTATCTGTTGTAAAAAAAGATATTTTAAGATATTGAACATAATTATATTTACATTCAAAGTTTGTTTTTGGTTTGTTTTAGAGTAAGTCAGTATCAGACGCTTATAATTTATAAATGTACACTTTTTACCATGTGTAAATGAATTTTATCTCTATGTTGTTCGTGTATAGCCTACCCAGATGACCCGTTACACTCTTGTCTGTCAACACACGTATTAGAACGGATGTTGGTGCACTTTAAACCTAACCAATTTATCGATAAACATCGTACAACTAAAAGTCAACAATATTAGTTAAATGTGAACATTGAATTATTATTTCGAGAAAATATAAAAAGAGACCTGAATGACTGAACGTCAATATAATGATTATAACTTAAAATTTAAACAGATAAATAAAAACATAGTGTCCTACCTGTCAGTAGATTGTGTAGACGGTGCATAAGTAAACTTTATCAGCACAGTTTTATCCTACTAAGATTGTATGATTCATGGACGGCTGAGTTAAATAATTTATAAAAACCATTCAAGTATGAAATTAATTTTAGCGAAATTATTATGAAGTATTTAAGTTTGTCGTTGTGGCAAAATCACAGGTGATAGACCCAAATTTTCCTTATTATAGTATATATAGAGAGAAGGTCTCCAACGCCTGTTCAACGGCTGTTGTTTTCAACTCGTCACCAAGCTCACAAAAACGACCCGACCGTCAAATCTTTTTCACTAGCTGTTCTAGATTTTAGATTTCTAGATGTTTTATTTGCTCGTAATGGTCCAAAAAGTCCAGTTTGCTCTATCTTTACTGTGGACGACTTGTTTGACATTGGACGAATTTTAGGGCTTTTTGGGGATATATGGAACCATATTTCATTAATTGTAGATCGATTTTTATCAAATAAAAAGTATTTTCATGTTGAAAATTACAACCGTTGAACAGGCGTTAGAGACATTTTCTCTATATGTATTATAATAAGGAAATTTGGGTCTATCACCTGTGGGAAAATAGTTCGACAACGAGCAATGATGCGTGTCTGCATTTGTAAAGTTGGTATGGTCCATTTACGGGGGGGGGTTATAGTTACTATAAATAAATTATTGTGTGAAAGTTTGGTCTGCTATAGCCTAATATTGTTGATTATGATTAAGACATATCAAGTTAATCTGTGGCGAAGTGGTAAAGTGAATACTTACGATACAAGACGTCGTAGGTTCAAATGTTGGCATTTTTTAAATAGCTTTTTTGAAGATATTTCTTGTTTGTTTTATCTGATTTAAACAGTCTTGATCGAATGCGATTTTTGTACTATTTTAGATCAATTGAATAAAGACAAAGAATATTTGAAAAAATAAAAAGAACAAAAACATTTATAATCACATTCAGTGAGAAAAAAAACTTAATATAACTTAAATAAAAAGGTACCGAATGTGGTGAGATTCGAACCCACAGGCAGCAAAAGTAAAATAATCACTGACCCACACACTTAACGTCTTGGCTATCGAGCATTTAATAGAATTCTTCTGTAATTAGACTAAATAAACAAACATGGTTCGTAAAATAAGCTGCTCACCCTCAAGAATGGTATAAGCGAGTTTTGGAAAATCACAGGTCGTTGTCGAATTAATGTTCTGCACGGGAGGGTGGAATGAATAATAATAGCGGTAAGCCATAGGCCTAGCATGTCGGCTCCTGAGCAAGAGTCAGGGTATAATAATGTGATACGACTTGGAATTATATTATACTAATCGACTGTGATGGAAAAATAAATTATGCGTGTAAACCTGATCTGGGCTCAAGGTTCGTGAAAAAAGTTAAAAATTGCATATATTAGATAAACATTAAGTAAGTAAACAGACACCTTCAAGTCTAGTTCTCGCCTTATAAATTATATAAGGGTGGAAAACCAGTCCTCCCATTGTTAGTTATAACAGAGTCCAAGACCAGTCCTCCCATTGTTAGTTATAGAAGGGGTCAAGACCAGTCCTCCCATTGTTAGTTATAGAAGGATTCAAGACCAGTCCTCCCATTGTTAGTTATAGAAGGATTCAAGACCAGTCCTCCCATTGTTAGTTATAAAAGGATTCAAGACCAGTCCTCCCATTGTTAGTTATAGAAGGATTTAAGACCAGTCCTTCTATTGTTAGTTATAGAAGGATTCAAGACCAGTCCTCCTATTGTTAATTATAAAAAGGTTCAAGACAAGTCCTCCCAATGTTAGTTATAGAAGGATTCAAGACCAGCCCTCCCATTGTTAGTTATAGAAGGATTCAAGACCAGCCCTCCCATTGTTAGTTATAGAGAGATTCAAGACCAGTCATCCCATTGTTAATTATAAAAAGATTCAAGACCAGTCCTCCAATTATTAGTTATAGAAAGATTCAAGACCAGTCCTTCCATTGTAAGTTATAAAAAGGTCCAAGACCCGTCCTCCCATTGTTAGTTATAGAAAGATTCAAGACTAGTCCTCCCATTGTTAGTTATAGAAAGATTCAAGACCAGTCCTTCCATTGCTAATTATAAAAAGGTTCAAGACAAGTCCTCCCATCGTTAGTTATAGAAGGATTCAAGACCAGTCCTTCCATTGTTCGTTATAGAAGGGTTCAAGACCAGTCCTCTCATTGTTAGTTATAGAAAGATTCAAGACCAGTCCTCCTACTGTTAGTTATAGAAGGATTCAAGACCAGTCCTCCCATTGTTAGTTATAGAAGGGTTCAAGACCAATCATCCAATTGTTAGTTATAGAAGGATTCAAGACCAGTCCTCCCATTGTTAGTTATAGAAGGATTCAAGACCAGTCCTCCCATTGTTAGTTAGAGAAAGGTTCAAGACCAGTCCTCCCAGTTATAAAAGGTTCGAGACCAGTCCTCCCATTGTTAGTTATAGAAGGATTCAAGACCAGTCCTCCCATTGTTAGTTATAGAAGGATTCAAGACCAGTCCTCCCATTGTTAGTTAGAGAAAGGTTCAAGACCAGTCCTCCCAGTTATAAAAGGTTCAAGACCTGTCCTCCCATTGTTAGTTATAGAAAGATTCAAGACCAGTCCTCCTATTGTTAGTTATAGAAGGATTTAAGACCAGTCCTCCTATTGTTAGTTATAGAAAGATTTAAGACCAGTCCTTCAATTGTTAGTTATAGAAAGATTTAAGACCAGTCCTCCTATTGTTAGTTATAGAAGGATTCAAGACCAGTCCTCCTATTGTTAGTTATAGAAGGATTCAAGACCAGTCCTCCTATTGTTAGTTATAGAAGGATTCAAGACCAGTCCTCCTATTGTTAGTTATAGAAAGATTTAAGACCAGTCCTCCTATTGTTAGTTATAGAAGGATTCAAGACCAGTCCTCCTATTGTTAGTTATAGAAGGATTCAAGACCAGTCCTCCTATTGTTAGTTATAGAAGGATTCAAGACCAGTCCTCCCATTGTTAGTTATAGAAAGATTCAAGACCAGTCCTCCCATTGTTAGTTATAGAAGGATTTAAGACCAGTCCTTCTATTGTTAGTTATAGAAGGATTCAAGACCAGTCCTCCTATTGTTAGTTATAGAAGGATTCAAGACCAGTCCTCCTATTGTTAGTTATAGAAGGATTCAAGACCAGTCCTCCCATTGTTAGTTATAGAAAGATTCAAGACCAGTCCTCCTATTGTTAGTTATAGAAGGATTTAAGACCAGTCCTTCAATTGTTAGTTATAGAAAGATTTAAGACTATTCCTCCCATTGTTAGTTATAGAAAGATTTAAGACTATTCCTCCCATTGTTAGTTATAGAAGGATTTAAGACCAGTCCTTCAATTGTTAGTTATAGAAAGATTTAAGACTATTCCTCCCATTGTTAGTTATAGAAGGATTTAAGACCAGTCCTTCAATTGTTAGTTATAGAAAGATTTAAGACTATTCCTCCCATTGTTAGTTATAGAAGGATTTAAGACCAGTCCTCCTATTGTTAGTTATAGAAGGATTCAAGACCAGTCCTCCCATTGTAAGTCATAAAAGAATTCAATACCAAATATCTCATTGTTAGTTATAAAATGTTTTAAAACTAGTTATACATCTCTCAATTAGAAGGGACAGCAAGTAGTAACTGATAACCTTTGTAGTCAAATGAGGCAACACAGCTATATAGATTTCTTTGAGTGTTTGATATTTTATTTGATATTGTTTCTTCAAGAACTTATTGTACAAAACATTAATATAAAATTAAAAAATTAAAATTAATATAAAAGTTTTACCAGTAGAGTAATAATAACAGAACACTGACAATAAATCTGTACAATACAATTTATTACAAGCATTAATAATAACATTTATATAAAAACTGGAAATGAAGAATCCATACATACAATATATTTTACATATTACTGTACATCTTATAAACTAAGTTTAGTTTTTAACAAAACTTTGTAATATATTAAACTTGTAATATTTTCTAATAAGAAATATTGATCCATTATATTTTTCATATTAAGTCCAAAGAAATCTAATTTGTTAGTGGATCTTATCAGTTGGAATCCTCAAATTTTATCATTGAATTTCCAGTTAAGGAGAAATATTCATCTAACATTGATTTTGTTAATTAAGATGTTGTCAAGAGCGATGAAATTTAAATAGTTCTTCTGCAAAAGAATACTTAGCTTGGTTTTCAATCAAAAATATTTACTACAAAAATTGAGATAAGGCTAATGTTCCTTACTCTCTATATTTTCATGAAATAATTATTAATTGTCAAACACTATGAGGTATTAAGTCTTATTAACGACTTTAAAATTTAATTTATTCATTTAAATTGCCATAGATACAAGAATGCATCATCTTTAAAATAGAACAAAATTACCTTAGCATAAAAAAAACAATTGACTAATTATACATTAACAATTGTCAAGTTCTTTTCCTTAAACTTTTAAGTTTGAAATATTAAATACCAAGGGAATAATAAAGACAAAAATAAACACACACACACGTCTATATCTTGGTTATATTTCCATATAATAAATCTTATCTATCAATTCTTACATCATTCAAACAGTATTATACTGGTTGTCATCTCTGTAACCTATACACACAATACATACAAACTATAAACATATATAAGAGACCAGTGCTTACATGGAAACCTGGGAGTTAGTTTGTCACATGACAACCTCAGTCATTATATATAATTGGATTTGATGCGTCAATTTAACAAAAGAATAGTCAGTCAAAAATAGGGATGGATGAATATATTCAGAAATATTATTTCATTATCTATATAAAAACAAGTGAGTAATATCTACACTCATATTTACTGGGCCCCACATATACTGAATAATAAATTTTGTTTTCATAAGAATAAATACGTGAACACTTCTACACAATAGTGTGAACTTATGTATCACCCCCATAAACAGATGAATTCAAAATTAGAAGTACAATAACATGCCATGTTTTGAAGATTGATATATACATGTAAACATATAAATGTAAATATGTTGTATCAGCCTACTGTCATGATAAAATGTTATAATACATTAAACAACTTATAACAAAGTAAATTATTTACTCTAACAATTTCTGATCATCAGAGACAGGTCATATAATTCAAAGCTACTATCTTTAAACAATGTTCACATAAAACCAAGTACATGATAAACTCAGAATTATCATAAAAACTAAACTATTTCAAGATGAATACATTCTAGATTATAAAATCTTGTAACTAAAGAATGTAATTATGATGAAAAATACTTAGATGTCCAGATGTATATTGACTTATATAACATAAGATGATTTCATGTCTATTGTCTAAAATATTACTACAGTATCTCATTTTATAACATGTGTGTATACATTTATATAGAGAGTTTGATCATTAGGCTGGTCATAATAAATGTATAATTTCTGCTTTATTTATTTATGTATACAACCAATATGTGCATGCATTAAATACAGAGATGTAACACTACTAGTATGGAGTACAACAATTGTACAAGAACAAGGATATCAACAAAAGTGAAAGTATAAAAAAAAACAATCTCCTTAAGTCTTCAGTTTTTTCAAATTCAAATTCATTTAAAATGACGTGAACTGCGTAAAATCCACTTTTTGGAGACAGAAAATCTTCACTTAAGGAATAATCTCCTAAAACTTTGTCCAATATATTACTATGTTGAAATTATGTGAACAATATAACAGTTATCAGAATGGATTTCTATTGGAATGTTTTACTATATGTTAACAATGACTAGCCGACCATCCTAGATCACATCTTTCTTTATACAAATACTTTCTTCTTTAAATATTTAATCTGATCCAAGTTTGGCTCCAGCAATCTGAAAAAATTAAATAATACTTTCGTACAATTATATTAAAATAATATTTTTTTAGTTGAACAATTTTTTAAAAATATTTATTCAAACATTGTTTATATCATATTAAAATGTATTTTAAAACTGTTAAATGTTTATTTTATATTAATTTATATTTATTTGAACACTGATCAATATTGAAATTTTATACATTGTAACATTATAGATTCTAGTCAAGGATATCAAGCCTTAATGATATACAATAGATCTGATTGCTCTATCGATCAAACAGACCAGTTGAAATTTCTGATACAAAAGAGGGAACACCCTCCCCCAATGTCTCTTAGAATTTACACCAATCTTGAGATGAATTTTTCAGACCCTAAACTGCAGAAATCAGCAAATTCCCGGCAGTCTCACAGGTTTGTATACAGTACAACCTCTCCACAACAACGCCCACTGGGAGGGACTAAATTATGCTGCTGTTCAGAGGTTGTTGCTCTGCAGAGGTTAAATTCAGTTAAAATTACACTTAAGGGAAATATCATAAGCTGTTGTTGTGCTGAGGATTTGTTCCATAGAGGGCCACTCTGCAGAGGTTATACTGTATTCTGATCATGTATTATTTTACAAATTGTGTAACAATGAGATACAATATAAACATACAATACTGAAACTATTATAAATGAACTATAGTTACCTGTAAGACAGAAACTATTATAAACAAACTATAGTTACCTGTAAGATAGAAACAATGACTCCAAATAAACCAATAGCACTACCAAAGATTTCTATTATAAGAATTTTTACAAATAAACTTGCAGATTGTGCGTCAGCAAGGGCAGCCCCAGATCCAACAATACCAACACAAAGACCACAAGCTATATTACTGACACCAACAGTTAAACCAGCACAAAACATCTTAAATCCTGAAATTATAAAAATGTATAAAAATGTATCATAACTAAGCGTGAATATTAATCAATGCATAATATAAGGTTTTTTTTTTGTTGGGTTTAACACCATAGCAACACATTGTATAGGTCATATAACGGCGATCAGTCAACCTACTTACTGTTCCTGGAAAGGCTAAATCTCTGGATTTAGGTGTTAACTAACTACTAAGCGCATACTTTCGTCAGTGACTGACAACTGCCTTACATAATTAAGAATCATTGGTAGGAGGAAGAATGGCCGTAAAAATAATTTCATGACCAAACTCCACTCGATATAAAGTATTTTATGGTTAAACCAGAGAAAATACGAGTAAAGACTGGACTAGTTACAGCTACATTCTGGTGACACATTATTATATACATTTAACAATAATATTAGGGCTGTGGATCATTGAGCAAGTGGCGATCCGAACCACGATTCATGTGTAGCGATTCACTAATCAAACCACAAATCACTTGTTAATGGAGAACTATACAAAATTCGTGTAATAAAAAGAGTAAATGAAGAATTACAAGAGTTTTTACTATAAGGAAAACCATGTATTCCAAACATGTCTATTACCAGATGTTTTAGGCATTTTCAGTGATAACATTTTTGTTTAATTGTGTATCAATCGCAATTTTGACACAATATTAATCGGTCCCCACATAAATTTAAGTTTTCATTAGAAGTGCAAATCGTTTTCTGTTGTAATTAAGCTAAAAATAGTTTTTTTGATTTTTTCCAAAAAATCTGACCATTTCAGACTTGACAAATATTCGTACTCGATTTTCTGGTCTAGATAGCAAATATCAGAGTACTTGGATAATCGCCGCAGTCTTAAATAATATTAAAATATTACCAGCATAATAAGATTCTCTAATAGCTTTTTCAGAGTCTTCCATAACACTGAATCCCTGAAATATGATAACATATAAACTTTAAATATATAAACAATACTTCTTGCATCCTTTATGAAATTATTCCATGAAAATATATATTTTAAATAAGTCAAAATGACATCATCTTAAAAGATAAATGATGTCATCTTATACAGGAGAAATGACATCATATTACACTAAGCAAAACAACACATATCAAATCAGAGAAAAAAGCAAGAATGCAACAAAACAAAAATATCATATTATTATATCATATCATTAGAATGTAAACATTGTCATGTGTTTTCATGTAAATAATCAGTTTTATCCATGATGCTCAGCATCTCCGTACAAAGGTCAGTTAGACCGTTTGTGTACAGAATGGGGCAACAAAAGTAAATTTTCAAAATTTTTGTACATAAAATCATAAATTCCAAAAATGTTTAAGGTTTCAAAAGATTTAACATAAGAAAAACCTTTCTCATGTCCAAACTATCCTTTACTTCAATAATAAGCCTGGAAACTTTCATTCATGGGGCTACTCATATATATACATATGAAAAGATTCTTTTTACTGAACTTTAACTCTTAAAACTTTAAAATAAATAAACAAGAAATATTTACATTGATACTGTTAGTCATTACTATAGCCATAATAATTCCATAGATAGCTACAGCTTCACAAAATATGATACTGATTAAATTTTTAGTTTTAATTCTTGGAGCTTTTACACCACCTCCTACTATACTGGACCCTGTGGTAAATATACCCCTGTAATAAATATAGAATGTATATTAAAATATTTGTATATTAAACACATGTATGATAAAAGTATTTTTACCTTAAGCTACAGTCCCATAAACATAAAAATAGCTGTGAGGGCACCGTACGGGCACCGTGCAATCAAGCTCCGCAAGGACCCGTACAAAGTCTTGCGTACCGGTACGGACTGTCATGTTTTTACCAGGGTCTGTGAGATGAGCCCAGGATACAAGTATCAGTTTCAGATTCAAATCGTGAACAAAATGGCCAAGTATGGATTAAACATGCATATCTTCCAGCTACCGCTCTGTACGGGTGTGTTGTTTTGTACCATGTGCGTACCGTCACCTTGATACGCAAGGCTTCTCACGGCCCACAACTGTCTGCACATACATGTCCGTAACAAGCCACGATTTTATGGGACTGAGGCATTACAAGCATCATTACAAAGCATTCATTTCACTCCATCCAGTAGTAAGTGGGTATTGTGAGGGTCACCTGCTTGAAGGTGATTTCAAGAATCAGGTGTTATCATACAAAATTGTGAATTCAGTAAAACAAGTATATATTAGGGCAAAGTTTAAACAACACTTTAACCTTGTTTTAAACTTAAAACATATAAGTGGTAATATGGACAGAAAACAGAATACTATTTTATTTGTCTTACAAAATAATCATTAAGTTAACTAAAATGTGTTAGCTTACAATAACTGATTTGAAAGTTTTCATCAATAAATAAACCAACTTACCAAGCAGCTCCAACAACAGACAAAGATATAGCTAAACCAACACCCATTGTAGCCCACATATATGGTGTAATATTTAGTAATATCCTGTTAAATATAAAACAATAAGACTTCATAAGTTAAAAAACTCTAAGTCACTCAATGCTGACACTATGGTGACGTTAATTTTTACCTCAAGTGTAATCTTTGATATGTTAACACAAGTAAGTCCTTACATGCTTTGACATGAATTCTCTTTAAGAAATTGTTTACAACAAACAATTACACAGACAACAGACTTAAACAGCTCATCTGAAGCATACTCTAGTAAGCTAAAAACAAAATAATCAATAAATGAAACTAATTTTGACCAAGAATCACTGATACCTAGAGAACACCTCAATTTATAACTTTACTTTATATCAAGTTAAGATAATAAAACAGTTCACCTACCATCCAATATCAAATCTTCCACCTTGATTTGTTAGTAAATAATAACCAGCTGTAAAATAAAACAACATAATAATTTATTTATTGAGATCTATGATAAATATTTGTTGACCAACTCATGTCATATTGATCATATATTGTTAATTTAGAGATAAAATATAGAGGATATTCGTCAACTCTGGTGTAAAATCTATTTTTATTTCACCAGGTGAGCTCAGAAAACATATTTTTATGAGTGGCATAGCTGCGAGTGAAAATGTCATTTTCTGCGTTCATGAGTTGAAATAAAAAAGATATGGGAATATGTTTCTGTACAGAATGGAATTTTCAAAATTCAGTGGAAGTTGATTTTTGAACTGTTTAGCGCATCTGAAAGATTCAGGAAGTAATAAAATCAGGTGAAGTGATTGGCATCTTTTCATCAAATTGGCTAGAAAGATAATTATATTGCTTGTGGCCTGCAAAAATACTCAAATTTGGTATTTTTAATACAAATGCTTATTCTATGATAACATTTCTAATTATACTTGGTTGTTTTTCTTGTTCCTTTCAGCCTTTAAAGATTTATCTACAACTTCTTTATATCAGAAATAGTTAACAACACACCGTTTGTTCTGATGACGTTGCTTTGAGACGTTCATGATAAAAACAGCACATTTCCTTCATTTAATGTTACCTGGCATTGTTTTAAGTAAAAACATCTCTGCCTTGAAACAATTATTAATGTTTTATCCTGAATTTTTCATCTTCATCTCAATTGTTGAGATAAAGAAAAATGTACCATACATTAAAAAAAGATAAATCAATCATAAAGGAATGAGATGTTAATGTCACAAATAAACTGAACTAAAATGTTGTCAGATTTATTCTGAATGCAATAACTTACACAGTGATCTCACCTAGCTTATTCAATAGGCAGTGGCTAGAGTTACGGTACCGTTACTCTAGACCCAGGGTCGAGAGTTACGGAAGTTCCGTAACTGTAGACAACGCTTGCAAGGGTAGGCTAGAGATACGGAAGTCAAATAACATGCGTATGTTTCAACTTTTAAACATCAGAAACTTGTTTATATTCATTATTACTAAAAATAAACAAATATTTACCGATGTGACTTATCCTAAAGTTATTACACGCGCCATTTTGGATATTACTAATAAACTTACAGGATGTTTAATATACGGCGATATGACACTGTCGTCTTCAAAGTGTCACATACTAAGTTTACTTGAGCGTTAAGTTATGGAGTTGGATTATAATTTGGACTAAATATGTATAATTTTGGATGGAATTTAAAGCAAACATTTATAGGAAATAGACAATTTTTTTAGTATTTTTAATTGTGAATAATTTGCAATTGTCTAGTAAGAGTGAAAGGGTGAAAACGTTAATTGAATGGTCAGAAAGTCCATGTTTTTGTGAAAAATTCCAGTTCGTCATTCCACACCAATCTTTTAAATTTGAACGAGAATATTAACAATCTCATGTTAAATAATACCCATTTATAACCAAGTCAGCAATTTTACTCAAAACTCGGCACTTATCTAGTAGAAAAACATGTTTTTTTCAATTTAATTCACTAAATCCACCAAAAAATGCTCAGTACTTATCGTACAATGTACATGTAAGTAAAGCGCCTTGATTTTTTAGTCTGATAATCTTGGAGAAAATTGCCAAGATTTTTTAATTGGTAAATTTTTTAGCTAAAGATCGCTGCTTTTAAATGTAAAAATGGATCATTTATCAACATTTATATCAAATTGAAGACTTTTACTTTTGATTCTGGCCAAAATAAGTTATAAATAACGGTCGATTTTGCATTTGAAAATTGCCGTTTTTTTCTTACAAGACATGCAATTTTGATTTTTTTACTATAAATACTTAAGAAATCGTATTTTAAAAAACAGATTTTATTTCTGTCCAAATTATTTGATATATTCTGTTCAAATTATAAACAATATCTATAACTCATCGTTCAAGTAAACTTAGTATGTGACACTTTGAAGACGACAATGTCATATTGCCCTATAATAAACATTCGATAAGTTTATTGTTAATATCCAAAATGGCACCTATAATAACATTAAGATAAGACACCTTGGTAAATATTTATTTATTTTGAGTAATAATGAGTATAAATAAGTTTTCCGATGTTTTAAAGTTGAAACATACGCATGTTATTTGACTTCCGTAACTCTAGCCTACCCTTGCAAGGGTTGTCTACAGTTACGGAACTTCCGTAACTCTAGACACTGTCTATTCAATATGTCCCTTTAATATGGTCCCTACAAGATGTACACATGTATCATCAAGCATCAAGGTTGCTATGAGACTTGGACTAAGCCATATTATACTGTCACTTCTAACAGCCGCCTCCTGTAGGCTTAAGCCTTTAGCCACTTGATTGAGGGTCTTGCCTTCCACATAAGATTTGTTTGATTCCCAATCATCTCATTTGGTTTTTTATTCTCCCAAAATCAATGACTTAAATGTTGTCAGAGTTTTGACAAACCCATGTTAAGCCCCTGCACTGATGGTTTTGTTAACTGAGAGTCAGGCCAGCTCTCCAGAATAGTTAACAAGAGCTGTCCATAAGACAGTGCGTTCGACTTATCTCAGTTCATCAGTGTATGAGTTTTAATAGTAAGGTGGAAGTAGTGATGATGAATAAGTATTCCAAGTTTGAGTTGAATATCTTTGATAGTATTTGTAACCCGATAAAAATCCATGATCCGAACTAGGATTCGAATCCACGACCTCTAGAGTCGTAAGTGGACACTCTACCACGTTGCCATAAAAGCTAGCTTGAAGACAAGGTAGTACAAGTGCCGTATTATACCTCTGCTACACACACCCCCTCCTTAACAGATTTCGTCCTCAAATTTTCGGAGCTTGATTGTCTGTGGGACTATCTAAGGGTGCAATCACACAATTCCAAGTGGGTTATTAACGTTGGGTGGCAAATGTAACCCGATAAAAATCCATGATCCGAACAAGGATTCGAACCCACGACCTCTAGAATCGTAAGCGGACACTCTACCACATTGCCATAAAAGCTAGCTTGAAGGCAAGTTAGTACAAGTGCCGTATTATACCTCTGCTACATATTGAAGTTTGTAAAAACTTTAACCTTGATTTTGGATATTTTCTAAGTAAAAAGGGGCATAACTCCTAAAACAGTGGAGCCAGGGTTATGGGCCTTGATAGTAAGGTTGAAGTAGTGATGATGAATAAGTATTCCAAGTTTGAGTTGAATATCTTAGATAGTATTGAAGACATTTTAAATATGTAAAACCTTTAACCTTGATTTGCAACACCAATGTCGATGCTTGGGCGGCAGTAAAAGCTCTAATTTTCTTTGAAAAGTCAAGCTAAAAAGGGAAGAGTGTGGTAATAGTAGATCGCTATATTATACTATTTTCACTCTTAACTGCCTTGCCATTGGGTTAACCATTCTGTGAAATGGTCAAGTGTCAAGCTTACTATCTGGAAGAAACAAGTTCGATTCCCAGTCAGGATCGTATAGTTATAAAGAAATATAAATACTTAGGAGAGTAAGGACAATAGTTTAACAATCGACCATTGCCGTTCATTAGACTGATTAGTTTTAGAAGTCAACTGTCGTAACAAGTTTCAATGAAATCTTTACCTATTATAATAATTGCAAGAGTTGCAAGCGATGAAACAATTCCATACATTGGATATGGGGACACGCCCATTTTTCTCGATGGTCCATTTGTCTCGTAGTCCATATTTATTCGGAAAAATAATAACTTATTTACTGATTATTTATTCACTTCCGGCAGAAACCGGTGTTAAGGTTAAATAATGTCATGTGATTTTTCTATTAACTTCCGGTCGTAATATAAACCTATGCCATACTGATAAAAAAGCTGGGTAGAAAAATGTACAGATCGAAGTTCTACTTCTACTTCTACTTCTAAGAGAATACTGCACTCCCTCATTACTTTGAGGATTATGTGCAGGCGCTTGCAAATTTAAAATTTGGGTAAGAAATAAAATAAAGTTTTGATAATTTTTTTAATAATTAATATGCTTTTTTCCGATCAACAAAAAAAAAAACAACTTAAAACATTAATCGGGTATAGATCTATAGACTAATAAAAAAATGACAAATTCTTTCTTTAAAGTGTAAGATGTAATTCTCGTCGACTTGATGTAAAAGTGGATTGATCGCTTTTAAAATAGAACGTCCATTTGAAACTTTGCTGTACAATGTATATATAATTTTGTAACGTTAACGGTCATGACTGTATTTTAGCGTCTCCATGTAAGGTTACCTCCCTTGTAAGCAAGGCAACATTTGTAAACGGGTAACGGTAGACGCTTGCAAATGTGCTTCCCGTGCATAAGTTCCAAAGAGCATCAAATGTATGTATGTACCAATCAGATTTCAGTTCCGGTATGCGTGGGCATCAGGTGGGTATAAAAGGCGATACTCTACAGAGAAAATGGGAGTCTGGTAGGAGACTCCGGAGGGTTCACATCGCTCTTAATTGACTGGGACTTTGTCAGTATACCTGGCGCTACAAATCTATCTACTCGCGTTCTTGTTCAAGCATTGCGCTTGCCCAAGAGAGTGTTAGAATAGTTAGTACCTAATACCGGGTCGCAGTGTAAGAGAGAGTCGTTGTTAGAACGTCGTGGTTTGGTGAGTTCGGGTTGAAACCGCAGGTTAGTCATAGAACCTGGTGTGTTGTGGGAGTTGTTGGTTATAACTCCTGGTGGTTTCAACGCCTCTTGTGCTGAGGCTCGAACTTGTTTGTAGCGATTAAGTATGTGTTGCCGTGGGTTATTGGTTGTTCAGTTGACGGATTGGTAGAATTTGTTTCTGGTTGGAACTCCTGGTAGTTCCAACACCTCGTGCGTTGATATCCCAGCCTTGTATGATAGTTTGTGTGAGTTTCTTTGTTACCGCTCGGATCATGTATATATATGGTTTGTCCGTAAGTTTGGAACTAATTGTTGATGTTGGAGTTGGAACTCCTATAAGTTGTAACTTCATAAGAAGTTGGAGCTTGATCTATTAAGTTGTGTCTGTGGATAGCGTATATGTATATATGTAATTAACTGTGATTATTTCTTGTTCTATCCTATCATTTTGTATCATTTATTTGTCCAATCATTAGTCTAAGCAAGACGAGGAAAATTCTTATATAATATTGTCTTTATGACTGACCCTACAAGAGGGTGAGTTACAACTTAAATCATTCATTAACCTACCTGATTAGATACACGCTCGGTATACACGTTACAATTTATATAGGTTTGACTACTTTTTTAAAAATGTCTGTTTATGATGTTATTTTTTTAAGGTTACAATTTTTACAAATAGTTGTCACAGGGAAAGAAAAATATGCAGCATAACCGGGACTCGAACCCAGGTCCTCTCGCTTGTAAGTTTTAACGGGGCGAGTGCTCTCCCGACTGAGCTATCCGGCCGCTTACATATCCTTCTTCCCATAGTGTGAACAGGTAAGTGCCGTGACATAGTGGTATATAATTGCTTTTATTGTTACTTTTTTACGGGGATCTATTTTTATATATCAAAAAAGGTTATTTAACTTTTTTCTAAGCAGTTTCTTTCTATAGTCTTTCAGTACAATTTGTAATACTAAAATATACTAATATAACCTTGTGTATAAATCAATGATCCAGCGTGGTATTAAACCCACGACCTTTCTGTACAGTTTGTAAAACTAAAATATACTAATACAATCTCGTGTTTAAATCAATGATCCAGCGTGGTATTAAACCCACGACCTTTCTGTACAGTTTGTAAAACTAAAATATACTAATACAATCTCGTGTTTAAATCAATGATCCAGCGTGGTATTAAACCCACGACCTTTCGAGACTGAAGCCAATGAAGTACAAGTGACGTATCACTGCTGGTACATTCATCACTTTGTTACCAGAATTTATCCTCGATGTCTAGCAGTTTGAGCTGTGAGACAGCATAAGAGAATAACCATACACTTCTCAGTGATTTTATAGTTTGGTGCCATCTGTTAACCGGTAATATCCATGGTCTGATCTAGAATCAATCCACGACCAAGGTAGTCGTTAATATCCATGGTCTGATCTAGAATCAATCCACGACCATCTGTTAACCGGTAATATTCATGGTCTGATCTAAAATTAATCAACGAAAAAGGTATAGCCGGTAATATCCATAGTCTGATCTAGAATCATTCCACGACCATCCAAGGTAATATCCATTGTCTGATCTAGAATCAATCAACGACCATCCAAGGTAATATCCATGGTCTGATCTAGAATCAATCAACGACCATCCAAGGTAATATCCATTGTCTGATCTAGAATCAATCCACGACCATCTGTTTGTCGGTAATATTCATGGTCTGATCTAGAATCAATCCACGACCATCTGTTTGTCGGTAATATTCATGGTCTGATCTAGAATCAATCCACGACCATCTGTTTGCCGGTAATATCCATTGTCTGATCTAGAATCAATCCACGACCATCTGTTAGTCGGTAATATTCATGGTCTGATCTAGAATCAATCAACGACCATCTGTTAACCGGTAATATCCTTGGTCTGATCTAGAATCAATCCACGACCATCTGTTTGTCGGTAATATTCATGGTCTGATCTAGAATCAATCCACGACCATCTGTTTGTCGGTAATATTCATGGTCTGATCTAAAATTAATCCACGACCATCTGTTTGTCGGTAATATCCATGGTCTGATCTAGAATCAATCCACGACCATCTGTTTGTCGGTAATATCCATGGTCTGATCTAGAATCAATCCACGACCATCCAAGGTAATATCTATGGTCTGATCTAGAATCAATCCACGACCATCCAAGGTAATATCTATGGTCTGATCTAGAATCAATCCATGACCATCCAAGGTAATATCCATGGTCTGATCTAGAATCAATCAACGACCATCCAAGGTAATATCCATGGTCTGATCTAGAATCAATCAACGACCATCCAAGGTAATATCCATGGTCTGATCTAGAATCAATCAACGACCATCCAAATCATAAGTCGTCCCTCTTCCACGTTGTTATAAAATCTAGTTTGAAGGCGATGGAGTAAAGTCTTGTATATAATATATATCTGTTACAGTACATGTAAGTTTTACTTCGTTTCTTTATAAAGGTTATATCTTGATTCTTTGTCTTTTAATTGTACAAGAGTTCTTGATTATTTTATGTCAAACATATACTATGTAATTTCTTTTATTTAAACTAAACACTAAGGTCTACTCTGTTATACTTTGACAGCTTATACTTGCTAGTATTGATAAACTCTTTTATTTAGTTTTTCTCTTTAAGGAACCCATCCTGGTTATATTCAACAAATACAATGTGATGGTCCACTTGACCTTCATAAAGTTGAAAGAATGTAACACAATTCAAAGACAATTAAACTCGTGTATATCACTTATAGTTATAAAATACAACTTAGACGTAAGTTCAAGTATTTTGTAGATAGTTCTATGTAATGTAACATTTTACATATAAATCATGGAGTTATGTTCATTTATCAATCTAAATTATACTGAGTACTGACTCTAGATTTCAATACAAAGAAACATTTACTTAATGGATATCATGTTGTGTATTTTATTGATTTACATACAAAACATTAGAAAGTTAGATCTCTATACATGTAGGAATATATTACCTGTCGTAACTGAAACTTACAATGTACATTAGAACGTAACATTTAAACATAGAATTATTTAGAGGAATCACCACATGAAAAGTAATTGAAAAATAACCAAAAAGATAAATTGTACATTTTATAAGTCCTGCCTGTAATTACAAATCAGTGCCATGCTTAAAGGTACTTATTCACAGATTTCAACTTTAATATCAACTTTTTCTAAAACTATCAAAATTGTTTCGAAACATTTTTGAGCAGAAAGTTAGTGATTTGATAATGACAATTTTAGTGCAAATTGACATACAAGTACTAAAAGCGGTTTTTTTTTCAAGTAGTAAAAATCTACCCCGTATGTCACGGTTAGGACAATTTTAGTGCATTTTTAGACTTTTATTGTATATTTCTTGCAACATATAAGTCAGTTTGTCTTAAAAAGATAAAAATATTTTTTTTGACACAATTATAGAAAAAATAGATCAAACCTGTGGACTAGTACCTTTAAATATAGTTTTCATAAATGTATAGAAACCAGTGACGAAGCAACAAAATACATTCAACTACATGCCTCATTGTTCAAGTAATAAAACCAATTTGTTATGTTTGATTCTTGAAAGAGTTATATTTGCACGGTATTATCGTTTATAAGTCACGCTGAACTCGCCATCGTCATATATAATATATGTATTTAAAAGACGATAAACTGTAAATGCTAAACTCCCCATCGTAATATATTATATATGTATGTAAATGACGATAAACTGTAAATGCTGAACTCACCATCGTAATATATTATATATGTATATAAATGACGATAAACTGTAAATGCTGAACTCCCCATCGATATATATTATATATGAATGTTAATGACGATAAACTGTACATTTTTGTTAATAAAATACCTATTATCGTATTGCATCGCAAACATCGCATATTATCGTATCGTATCGTATCTTGAAATAAAACACAACAAATGGAACATTAGACTCAGACATTGCCAGAAAATATATTTACTACACGTTTGTCTAGAACTATATTGTACGATTATATTGAACCGTCCGATTGCAACTGAATGATCTTCGAGAATGCTTGCTTTGTAGTGTTTTATTTCAATTTCCTAAATGTACTAAATAAAATGAAACAAAATAATCGGAAAATGTAAAAATGCTAACAATACAAAGAATAAAATTATACATCAAAATGGCATTCATAGAGTTCGAACTCGCAATCCTTCCAAACATAGATGTTCTGCAGCGTTTCACTTTAACAGTTCGACTATTCAGCCAGATAAGATATCGACATCAAATTAACTTACAAATTGTATTTTTACTGCAAAATTCTATTCGTACAAAAACAAAACCCTGTTTATGTAAACATTACAATGGACTAATCCACGACGGGGGATGCTCAGTATTATAATAAAATATATAAGTTTAATATGTTTTATGAATGTCTTGTTGGTGCAATGATAAAAAGTAGAACTACCATTACAAACATGATTGACTAAGGGGGAGATGGTTTATCCGACACACTTTATTTAAAATACTGCCTACCTCTGGAATGAATTGGTTCATTTTTAAGCGTGCACAAACTCGTTATTTTATTTTGTTCGAACTAAAAACATTATTGAAAATCCTACGTAAACAAAGAAACATACAGCCCGGTATCTAAGTAGAAGAGGCGACAGGTGAACGGTTTTACAACAGTTCGTACATTTATGATAAAATGTGTTTATAATTATAACTATAATGTATTTTACATATTGTATTTTATTAGTTTTCTAGTGTAGTATAATCATTCAACTAATGTACATGGAATGTAAGCAGACGTCTGGTGTTAATCTATTATAATACACGTTTATCAGTTTAGGGATTCTTTTCTAAAACCCTTAGTTACTTAACACAAACTTATTTCAGTTAGATAGTAAAATAAGTCAGTTCTTACTATACAGAATCATCACGTCTCAAGTCTGTTTTCGAGGTAAAGTTTAAACAATTTTCAATACAAAAATACCACGTGGTGGGGTAAGGTTGTATTTGACTGATGCATTCAAGGATCAGTAGTTTAATGATATGTTCTCATCAAGGGAGGTATGTGTTCATATCCCTTCTGCGGCGGTTATATACTTCATTAAAAATTTGACAATAAGTTTCCTCTTTTCCTTCACTAATAAGATAAATGGAGATGTTGCCAGACTTGTGGAAGGATAGGTAAGTACTGGTTATATACAACGGTCCGTGAAAGCTATGTTAGGAGCATTGGCTTCCCTAAAATGAACTTAATTTATTTTGACACGGTGTAAATCCCAGTATCAGTTTTTCATTTAAAATACAAGTTCTATTGCGTCGTGTTGTACGTTTAAATATTTTCAATTATGATTTTTTGCCTCGTAAACTTTTATTAATTCTTATATATCTTAGAAACCTCTCCTGCACCTGTTTAAACATGCTTTACCACTTTCTACTAAAAGTTGAAATATCTGCATGAACTGTTACAGTGACTTATTGTATTATATTTGATTCATTCACAGATATCAGGTAATTACTTTACTTGAATATTTCCAGTCAACGTAGCGTAGAAAGTTTGTATAAATCAGAGGTTTAAACATACTTTGGTTTTACATCAATATTTCTATAAAATATATTCGAAATGAAATATACAGGAAATAATGTTGGGTTTTAACTCTCAAACATGCATGTATTGTAAAGTATACAATATGAAATAATCAACGCACACAACTGATATATACAGCCATTACACACGTACACAGCCAACATATACATCTACAGCACAAGTACACAACCGATATATACATCTTCAACACATGTATAACACAGTGCACAACCGATATATACAGCTAAAACACACGTACACAACCGATTTATACATCTAAAACACACGTACACAACCGATTTATACATCTACAACACACGCACACAACCGATTTATACAACTATAACACACGTACACAACCGATATATACAACTATAACACATGTATAACACACGTACACAACCGATATATACAACTATAGCCCAAGTACAAAACCGATATATATACAACTATAGCCCACGTACACAACCGATATATACAACTATAACACACGTACACAACTGATATATACAACTATAACACACGTACACAACCGATATATACAACTATAACACACGTACACAACCGATATATACAACTATAACACACGTACACAACTGATATACCTAGCTACAACCCACGTACACATCTAATATACCTAGCTACAACCCACGTACACAACTGATATACCTAGTTACAACCCACGTACATCTAATATACCTAGCTACAACCCACGTACACAACTGATATATACAACTATAACACACGTACACAACCGATATATACAACTATAGCCCACGTACAAAACCGATATATATACAACTATAGCCCACGTACACAACCGATATATACAACTATAACACACGTACACAACTGATATATACAACTATAACACACGTACACAACCGATATATACAACTATAACACACGTACACAACTGATATACCTAGCTACAACCCACGTACACATCTAATATACCTAGCTACAACCCACGTACACAACTGATATACCTAGTTACAACCCACGTACATCTAATATACCTAGCTACAACCCACGTACACAACTAATATACCTAGCTACAACCCACGTACACAACTAATATACCTAGCTACAACCCACGTACACAACTGATATACCTAGTTACAACCACGTACACATCTAATATACCTAGCTACAACCACGTACACAACTAATATACCTAGCTACAACACACGTACACAACTGATATACCTAGCTACAACCCACGTACACAACTAGCATACCTAGCTACAACCCACGTACACAACTGATATACCTAGCTACAACCCACGTACACATCTAGTATACCTAGCTACAACACACGTACACAACTGATATACCTAGCTACAACCCACGTACACATCTAGTATACCTAGCTACAACCCACGTACATATCTAATATACCTAGCTACAACCCACGTTCACATCTAGCATACCTAGCTACAACCCACGTACACATCTAGTATACCTAGCTACAACCACGTACGCATCTGCATTTGTACCACGTGACTGTCCAATATATTCCCGTATTGCATCCAAAATATATATTATTTTTATATTGCACGGTTGGGTATATGTGCATTTAACGTTGCTAGTCTGGTTTCAGATTTTAATCTTTATCGAATTAAAGACAAAAGTAAACGAAAGATATACAATGTATAATAAAAAGGTTATTATCCATTTTATTGTGCAATACGGAATATATTTGAACGAGTACACAGCTTAAAAAGTCATATTGGACAAGCCGTTCTTAGTAGAACATTCTTTGATACAAGACACATTAATATCATCACTCTTCATCTGCAAAATATTCTGGTAATATAAATAATTATCTGAAAATATTCGACCTTTGTTATAATGAACACGTGTATATAACATTCTTAATAAAACAATAAGTTAATTTCAACAGTTTGTTTCAATAAAATTTCAATTTAACTTTGGTATATAAACCAGCTGTCCCGGACGCTATCCGTACCGACACCTTTATAAAACAGTAACTCATATGTTTGTATGGCATCACGAATTCATTTTCTCAAGAATCTAAAAATTACAAGAAAATGATTTATTCTCAACTGAGGCTACATGTATAATAATTACTTAAAGTATCAGCTGAAGACGTCGTCTGGATTACATGGAGTCACGTGATACTGTTAATTGACTTGTGCACGTGCTATAGATGTAAACCATCAGATAGTTAAACCAGAAAATGTTTACAGTGTTATATTACATTTAGTTTCTCTGAATCATTGAAATATTTATCTAACAAAATAATTACCAGGAACTTTCTGTAACAAAACTTACAATTATAAAATATCTATTCTCGGGTACAGTTCCATCCAAAAGTTCCTTGATAAATTGATTTAAGAAAAAAATGATGATTTACACCACAAGTAATTTTTCAATAGTAATTACTTCTTTGTTTGTTTTTTTGTTTTTGTTTTGTTGGGTTTAACGCCGTAGCAACACATTATATTGGTCATATAACGGCGGTCAGTTGACGGCCCCTCCATCAATTGACTTGCGTGCTACCAAATGAGCTCGCCGGGCAATAGTAATTACTAAAGCCTAATAATGTTACATAGTTTGAATAATAAATTGTTGATAACCTAATTAATGTTGATTTTGAAATTTGCTCAGAAATTTCATAATTTCTTTTGTTATGGGTAAATGTGAATCGGTTTAGGCTAGCATTCCATAGTTCCGTGCTTAGTCGCCCGCGTCTGTGTCCGTGTGCGTGTCTGTGTCCGCGATTATTCGCTTAACAAAATTGTCGTTGGGTCCATTCCAAACGTCCAATCCAAGTCCGCATCCGTGTCCGTGGCGTTTCACTCGGCAAACGAATATCACGTACACACACAATCTCCGTAAACAGAGATCCTGTTCTACTCGCGTTGTCGTACTGGATCTCTACTTAGTCAATGCAAGGTCACGTCGAGATGAACTTTGTGTCGACCAATCAATGCGTAGCTTTCATCTAGACGAAAACACTATTAATCACATTTCCAATTCGTAATTTCTATTTTTAGACCAAGGTTTGCATGCAAATTTAACAGCGGTATTATTCACAGTCTGCGATTGGGTGGCTCATTTCAAATTGCGTGATGTAGACGATGTAAACAAGTTACGTATCATAACAATTTCGTCATGAATATTATGATGAGAAAAGGTCGCCTGAACGTGACCTTCGTTTGGAAAAGGCCAGATCTAAATTAGCGAGTATGCGAGCGGTACAATTTTAGATCGGGTTTTAATCAGATTGGTACACACAGAGTTGGTGGATGCACATTGTACAATAAATATGATTCAAAGGTAAAAAAACAAGTTAATTTTCTGAAGATATTTAAGAAAAGGTAATTGAAACTGCAATGGAAAACGAGGCAAATTATGAGTTCACTCATAGCGACTACAAAGGCACGTCGATATAAAAGAATAAATGGATTTCAGTGGCAAAATCACTGAAGATAGACAAAGTTGCCTATTTCATTAATCAATCACAGTTCCTAACATCAACCAGTGGTGAAATATCACACTTTCTATAGAAAAAGACTTCGTATGAATCTTTTACTACTGCAGAAGAACACTTAATTAGCTTTCACGCATTATATACGTACAACTTAAACAAAACTATGGACCCGGACGCGTTAACGGACACGGAAGACAGAGCACGGGACTAAGGAATGCTCACTGGCACCAGGGTCCATATCTTATGATCATGAAATAATGCGTACGTCCCTATATAGATCTATAGTTCCCTGTGTATACATATAATTATGAATATTATAATGAAAGTATAGTCATAACTCGTACACGATAATGTATACGGGTCCGACTTTTAATTTCGTTTGTTGACAAATATTATATGAGTGCGTATTTAACGAGTGTGAAGACTCTGGTGCCAGTGGGAATGCTAGCCTTATCCTTAGAATCCTAAAATAGTATTTTGTCCATGGACTTTTGAATGGAACTGTATATCTTCTTAGAAACAAGTAGTCTCTCTAATGTATGAGTTATATAGTTCGTATATCAGGTCATGTGTATCCATGTATTATATAAGTCAGACTTGCCCACTCTATAGTTGATAAGGTCATGTGTATCTATGTATTTTATAAGTTAGACTTGCCCACTGTATAGTTGACCAGGTCATGTGTATCTATGTATTTTATAAGTTAGACTTGCCCACTGTATAGTTGATTAGGTCATGTGTATCTATGTATTTAATAAGTTAGACTTGCCCACTGTATAGTTGATTAGGTCATGTGTATCTATGTATTTAATAAGTTAGACTTGCCCACTGTATAGTTGACCAGGTCATGTGTATATATGTATATATAAGTTAGACTTGCCCACTCTATAGTTGATCAGCTCATGTGTATCTGTGTATATATAAGTTAGACTTGCCCACTGTATAGTTGATTAGGTCATGTGTATCTATGTATTTAATAAGTTAGACTTGCCCACTGTATAGTTGATTAGGTCATGTGTATCTATGTATATATAAGTTAGACTTGCCCACTCTATAGTTGATCAGCTCATGTGTATCTGTGTATATATAAGTTAGACTTGCCCACTGTATAGTTGATCAGGTCATGTGTATCTATGTATTTTATAAGTTAGACTTGCCCACTGTATAGTTGATCAGGTCATGTGTATCTGTGTATTTAATAAGTTAGACTTGCCCACTGTATAGTTGATTAGGTCATGTGTATCTATGTATATATAAGTTAGACTTGCCCACTGTATAGTTGATTAGGTCATGTGTATCTATGTATATATAAGTTAGACTTGCCCACTGTATAGTTGACCAGGTCATGTGTATCTATGTATTATATAAGTTAGACTTGCCCACTGTATAGTTGATAAGGTCATGTGTATCTATGTATTATATAAGTTAGACTTGCCCACTGTATAGTTGATAAGGTCATGTGTATCTATGTATTTAATAAGTTAGACTTGCCCACTGTATAGTTGACCAGGTCATGTGTATCTATGTATTTTATAAGTTAGACTTGCCCACTGTATAGTTGATTAGGTCATGTGTATCTATGTATTTAATAAGTTAGACTTGCCCACTGTATAGTTGATAAGGTCATGTGTATCTATGTATATATAAGTTAGACTTGCCCACTGTATAGTTGACCAGGTCATGTGTATATATGTATTATATAAGTTAGACTTGCCCACTGTATAGTTGACCAGGTCATGTGTATATATGTATTTAATAAGTTAGACTTGCCCACTGTATAGTTGACCAGGTCATGTGTATCTATGTATTATATAAGTTAGACTTGCCCACTGTATAGTTGATCAGGTCATGTGTATCTATGTATTTTATAAGTTAGACTTGCCCACTGTATAGTTGATTAGGTCATGTGTATCTGTGTATATATAAGTTAGACTTGCCCACTCTATAGTTGATTAGGTCATGTGTATCTGTGTATATATAAGTTAGACTTGCCCACTGTATAGTTGATTAGGTCATGTGTATCTATGTATTTTATAAGTTAGACTTGCCCACTGTATAGTTGATTAAGGTGATACACGTTGTCTCAGTATGACTCAAACAATAAAACAAACAATGTCTGTAATACATAAATATTTAATCCACAGGATACATTCTTGTATAAATGTAAACACTATCACATCAAAAAGGTAACATCCACATTTTATAACTGAATAGAAGAATTATTTGAACAGGGAAAGAAAAGAAGCCGTTCAGTAAAACATTAACATTATTGTATAATCTTTCTGTAGAGAACAGTACCTGCTAGTGTCTTGTTAAAATATAACAGATGTTTAGACACGTAGAATAGTTAATATTTGTGGATACGTTGATTGTATATTTATCTGTAGAGTTGTTTATATACATGTATCATAATAATAACGTACAAGTCACTATATAATAAACGATTTACTTACATTAGATCTCATTTTTGTGTGTATTATGTGATTACACGAAAACAATTCTTTATTGGATATTACAAGGTAATGTAGATATTTTTTCTTTGGATTATTATTTCATTTATATTTTATGATAAAATGATGCTGTGATGTTTGAAATAATACATTATAAATAGACTATATAAAATTATATAATCTACAATCATGACGTCATAACAATGTATACACCTAGTTCACTTTATACTTAGAATAACTGTTTGTTGTTTTTTTTTGTTGTGTTTAACGCCATAGCAACACATTATATAGGCCATATAACGGCGGTCAGTCAACCTACTCACTGATCCTGGAAAGGCTAAATCTCTGGATTTAGCTATTAACCAACTGCTAAGCACATACTATCGTCAGTGACTGACAACTGACCTACATAAATAAAAATCATTGGTAGGATCGAGAATGGCCGTTGAAATAATTTCAAGACCAAGCACCACAAATGTATGTCCCGCCCGGGAATCGAACCCACGATCTCTCAAATAGTAGACTTGTGTGCTACCAACTGAACTATCCGGGCGGCTATGTTTTAATATTAACCCGTGGATTCATACAACAAATTAATTTACTTTGATACTACGTTATATTTGAATAAAAATCTGTTTAAATGTTCTTTGGTAAAATAAAGATTACACAAACATTAATACATAACATCTTTCTTTATATAATGTATAATATTAGTTACATACATGTAAATATCTAAAAGTTTTCCTATATAATGTATAATATAAGTTACACACATGTAAATATCTAAAAGTTTTCCTATATAATGTATAATATAAGTTACACACATGTAAATATCTAAAAGTTTTCCTATATAATGTATAATATAAGTTACATACATGTAAATATCTAAAAGTTTTCCTATATAATGTATAATATAAGTTACACACATGTAAATATCTAAAAGTTTTCCTATATAATGTATAATATAAGTTACACACATGTAAATATCTAAAAGTTTCCTATATAATGTATAATATAAGTTACATACATGTAAATATCTAAAAGTTTTCCTATATAATGTATAATATTAGTTACACACATGTAAATATCTAAAAGTTTTCCTATATAATGTATAATATAAGTTACACACATGTAAATATCTAAAAGTTTTCCTATATAATGTATAATATAAGTTACACACATGTAAATATCTAAAAGTTTTCCTATATAATGTATAATATAAGTTACACACATGTAAATATCTAAAAGTTTTCCTATATAATGTATAATATAAGTTACACACATGTAAGATTTTACCGTTTTGTTTCACTATTACATTGATGTTTCGTAAGATATATTTCAATTGAGATATTTTGCAAGTTTTTTAAAGAACAATTTCATTCTTACTCTGTTCCAAGGTATATGGTATATTTCATTCATAAAGGTTGCACACAATTTTGTAATGTTTCAGGGGCGGATCCAGGATTGTTTTCTAGGGGTCCGAACTTTTTCTAGGGGGTCCAAACTTTGGCACCACTACCCCATTATACACATTTTGCAGAGTAATGGAACATATTTATAATACAAACTAAATAACTATTAAATCTATGTTAAGCACCCAGAAAAATTGCTTCATGCTACTTAAAAATGACTTACAGTCAAGAAATACACTAATGAACAGGTACATTTTGGAAATTCAAGGGGGGTCCGCTAGATCCGCCTATGTGTTTGTATTTCTTATGTTATTTTTGTGATTTTCAAATGTATGATAAATTAAAATAATTATAAAAACTAATTGATTTCTCAGTGTTATTTTCAGAGACAAACAAAAATTACCTCGATATATCTCAATATCTATAAAACTTTTTTTTTCATTCAAACCAAGTTGTGTCTAAGTATCTGAGGTTTTATTGTATTTTATAGAAATTTTGATGTTTATTTTTAGATTTCTTCATATTACAAAATTGTTATATTGCAGGATCTCAATGAGTAAATGAATCATATATCAGACAGCTGCAAACTCTTTGATGAAGATTAAGTGGAGACTTTGTGTATATCCATTCTTATATACCTGAAATATGAAATGTAAAAGATAAACATTTGTCTATTTCAATACAAAATTTGGATCTGTTAAATATGGAACATTATAATATGATATAGAATATAATGTTATACACTGTGTATTAAGTAGAAAAAGTTTGGACAAATTAACAAATATAATAAAGTGTTTGAGTTTAATACACTGTGTATAAACTAGAAAAAGTTTGGACAAATTAACAAATATAATAAAGTGTTTGAGTGTAATACACTGTGTATAAACTAGAGAAAAGTTGGACAAATTAACAAATATAATAAAGTGTTTGAGAGTAATACACTGTGTACACAATAAACTAGATAGAGTTTGGACAAGTTGACAAATATAATAAAGTGTTTGTGTGTAATACACTGTGTATAAACTGGACAAAGTTTGGACAAATTAACAAATATAATAAAGTGTTTGAGTGTAATACACTGTGTATAAACTAGAGAAAAGTTGGACAAATTAACAAATATAATAAAGTGTTTGTGTGTAATACACTGTGTATAAACTAGACAAAGTTTGGACATATCAACAAATATAATAAAGTGTTTGAGTTTAATACACTGTGTATAAACAAGATAGAGTTTGGACATATTAACAAATATAATAAAGTGTTTGTGTGTAATACACTGTGTATAAACAAGATAGAGTTTGGACAAATTAACAAATATAATAAAGTGTTTGAGAGTAATACACTGTGTATAAACTAGACAAAGTTTGGACATATCAACAAATATAATAAAGTGTTTGTGTGTAATACACTGTGTATAAACAAGATAGAGTTTGGACAAGTTAACAAATGGAATAAATTATAATTTGTTAGCACAAGTTTCTGATTTCCTGTTCTCTGTTAGATTGATTGGCAGCCTTTTAAAACAAACTGTATAATTTATTTCACACTTTGGAAGGGAATTTGCTTAGTATGCGAAAAAGGAATTTAAGAACTTTTGTCAAGTTGATGTGAGTGTCCCCTAAGAAGAAATGTTGTCATATTTTATCACATTTTTAACTTTACAACATTATGTGTATGTTCTAGGTTATCTTTGTCCAGATAAATTACGTCATACATGTACATGTTATGTCACTTCCGGTGGAATCATCAGGCGTATAGAATATGTGCACGTGGATTGTTCTTCTAAAGAGTTGAAAATTATACCAGATATGGGATTTTATGAAGGGGCCAGAGTAGAGAAACTTCATTTACAAAATAATTCTCTCACAACCTTGTTATCTAATAGATTTACATGGAAATTACGAGTAACATATCTAGACATAAGTAAAAACCCGATCAGTGGTTCACTTGAAACTTTGATGTTAAACCATTTTATATCTGAGTTAAAAGTTCTTATAGCTCAAAACATTGGTTTAAATTTACAAAATTTTACATCTTTATCATTTCTAAAAGGTCTACACACTTTAATGGAATTAGATTTATCAGAGAACATGGAATATAAAGTAGAAAAACTTCCTGCTATTTTTGTAGAAAATGATTTAAAGTCTTTAAACATTCTACGTTTATCTTTATGTCGAATTAGAGACATCAATGTTCATGCATTTATTGGATTAAAATCATTAACAGAGATTGATCTTAGCAGAAATTATCTGACACGAGTACCACGTGCATTAAGTAGATTACCTGAACTTAGAAAATTAAATTTAAGTGAGAATGACATACGTGCTGTATATCATGGGGATTTTACTGATCTAGCCGGATTGGAGGAATTAGATTTATCTAAAAATACTTTCAGTAAAAGAGAATCATTTAGAAACGGTGCTTTGTTTGGTTTAGAGAATTCTCTCCGACAATTATTTCTTCATGGAACCAAGATGTCAACTATTCCAACACGATCATTGTCTGAGTTAAAACAACTTTCATATTTAGATATATCAAATAACAATATGAAGTCAATGCAAAATTCTTCATTTCGTGGTAAATATAAACTAGAGTTTTTAGATATAAGTGATAACTCATGGTTTTTTACAGACGACATGTTCTCCAATTTTAAAGATAGTTTACTGACGTTACGCATGCGCAATGTCGATGCTCCATTTCTTCCCAGGGTTCCATTAGCGATGCTTAAACGTCTAAAAAATTTGGATGCTTCAAATAACAACATTATTTATATAAACAATGATACACTTGCAGGAATATCAGCCAGACGCTTGTCTTTCAAAGGTAACAAAGTTCGATTTGTAACCCCAGACGCTTTTAAACATTACAAGCGTCCACTTGATTTAGATTTATCAGACAACGTGTTAGATTCTTTAAATTTTATTTTTGAATCTGATAAATGTACATTTTATAAACTGAATATAACAAATAATGGATTCCTTTGTGATTGTCAAATAGAGAGAACAATTAATTCAAATATTGTTCATGATCTTATAGGAGATTGTTATTTAAAAGATGGTCTCGCTGTATCATTTACAAATAAATCTATGGTTGCAGGTCTTGAACACAAGTGTGGTAAAACAGAAGAAACTTTTTGTTTTTGGTGGTTACCAAAATCTACTGCTAATGTATTTCATATTTCTATCTTTAACGTGATTGTTTTAATATTATTTATGTTATCATAAAATTGAATTTATGAATAAATTATTGTTATTATGGATGTTGTTGAATCATTGTTTTGATAAAAGATGTTTGATATTTATTGTTCAAAATTAGAATGAACTTACCAAGCAATGTACATAACATAACACAACATGTTATGTACATTACAAACCACATGATGAACATAACATACATCGTGATGAACATAACATACCATGTAACGTACATAATATACCACGTGATTTACATAACATGCCACGTGACGTACATAATATACAGCGTGATGAACATAACCTACCACGTGACGTACATAATATACAGCGTGATGTACATAACATGCCACGTGACGTACATAATATACAGCGTGATGTACATAACATGCCACGTGACGTACATAATATACAGCGTGATGTACATAACATACCATGTAACGTACATAATATACCACGTGATGTACATAACATGCCACGTGACGTACATAATATACAGCATGATGTACATAACATACCACGTGACGTACATAATATACAGCATGATGTACATAACATACCACGTGACGTACATAATATACCACGTGATTTACATACTTAAAATACATCGTGACGTATGTATTATAAACCACGTAATGTATAATGTAAAGAAATCACCAAACACGACGATTTTCTATAACTCTTTTTAATTTTTTTTTTAAACCACGTTATGTACATAAAATACGTCGTGACGTACATGATATACCACGTGATTTACATAAGATATCTCTTCAAGCAAAGTTTATAACCCATTTCTAGGGTATTAGATTTAGTTTCCACCTTTGCTTTAGTCCCGAGTTGTGCCTGAGACATCAGATTGTCAAGGCTCGGGGTCTGCTGGTTACAAGTAAAGGCCTATAACCCGAGGTCGGGTTTCTTGAGCATTAGTTTTTTTCTGCTCAAGATTGTGCTCGGGACATTGATTTTGTACATTATATTTTATATTGTAGTTTTATTGTGTCGTGACTTTAACTTTTGTTGTTTCAATTGTTTTTCACCTTGAAGTTTGATAATTGTCTCAATGTTGTGTTTTTGCTTTTATGCTTTATATGCAAACATATTACTTATGCTTTTATTAGTTTTCTTATCGTTTAAAATCAAATAACTTGAAGAAAATCTCAGAGCACGAGCCAGTGCCCTAGACTATCTCCGTCTCCGTCCATACAAGAGACTCGGGCGCCTGGTCAGTCGGTGTTAAGACGAGCATCGACTTAAAAGACATATATGCGAGCGATTGCTTGACTGCCTCGCGCTCTGTGGACATGTTACAATTCCACGGTACGTATATGCCATACAACGTGATATACAAATGATGTCCAAAAGCTACTAATAAAAAAATATTAAAAAAACAACAAATTATTACAGCTAATTTCATCGAGACAATTTTAACAACCTTTTCAACAAAAAGTACCATATGTTCGAGTGTTCTGACTACTAAGGTACTCTTACATCAAGTTATAGCAACCAGGTGCTTCCAGTTTAGATTTCTGAAATATTCCATTTATAAAATATTCTACACCTGATCGACCTCATGTACACAATTATTATTATACAGACAAGGGAGTTAACCAATTATAAACTAATTAAAGGTATGCTTGTATAAATAGCGTTATCTCCCTTGAAAGTTAAAGCTTAAAATGCAATTCATACAAACATATGTGTAGTTTTCTTAACAAATCCCAGGACAAACCGATCAACATTTATCCATGGAAAAGAAAGAGCTAGTGATCTATGCAAGTTCCAAATTCAGCATTTATTAATCAACATATAATTCAAACTATCATGGTCACAGCATGGTCACGTGGAGTGTCCTATATAACAATACACACATAACATAAATATAAAATACCAACTTATAGATTTTGGACATATGAAATTTTGAGAAAAACACAAGCATACAGAAATAAAGCTACATGTTACACAGTTTTTTGTTAAGATACTTCACGTGACTGCATTGTTAGGACACTCCTTATGACTGCTTTGTTAGGACACTCCATGTGACTTCTTTGTTAGGACACTCCACGTGACTGCTTAGTTAGGACACTCCACGTGACTACTTCTTTGTTAGGACACTCCATGTGACTTCTTTGTTAGGACACTCCATGTGACTTCTTTGTTAGGACACTCCACGTGACTGCTTTGTTAGGACACTCCACGTGACTTCTTTGTTAGGACACTCCACGTGACTGCTTCTTTGTTAGGACACTCCATGTGACTTCTTTGTAAGACACTCCACGTGACTGCTTTGTTAGGACACTCCATGTGACTGCTTTGTTAGCACACTCCACGTGACTGCTTTGTACGGACACTTCATGTGACTGCTTTGTAAGGACACTTAAAGTGACTGCTTTGTTAGGACACTTCATGTGACTGCTTTGTAAGAACACTTCATGTGACTGCTTTGTTAGGACACTTAATGTGATTGCTTTGTTAGGACACTCCTTGTGACTGCTTTGTTAGGACACTCCAAGTGACTTCTTTGTAAGGACACTTCATGTGACTGCTTTGTTAGGACAATCCACGTGACTTCTTTGTTAGGACACTCCACGTGACTGCTTTGTTAGGACACTTCACGTGACTGCTTTGTTAGGACACTCCACGTGACTTCTTTGTAAGGACACTTCATGTGACTGCTTTGTAAGGACACTTCATGTGACTGCTTTGTACGGACACTTCATGTGACTGCTTTGTAAGGACACTTAAAGTGACTGCTTAGTAAGGACACTTCATGTGACTGCTTTGTAAGGACACTTCATGTGACTGCTTTGTTAGGACACTTAATGTGATTGCTTTGTTTGGACACTTCTTGTGACTGCTTTGTTAGGATAATCCACGTGACTGTTTTGTTAGGACAACCCACGTGACTGCTTTGTTTGGACACTTCTCGTGACTGCGTCGTTAGGACAATCCACGTGACTGCTTTGTTAGGACACTTGATGTGACTGCTTTGTTAGGACACTTGATGTGATTGCTTTGTTAGGACACTCCTTGTGACTGCTTTGTTAGGACAATCCACGTGATTGCTTTGTTAGGACACTCCTTGTGACTGCTTTGTAAGGACAATCCACGTGACTGCTTTGATTGGACACTTCTCGTGACTGCGTTGTTAGGACAATCCACGTGACTTTGTAAGGACACTTAAAGTGATTGCTTTGTTAGGACACTCCTTGTGACTGCTTTGTTAAGACAATCCACGTGACTGCTTTGTTAGAACACTTGATGTGATTGCTTTGTTAGAACACTCCTTGTGACTGCTTTGTTAGGACAATCTACGTGACTGCTTTGTTAGGACACTTCATGTGATTGCTTTGTTAGGACACTCCTTGTGACTGCTTTGTTAGGACACTTGATGTGACTGCTTTGTAAGGACACTCCTTGTGACTGCTTTGTTTGGACACTTCTCGTGACTGCGTTGTTAGGACAATCCACGTGACTGCTTTGTTAGGACAATCCACTTGACTGCTTTATTAGGACAATCCACGTGACTGCTTTGTTTGGACACTTCTCGTGACTGCGTCGTTAGTACAATCCACGTGACTGCTTTGATTGGACACTTCTCGTGACTGCCTCGTTAGGACAATCCACGTGACTGCTTTGTTTGGACACTTCTCGTGACTGCGTCGTTAGGACAATCCACGTGACTGCTTTGTTTGGACACTTCTCGTGACTGCGTTGTTAGGACAATCCACGTGACTGCTTTGTTTGGACACTTTTCGTGACTGCTTTGTTAGGACAATTCACGTGACTGCTTTGTTTGGACACTTCTCGTGACTGCGTCGTTAGGACAATACACGTGACTGCTTTGTTTGGACACTGCTCGTGACTGCATCGTTAGGACAATCCACGTGACTGCTTTGTTTGGACACTTCTCGTGACTGCGTCGTTAGGACAATACATGTGACTGCTTTGTTTGGACACTTCTCGTGAATGCGTCGTTAGGACAATCCACGTGACTGCTTTGTTCGGACACTTCTCGTGACTTTGTTGTTAGGACAATCCACCTGACTGCTTTGTTTGGACACTTCTCGTGACTGCGTCGTTAGGACAATCCACGTGACTGCTTTGATTGGACACTTCTCCTGACTGCGTTGTTAGGACAATCCACGTGACTTTGTAAGGACACTTAAAGTGATTGCTTTGTTAGGACACTCCTTGTGACTGCTTTGTTAGGACAATCCACGTGACTGCTTTGTTAGAACACTTGATGTGATTGCTTTGTTAGAACACTCCTTTAGACTGCTTTGTTAGGACAATCTACGTGACTGCTTTGTTAGGACACTTCATGTGATTGCTTTGTAAGGAGACTCCTTGTGACTGCTTTGTTAGGACACTTGATGTGACTGCTTTTTAAGGACACTCCTTGTGACTGCTTTGTTCGGACACTTCTCGTGACTGCGTTGTTAGGACAATCCACGTGACTGCTTTATAAGGACAATCCACGTGACTGCTTTGTTAGGACAATCCACGTGACTGCTTTGTTTGGACACTTCTCGTGACTGCTTTGTTAGGACAATCCACGTGACTGCTTTGTTAGGACAATCCACGTGACTGCTTTGTTTGGACACTTCTCGTGACTGCGTCGTTAGGACAATCCACGTGACTGCTTTGATTGGACACTTCTCCTGACTGCGTTGTTAGGACAATCCACGTGACTTTGTAAGGACACTTAAAGTGATTGCTTTGTTAGGACACTCCTTGTGACTGCTTTGTTAGGACAATCCACGTGACTGCTTTGTTAGAACACTTGATGTGATTGCTTTGTTAGAACACTCCTTTAGACTGCTTTGTTAGGACAATCTACGTGACTGCTTTGTTAGGACACTTCATGTGATTGCTTTGTAAGGAGACTCCTTGTGACTGCTTTGTTAGGACACTTGATGTGACTGCTTTTTAAGGACACTCCTTGTGACTGCTTTGTTCGGACACTTCTCGTGACTGCGTTGTTAGGACAATCCACGTGACTGCTTTATAAGGACAATCCACGTGACTGCTTTGTTAGGACAATCCACGTGACTGCTTTGTTTGGACACTTCTCGTGACTGCTTTGTTAGGACAATCCACGTGACTGCTTTGTTAGGACAATCCACGTGACTGCTTTGTTTGGACACTTCTCGTGACTGCGTTGTTAGGACAATCCACGTGACTGCTTTGTTCGGACACTTCTCGTGACTGCGTTGTTAGGACAATCCACGTGACTGCTGTAAGGACACTTTACGTTACCATGTTGTAAGAACACTTCACATGAACACGTTGTAAGGATACTCCACGTGACAATGTTAGTTGGATTTTTTTACGTGACCATGTTGTTAGGGACTGAGCTGTTCGATGACTGCACGTGACTTTGCAGTAAGGACACTCCATTTTGAATCAAAATGCTTTGGGTTGAAGCCCAAGTAGGTGGCAGACTATTTAAGCAAACTTTAATGAGAGGTCATTGCTTCACCCCAGCCGTATGCACATTGTTATTATACTTAAAGGACTAAAAATTGTATTTTGACTTTTCTGTTTTTATCCATGTAACCGTGTATAGATGAAACAATATTAAAAACAAATTTTCTATCAGAATGGTTACACCAAACATCACAATATATTTGAAATATTAATATTTCCCTGAACAGTTTTATAGAAATATTTATATTGAAATGAAATATTACACCGACTTTCAATGATTATTGATGAAGCCAAAGACTTATTTAATTCTGTCGACGTTAAGATAAAATCTTTCAAGCGTTTATACGATTTCCTATGAAGAAACACAACTTGATATATTTACGTGAACGTCGAGTTTATCGTCAGGTTTTTTTTCTCTCGCTTCAAGATTTGTCAAGTGCAGAAATAAATTTATCATGTTTTTCCTTTTCAAATGGAAACCATCAGTCGTTCGACGACAGACGCGTATTTTAAATAAAACAAATTGATAATACTTATAAGTTTTATTCACTGTTTATGAACATTTTATTAGTAAGATACATAAACAGTTACCATCAATCTATTTAATACACATTATAAGAAATGGTTCTACAATATATGTCTAAATTACAACATTTTATTTTCCAACACAGGTCTGGTTGTTCCAGCATATTATATCAATAATTATAAAAGCTATATGGATAAAAAATTAACAATACAAAATAATGTAATCACTACAACTTGTACAAGATATTTCAATATTCCGTATATTTTTCTAAACTCCCTAATCAACCAGAAAATCCCGCTCAATATATAAATTCTTAATTACCATCACATATTTAACTGGCCCCCACATATAAGTATATAATGATTTCAATATTAACTAACCCCCACATTCTCTATTATAAGTATATAATGATTTTAATATAAACTAACCCTCACATTCTCTATTATAAGTATATAATGATTTCAATATTAACTAACCTCGCATTCCCTATTATAAGTATATAATGATTTCAATATTAACTAACCTCACATTCCCTATTATAAGTATATAATGATTTCAATATTAACTAACCTCACATTCCCTATTATAAGTATATAATGATTTCAATATTAACTAACCCCCACATTCTCTATTATAAGTATATAATGATTTCAATATTAACTAACCCCCACATTCCCTATTATAAGTATATAATGATTTCAATATTAACTAACCCCCACATTCCCTATTATAAGTATATAATGATTTCAATATTAACTAACCCCCACATTCCCTATTATAAGTATATAATGATTTCAATATTAACTAACCCCCACATTCTCTATTATAAGTATATAATGATTTCAATATTAACTAACCCCCACATTCCCTATTATAAGTATATAATGATTTCAATATTAACTAACCTCACATTCTCTATTATAAGTATATAATGATTTCAATATTAACTAACCTCACATTCCCTATTATAAGTATATAATGATTTCAATATTAACTAACCCCACATTCTCTATTATAAGTATATAATGATTTCAATATTAACTAACCTCACATTCCCTATTATAAGTATATAATGATCTCAATATTATCTGACCCCCACATTCTCTATTATAAGTATATAATGATTTTAATATTAACTAACCCCCACATTCCCTATTATAAGTATATAATGATTTCAATATTAACTAACCTCGCATTCCCTATTATAAGTATATAATGATCTCAATATTAACTAACCTCACATTCTCTATTATAAGTATATAATGATTTCAATATTAACTAACCTCACATTCCCTATTATAAGTATATAATGATCCCAATATTATCTGACCCCCACATTCTCTATAATTCGTATATAATGATCTCAATATTATCTGACCCCCACATTACCTATAACAAGTATATAATGCTCCCAATATTATCTGACCCCAACATTACCTATAATAAGTATATAATGATCTCAATATTATCTGACCCCCACATTCTCTATAATTCGTATATAATGATCCCAATATTATCTGACCCCCACATTCTCTATAATTCGTATATAATGATCCCAATATTATCTGACCCCCACATTCTCTATAATTCGTATATAATGATCCCAATATTATCTGACCCCCACATTCTCTATAATTCGTATATAATGATCCCAATATTATCTGACCCCCACATTCTCTATAATTCGTATATAATGATCTCAATATTATCTGACCCCCACATTCTCTATAATTCGTATATAATGATCCCAATATTATCTGACCCCCACATTCTCTATAATTCGTATATAATGATCTCAATATTATCTGACCCCCACATTACCTATAATAAGTATATAATGATCCCAATATTATCTGACCCCCACATTACCTATAATAAGTATATAATGATCCCAATATTATCTGACCCCCACATTCTCTATAATTCGTATATAATGATCTCAATATTATCTGACCCCCACATTCTCTATAATTCGTATATAATGATCCCAATATTATCTGACCCCCACATTCTCTATAATTCGTATATAATGATCTCAATATTATCTGACCCCCACATTCTCTATAATTCGTATATAATGATCTCAATATTATCTGACCCCCACATTCTCTATAATTCGTATATAATGCTCCCAATATTATCTGACCCCTGTTATAAGTTTAACTATCCTAGATGTATTCAGTATATTATAGATTGAACGCTTACATCCTGATTAATTAAGATACAAAATGTAATACATGTAGTTACAAGCGACGAAATTTCTAAATCTGCTTAACACTATATCCTTATCGATTTAATGGTCCTAGAACAAGTCAACTTGTAGAGAAATGCATTTGTAGAGTGGGAAAAACAAGTTGAGTTTCAATCATATAATATCCACATCGACTGGCTGTCAATTTTGAGGGAAGGAATTGATTCATTTAAATATTTCATAGGCAACAGTAAATGAGAGACAGTGTGTCGTGGTGTTTAAATTTAGAATAGTTATTTTCTCACTTGTTGTAAACATAGTGTTAGGAAATAAGAAACCATCACGACTATTTCTGATAGGTTTTCACAGTTACTATATCTGATATATGAGAGAGTGACGTGTTGATATCTTCAGTCATATAAAAGTTGCTGGATTATTTTACTGTGGTTTGTGTTATGTATGTAAGAAGGTTTTGTTCTGTGTTTTGTTCATTATTTCTAATTTGGATTTATTGACTTATGTGGTGACTTGTTTTATGTTAATATAATGGCGGCCTCTGGTCGGGCTGTTCGATCAAACTCTAAAACTACAGGAATGAATGTTGATACAGATATTTGGAAAACTAAAGACAAAGTAAGTCATAGTTTATTGTTTTATTGTAATACAGTCTGAATAAACCCCATTGGCTAAATGATACAAATGTAAAAGACATTGTCACATCGAAATCTTACACTAAATATATATGAAAACTACTTAACTAGAATTTCTGTTTTGTAACTTTTACTTTTTTTCTAGAACTGTCTATGTTTTATAACACTTGTCAGATATAGTGATAAAAGAAGGTATATAAATCTTGCATTTTTTAAGTGGAATGTCCATCAAATCTAAGCATTTGTTCTCCATACTTCTAATGATTCAATCAAAATTGTTCATAACGTCATGTAGAAATCAATTTACTGTCTAAACAAGTGTATACTGTATGTACAGTATAGTACTAGAATATCAATTTGAACACAAATCATAAAACGATTTTAAAATATAACTTTTAATTAAAACTTGTTTGTCAATTGTTTTGAAACTAACATTTATATAAAAATCCTCAAAGAATCGTATATATTTAAAATGTAAGAAAGAATTATATAACAAAACTGTAAGAAAAAATTATATAACTAAAACTGTAAGAAAAAATTATATGACTTATCTGTAAGAATGAATTATATAACTAATCTGTAAGAAAGAATTATATGACTAATCTGTAAGAATGAATTATATAACTAATCTGTAAGAATGAATTATATAACTAATCTGTAAGAATGAATTATATGACTTATCTGTAAGAATGAATTATATGACCAATCTGTAAGAATGAATTATATAACTAATCTGTAAGAATGAATTATATAACTAATCTGTAAGAATGAATTATATGACTTATCTGTAAGAATGAATTATATAACAAAACTGTAAGAAAGAATTATATAACAAAACTTTAGTTTTAGTATACATTGTTATTTCTATCAACTTTACTCTGTTTAGTAATCCTGTATAAAATATTGTACCAAGTAAAAGTTGAAATCAACTTTTAATATTGATCTTCAATCAATAAAAATAAATAATAAAGTTCTACATAAGTCTCTATTAAATATTCATGATGTTTGTAATGCACGATTAAACGGAAAAATTCTTATGATATACAAACTTTGAATTTGTTCAATAGCTAATGAGGTGATCATTGAATATTGATAAAGAAAACACCTATGGTAATAAAGTTATAATTTGTAATTATAAATAAAAGTTGATGACTATAACTTAATAATAGCCTCCTGTATTAAATCAAGATGTATTCACGAAACATTGCAACTTTATTTGTACCATTGATTTTATAATTTTTGAATATACAAATTTATAAAACTTCAAATAAATTTGCAGGCTTTTGATTGGCCGATCGTGTTCGCAAAAAAATCCGTATACACATCCTAAGAGGACACCGTGTCCCCTCAGATAGCCTCGGGGGTATATATACCTTCGGGGTAGAAGGACCTTTACATATTATTATATATTGTACATGTTATTAGTTATAAAGATTTTTGATGATGTGTATGGGTCCTTCTACCCCGAGGGTACATATACCCCCGAGGTTACCTGAGTGGGCACGGTGTACTCTTAGGATGTGTATACGGATTTTTATATATATATATGGGTGTGTAGGGGGGGTGCGAGCGTGTGTACCATTTTGGTTGTCAACCAAGGACCGTTATAAAACACTATTCTGGTTGTCAACCAAGGACCGTTATAAAACACCATTTTGGTTGTCAACCAAGGACCGTTATAAAACACCATTCTGGTTGTCAACCAAGGACCGTTATAAAACACCATTTTGGTTGTCAACCAAGGACCGTTATAAAACACCATTCTGGTTGTCGACCATGGACCGTTATAAAACACCATTCTGGTTGTCGACCATGGACTGTTATAAAACACCATTCTAGTTGTCAACAGTGGGCCGTAATAAAACACCATTCAAGTTGTCAACAGTGGACCGTTATAAAACACCATTCTGGTTGTCGACCATGGACCGTTATAAAACACCATTTTTGTTGTCGACCATGGACTGTTATAAAACACCATTCAAGTTGTCAACAGTGGACCGTTATAAAACACCATTCTGGTTGTCGACCATGGACCGTTATAAAACACCATTTTTGTTGTCGACCATGGACTGTTATAAAACACCATTCTGGTTGTTGACCATGGACCGTTATAAAACACCACTCTGGTTGTCGACCATGGACCGTTATAAAACATCATTCTGGTTGTCGACCATGGACCGTTATAAAACACCATTCTTGTTGTCGACCATGGACTGTTATAAAACACCATTCTAGTTGTTGACCATGGACCGTTATAAAACACCATTCTTGTTGTTGACCATGGACCGTTATAAAACACCATTCTGGTTGTCGACCATGAACTGTTATAAAACACCATTCTGGTTGTTGACCATGGACCGTTATAAAACACCATTCTGGTTGTCGACCATGGACTGTTATAAAACACCAATCTGGTTGTCGACCATGGACCGTTATAAATCACCATTCTGGTTGTCGACCATAGACCTTACTTAGACACCATTTTGATTGATAACCATGGACCGTTATAAAACACAATTCTAGTGGTCAACCTAGGACTGTTATAAAACACCGTTCTGGTTGTCGACCATGAACCGTAATGAAAAAATATTCTGGTTGTCAACCATGGACCGTTATATAACATTATTCTGGTTGTCGACCATGGACCGTTATAAAACACCATTCTGGTTGTCGACTATGGATTGTTATAAATGTCGACTATGGATTGTTATAAAACATTTTACTGGTTGTTGACAATGGAGAATTATTTCACACTAGTACTATTGTCGATAGTTTGTCTGTGATGAGACACCTCAGAGATAGCCTGTAATCAACAAATGTCATCAATGACATTTATGAGAGAAGACCAATTATTCTAACACAATTTCCATGAATTGTTTCTCATATAATAACAAGTTGCATTTGTTCTGAATTATTGATGATTCACTTTTGTAGAATTTGTTTACAAATCATTCTGTGGTCTGCAAAATTTCCATTTTACTAATTGATTCGTGGTAACAATCAATTCAATATAATCAGTGTTTCCATTATTGTGATTATTATTTTATTGCTTCAAACAAACACACATGTATGATATTGCTGTAAATTGTTAACTTTTTAGTCGATTAATGAATAACTAAAAACTGTAATAACCTGCTAGAGTTGTCTAGTTTTTATATATTTGAACATTTTAACGGCTACATTACCGTTCTAGAGTAAGTTGTTTAAGATTCCAATAGCCAAACTTTTGTATAAAATTATCAGTTATTAAAATATAAATCAGATTGTGACTATTTGATATTACTTTATAAACTATTGATGCGTTAACGTATTTACCTACCCTGCTGATAAATTGATAAGAAAATAAAAGTTGATACAAAAAATGACAAGAAGATAAACTATTTTAGTGACCATTGTTGGATTAGTTACACATGTTCCATGGTTGATGTTTGATAAGGTTAATATTAATATATACACCAAGCACGTCCACAGTGCTTGTAGCAGTTTTGAATCAATGACGCAAGTGCGACAACGTCAAAAATCTGTCCTGACGGGCCGTCGTCACTTTGGGTCTATCGGTTCTAACGTTACCATTCTGGTAGAATCGTTACATTAGGTCAGTAATTGTTTGTCTGTGGCAGTTAAACTGTCTAGCGACGTCAGCAACACTGACACCAGCTGCGAGCTGTATAAGTGCTTGAATTTGTGCCTGAAATCATATTATCGTGATATAGAGTGAAATTCAAAATTGTACTGCGATTTATTATTGCACTCTCGGTCAAGATATTAGTCAGGATCAATTGAGTGAGTGTTTTTGTGTCCGCGGGTGAGTGCGTGTTATAGAATATGTGTTTTGTATCATGTTTATTGTATGTTATGTTTTGTAATGTTTTGTAAATCATGTAATATACATCATGTATTGTGATGATGTGCTTACCCATAAATCTAATGTATAAAGTATTTAACTATCTGTATATCATGATCAGCATTTTTACAATTTCAGTAGCACTGCCCATCAGTACAATCAATACATATATAGTAATTTATCTTCTAGTAGTTTTCTAATAATTCTAACACTGGTACTACCTAATGTACTACATTATATGATAATGGAATATTATCAATCACTCAATGATGCCTGTTTGAAAGCTAGTAACATTAACTAAAGTTTTTGTTGAGTTTATATACTTGTATAGAGTGTATTACAAGTATCATACCCTGCCAGTCAGATATAATATGTCATGTTATATAACGCTAAGATTGATATACAGGATTTTGTGTCGCAATGTACGTAGACTTAAAAAACCCTTGCTTTAGCTTTAGTTTTAACTTTTTGGCGCCCGGCTGGCTCAGTTGGTAGCACGCAAGTATATCTACTAATCGAGGGGTCGTGGGTTCGATTTCCGAGCGGGGCATACTTTCGTGGAGCTTGGTCATTAAATTATTTCCACTGCCATTCTCTCTCCTACCAATGATTTTAAGCTGTTTAAGAAGCATTTATTTTGTTACAAGCATTTCTCAACTGACCAAGTAATTGTCACGGTCCCACGTTGGGCGAAAAATCATCACACGGTAAAAAAATATACAGGCTGACCGGGACTCGAACCCAGGATCTCTATATAAATAGATAGATCGAGTCGCTTACATATCCTTCTTCCCATAATATCAACAGCTCACAGGTAAATGTTGTGACACTTAATAAGATAATACACTTGTAACAACAAGATTCACCAGTAAATCAGATGAAAGCTTGATACAATTCATGCATGATACATTACTCGAGTACATGATTATTTCTAAACCTTCAGTGCATGGTAAACGTCAATGCAACTTTCAGTTTCACTTCGCTATGCACATAATACAGTCTATTGTTAGACTATATCCGGAATTCATTTCACCGTTCCAATGACAACGTGTGTACAAAGAACAATAGTATTTGCTCCATAGTTCGTGCAATTTAGCAATAATATGTAACAAATGTTGTTTGTACCACAGGTGCCCATCGCATTACAAAACACCAAATTATTATCAATTTTTACTTTAACATGCTCTAATTATCATTAAAACCCCAAATACAAAAGTTCCAGACAAAAGCCAAAATATTGTTTTGTTAAAAAATATAAGGTATTTAACTCGATGAATTCCTTATGAAATTTACTCGGAAGAGATGTGACAGGTCTCCATTCCAAGACCCATTCCCATATGGTTTACCGCTAAAATCGAATACTAAAAATGAAATAAACATAATAATAATGATCCGTCTTGAAACTATATTTGTTGAAAATTTGACTTAAATCGGACAAGCACTTAAGTAGATACGAGCCCAAATATACATGTATACCAATAAATTTTGTTAAGTGTATAAAGCCATCCAGACATGACCAAACGCTTTAAAATCATTGTAACACTTCAATGATGATATTCAAATTAATCGCGATCGAATGCATGCCGGTCATCTCGTCTAATTACCCTCGATAATTTCAATGTTAATAGAGTTCGATTCTTTCAGGCAACTTCGTTCATCTCCGTGGGTTGAGTGACATCATAGAAAAATAGTTCGATATCTTTGCGCGTATTCATATCAAGGGGCATGTTCCACAAGGCTATCGCTAGCTAGCGCTTTTTGAAAGCAATTTAGCGCTCGCCATGTGAAACGTGCCCAATATAAAAGAAAAACTTTGGGACAGATTGTTTTGAATGGTTTTATGTTCCATATGATGCACTTTTGTCTGTAATTTCGTAGAATAGAGACAATTTGTACATACTATGAAAGAAAATTGCGTGATTGTGATAAAATAGAGGAAGAACTACTTTGTCTTAGACTTGGGTTGGCTAAACCCAAAACAACTGTAGAGATGCTTACAGCGCTTAACTTAAAAATCAAATATATCCCGATCTCTGCTATTTGGCCGTGTGTGAGGTCTTTAGCTGTTCTTGATTAATATTTTCCATTAGTTTTCATAGATAAACATACAAACATATCATCATGTTGGATTGATGAGATTTAAAATTCAAGAAGGAGCCGTAGTCCAGTGGTTGGACGCGCGCTAAGGGATCGAGAGTTCCTTGGTTCGAATCCCACGAGGGGCACTGCTAAATTCCTTGAGCAAGAAATTAACCTACAATTACTTCACTCCACCCTGGTGTAAAGATTGCTTCACTTCACCCTGGTGTAAAGATTGCTTCACTTCACCCTGGTGTAAAGATTGTATCAATCCACCCAGGTGTAAAGATTGCTTCACTCCAACCTGGTGTAAAGATTGCTTCACTCCACCAGGTGTAAATGGGTACCTGTAAGGGTCATGCACTGTATGCTGTGACTGCAATCTGCATCTTACGTTAACCGTTGGTGTGTGACTTGATGATCAGGGAAGTAAAAATCAAGAGTCGACTGAATAGTGATACTAAAAGTAGACTTAAAAACATGTTTTAAATACTTTGGTGGTAATCTCTTGTTATAGTTGTATTATTAAATGACTGATGGCCAGTATAGTATTGTGACAAAGAAATGTCATTAATCATTTATTATTGTCCATTGTCTAGAAAATATTTACCTACGTTATTGCTTTTGTTTTATCCCTTTTTATTGTATTTTACCTACCTAATGTATACAACTATATTAATAGAAGGGTGCATTTACTACGATATAATATAATCTTTTAATTTGATCAAGTTTATTAAAACTCTTAGATATCAAGAACCTCTACACGTTTTTATTACAAGACTAATGTCTAAATGTTGAAGCATTTGAAGTTTTCTTATATCAATTTGTGAAGAAATCAATTTCCTTATTTTTACTCTGACACATTTCTCTATGACTTCCTTGTAGAAAACATGTTTTTCTTAGAATATATATTTATATATTCGTTATTATGGTCGGTGAAACTAATTTTAAATGAGGGACTTTTATCAGTTATATTTCCTTATAAAAATCCGAAGCAATCCAATTGGTAAGTAGGTCAGTTGGAATCCTCGGATTTTATCATTGGAGTCCTATTTAAGGATAGTAAAATATTTTTCTTGTTAATTAAGATATTAACAGGAGTGATAAAATGTAGATAGTTCTTTACCCTAACAATACTTAGCTTTATTTTCAAACAAATTAAATAATTTACAAAAAAGTAATTTAAGAATAATTGTGGCAAATTGACATGGAAAAGTAAGGGTTAAATCCGAGTAATCAAACTGGTTGGACCTACCTATTTGAAGAGTATACAAGGGGAAATAACTGACTACGGTACCTTATTATATATCTGAATGTTGATTTGTATTTTCGTACAGGGAACTATATATAAGATATTAGTGAGATGTTTTACTAAACAAATATTTATTATGAAATCATTAAACAATTTTCATCAAATAAAACAATTTTGTTGGATATCAAGAGGATAAACGATTTTATAAGTTTGCTGGTGTATGGAACAATTGACAAAGAGTAATTTATATCCACTCTACCATTCCTGTTAATATTGAGATGTCATTGTTAATAATTTACAGGTTTGGCCATTGTTACACAAAGTTTATTATTTATCACATTATTACAAGTTATTACATTATTTGTGTACAAATCGTTGCGTGGAAATTTCATTTCATTTCTTTTATTGATTTAGACTAACTCTAATTTCATTGCAATATTATCATCGAGTATTTCAATTATATTGATTGATATTTCATTGCCGTATCAATAAACAGTTACAATAACGATAGCGGCAATGACAAAATAGAAAATATCAATCCATTAAAGACCTATAAAATGTTGCTGCTGTGAACATAATCTCTACTTTCCAATGATTGCCGCATAATACACAAAATTGTTCACATAATGAATTAAAATGAGAGTAAAACCATATCAGGAACAGCAACAGTAAAACAAATTTCAAACACAACCAAATAGCAACAATAAAACAGATTTCACAAACAGCCAAACAGCAAAAGTAAGACTGATTTCGCGCACATCCAAATAGCAACATTTAGAGGGATTTCAAACAGAGGCAAACAACAACAGATTTCACATAGCAAAAGTAAGACAAGTTTCATACGCAGACAAAAAGAACAGCAAGACAGATTTCACACACAGCCAAAAAGCAACTGTAGGATATATTTCACACACAGCGAAATATCAACTGTAGGATAGATTTCACTCACAGCCAAAAATCAACAGTAGGATTTTCACACACAGCGAAATATCAACAGTAGGATAGATTTCACTCACAGCGAAATATCAACAGTAGGATAGATTTCACTCACAGCGAAAAATCAACAGTAGGATAGATTTCACTCACAGCGAAATATCAACTGTAGGATAGATTTCACACACAGCCAAAAATCAACAGTAGGATAGATTTCACACACAGCGAAATATCAACAGTAGGATAGATTTCACACACAGCGAAATATCAACAGTAGGATAGATTTCACACACAGCGAAATAGCAACAGTAAGACAGATTTATCAAACAAATTTATAGCAACACTAAGAAAGATGTCACACACAACCAAATAGCAACAGTAAGACAGATTTCACACACAACCAAATAGCAACAGTAAGACAGATTTCACACACAGCTAAATAGCAACAGTAAGACATATTTCACACACAACCAAATAGCAACAGTAAGACAGATTTCACACACAACCAAATAGCAACAGTAAGAAGATTTCACACACAGCCAAATAGCAACAGTAAGACAGATTTCACACACAATCAAATAGCAACAGTAAGACAGATTTCACACACAGCTAAATAGCAAAAATAGGAAAAGTTAACATTTTGAACTCTTGCTACAAAAAGGACATCATTACCATATTATGAAAACAATAACATAAGGTAATTATTCCTTTAAACGGACAACGGCGTACAAAATGTCAATGAGATGTTAAACAAGGATCTTAGGAGCACAAACCGCCACATTCCTCCAACAAGTTAATGTAAAAACAAACAATAACAAATTGTCTTCGTGAATACTTTAGCCTAGCTTTCAACTCCAAAATCCTGCATTTGAAATCACATCAACAAATAAAACACAAAAAGCAAATAGCACTTCTAAGTTAAAAGGCAAGCACCTAATGACCTTGCAGAAACCATAGAACCAGAAATTCAGCACGAGAACGACTACAGGACGTATTAATAGAAGTTTGATTAGGACATTACACAATAGTCAATAACAGACAAAGATACCATATATGTTATCTAGGTTTGTGATCCTATGTACAGATATACTAATGTCGCGAAGGGAATTCGAACTATTTATTTTACATTTGTTTGTTATTAAAGCACATCGAATTAAGAAATAACGATATAAGTGATAAAGCAAACATGAATAGCAGCATATTTGCAGACAATGTCAATTTATTACAAAATACATGTACATTCAAATAGAAGTTTTAAAGGTTTAATTATGTGTTTGTCTCTTTTATACACAATAATGAAATTAATACCCTTTTTACCAAGTATGATAACAAAATGTTTGCATCTGCTGGGCGGATATCACGAAACATTGTCTGTCAACAGACATTTCACTTACGATGATGCTTGGTCCATCATAAAGTAGAATTGTCTGACGTTTTAGTAGCCGTTTGTGATTTATTGACACGTTATTTATCATATTGATAAGTCTATTAGAATGTTCATTAAGTTTTGTTTAGTTAACTAAACAAACTAACTTTTATAAAAGCTTCCATTGTTGTTATCAATTTACAGAAATAATAAATCAATGTGGAAATTTGTTTTAATGTACACGTCAATAATTCCCAATAATTGATTATGTCCATATAAAACAATATGAAAACTACTTGAATGTTTTAGATCATTTTGAACAATGAATCATTAAATTAAACAGTTTGATATCAATATATCAGATTAGTTGTCAATAAATAATCCATAATTGATTAATTTTCTCAGTATGTAAAATTGTACAAATACAGATAATTAAACTCACTTTGTATGAAGACTTAGAAGATTATAGAAGACATTTTATTGATCCTAGAATTTGTAAAGTTCTTTAATTTCAAGTTTTAAAAAGTCCATGGTAATTTTTATGTTATTGTAAGTGATAGCGTATTGTTCATTCATGTGTCGTCATAGCAGGCTGAACAGTTGCAGCTCGCTCCTCTCCAGACATTTATTAAACTTCTAAACAGGTTAAAACTTGATTCATCTCTGAAATGTTGGGGTAATTCATGCCACAATTTTGCAGCACTGAAGCGGAACGAGCTGATGCCATATGTGGTTGTTCTCACCTGTGGTACATGTTACACAGTTGTTTCCACTTCGATTCAGATTGGAATTTACCAATACATTGGTAAGTATACAAGAGTTGATGGAGATCGTACTTTCTAAGAATACGCAAAATGTCCGTGATGAATCCAGAGTGAACAATATGATTGCATGTTTGATATTGATAGAGTCTAAATGTGGAAGAGTTGTTTTCCTTGATCTGAGCTCGATGCACGGCACAACATTCTTTGAAAACTGATTTTAAAATTGTGACGTCAACGGTTATGACTGCATTTTAGCGTTTCCATGTACATGTATAGTTACTTCCTTGTTAGATAGGCAACATTTGTAAACGGGTAACGATAGACGCTCATTCAACTATATCTGAATTATATAAGAACTCTGACAAATCTGAGCTAACTAAAAGTGAAAGTGAAATAGCCAATGTCCTAGGAGACTTCTCATCTGTATATACAATAAAACCAGATAATGAATTACCAAGTATTACCCAAAAAAGACATACCTATAGAAAATAACATTGATATCAGTGCTAGTATCGACAAACAGAAGTTGGATGAACTAGATATTAGTAAATCGCCAGGTCCATAACATAAACCCAAGAATTTTGAAAGAACTGAACGACATTTTGGCTGAACCAATTTTCATAATTTTTAAGAATAGTCTCAGAAATGGAATACTACCTATAGAGTAGAAGACAACTCATATTTCTGCTACATTCAAGAAGGGGGGTAAAGAAAGAAGCTTGTAACTACCGCCCAGTGAGCCTTACTTGTATGTTATGTAATCTATAATACAAAATGTTCGGGAAATATATTTAACACATAAAAAGGTATAACATGTTCAATGAAAAACAAATTGGATTCATTTCTGGTAGATCTACAGTACTATAACTACTTAACGTGATTGAAAATTGGACTGAAACATTAGACAGAGAGGAATCAATTGATGTAGCCTATTGTGACTATATGAAGGCATTTGGCAAGGTGTCTCATAGAAGACTTGTTCATAAAATGAGGATTTATGAGTTTGGTGACACATACATTAATTGGATTACAAACTTTCTCTCTGAACATAAGCAAAAAGTGGTGGGTAATAGTCACGAATCTGATTGGAAAGATGTAACTAGTGGTATACCCTAAGGTTCAGTACTGGGTCCATTGATGTTAGTATTAATGATATAACTGATAACATAAAAATAAAAGCCAAGTCTTCTTATATGCAGACGACACAAAAGTCTTTAGAGAAATCTCATGTCCTAGAGACGCTGAACTTTTACAAGAAGATATATACAGCATGTGTGAATGGTTAGACACATGGCTTCTTAAGTTTCATCCAGACAAGTGTAAAACCATGACAATTGGGAACCGTAATAAAATGAAACGCAACTATAAACTTAGATCCGAACTACCTTATATGGAAATTAGTGATGCTGAAAAAGACATTGGAGTGATTATAGACAATAAATTATCATTTACTAAGCTTATAGTAGAAAAAGTTAAGAAAGCAAACTCATTACCTGGAGCTATTAGAAGATCATTTGAATTTATCGACATTAATACATTTAACCACATATAGAATACGCTCATGCTGTATGGAACCCATACAAGAAGAAAGCTATATACACTACTGAAAATGTACAGAAACGTGCTACAAAGATGGTACCAGATCTATCACATTTAACATATGAGGAAAGATTAAGAATACATGTATTAAAATTACCTACTCTTCACTACCGTAGAATTAGAGGTGACATGATTGAGGTCTATAAGCTCTTATGTCAGAAATATTACTTCGATGAATCAATGATATTAAAAGTAAACAATGACAGTCATACAAGAGGACATAGTAAGAAATGGTACAAATGTAGGGCACGTTTAGATATCAGGAAATTTTCATTCAGTAATAGGGAGGTGGACATTTGGAACTCTTTATCAGATGGCGTGATAAGTGCAAACACTCTGTTTTTATTTGAAGCAAGTTAGATAACTTTTGGAAACACCAAGAATTAATTTACAGTTTTGAGACCACTATTGCAACCGGTGGTATACAAGAAGAAGAGCTGGTGTCAAAGACTGAAACAGCCTTCTACCAGAATTCGTCTAAGGTAATTTAAGGTAAGGTATCGCCATCTGGATGCGTATCTTTGACAAATATTCATAAGTTGTTGAAGTCCATTCTTGGAAAGTGATTTTAAATGTTAAACTGATATTCATTATTTAGAGAGATTGAGAAGTGAAGAACAGTTTCGTATAATGTTATATTAGTTGCTTAATTGACATGTTTTCTGTTCAATTCTTTTTTTGCCACGTTAAGTTATCGCGCTTGCTTTTCTCTGTATTCACAAAACAAGTTAAAAGTCACCTTCTCCTGGGTATCTGTCCTAATTCTCCTACAACCATTTCAACTCTTTTCAACTGTGATATTTGGTTATGTTCAGATTGAATTTTCTTCATAAAATTACCCTTATAGAATTACAAATTATACTGCATATGTGTTGTATTTATGTGTACATTGTTCTTAAATGTTCTCTGTTCTTACAGTTGTATGTTATTGATCACGTGTATTATGTCGTTGTCACGTGATTGTATATTTAATGTAATGCATTGAGTTAGTATCATCATCATAGTGTCATTTGTTTCATGTTTCTAGTAACTATAATTTTAGTCTATTTATCTAAAAGGTCATTATTAATGTATAACATATCATCTGTATAATATTCATACCAGTTTAAACATTGTATCATGTCATTATTTCATTCCATAGATGTCATGCATTTTATTTTATAATTTACTATGATAACTTAAAATGTATGTCTCAATTATTTAACATTCATAGAAAGATCGTTTAAAATAGATTGAATGCAACGTAATGGTCGTAGAGAACGAATGTAATGCAAGTATGCATATATTAATGTACTATGTTAGTTAATCCTACCGTCAAGTTAATTTCGGGACAATTGCTTTGTTTTATTTGATTTAACTGAACCGGGATAATGACGATAACGACATTTAAGCAAACTGTTCTAGGTTAAACAATTACACTGTCTGGACAAAACTCAGTCAGTCGATTACTGGGGATCCAAGAAGCTGTATCTGTTGATGTTTGAATGAAATCACTTTCATATGTGCAATAATAAATTTGTCGAGGGCTTGTTTTGTGACGAACGTTCTGTTACTCCCTGGGAGATCCTATGTTGGTCTGCACGCTCTCCTAAATGATTTTGTCATTAAATGCTCTCCTCAATGATTGTGTCCGCTTAAAGCTTCTGAATGATTGTGTCCATTGAAGGTTCCTTGAATAATTGTTTCCATTGAAGGCTCTTGAATGATTGTGTCCATTGAAGGCTCTTGAATGATTGTGTCCATTAAGGGCTCTTGAATGGTTGTGTCTATTAAAGGTTCCTTGAATGAGTACGTCCATTGAAGGCTCTTGAACGATTGTGTCCATTAAAGGCTCCTTAAATGATTGTGACCTTTGAATGAGTTCCTGAATGAATGTATCAATTAAAGTATCCTGAATGATTGTATCTTTTAAAGGTTCCTGAATGATTGTGTCTTTTAAAGGTTCCTAAATGATTGTGTCCATTTAATGTTCCTGAATGATTGTGTTCATTGAAGGTTCTTGAATGATTGTGTCTATTTGAGGTTCCTAAATGATTGTGTCCATTTAAAGTTCCTGAATGATTGTTTCCATTAAAGGCTTCTGAATGATTGTTTCCATTAAAGGCTTTTGAATGATTGTGTCCATTAAAGGCTTCTGAATGATTGTTTCCATTAAAGGCTTCTGAATGATTGTGTCCATTAAAGGCTTCTGAATGATTGTGTCCATTTAAAGGCTTCTGAACGATTGTTTTCATTAAAGGCTTCTGAATGATTGTTTCCTTTGAAGGCATCTGAATGATTGTGTCCATTGAAGGTTCCTAAATGATTGTGTCCATTTAATGTTCCTGAATGATTGTGTCCACTGAAGGTTCCTGTATGATTGTGTCAACTGAAGGATCCTGAATGATTGTGTCTATTGAAGGTTCCTGAATTATTGTGTCCATTTAAGGCTTCTGAATGATTGTGTCCATTTAAGGCTTCTGAATGATTGTGTCCATTGAAGGTTCCTGAATTATTGTGTCCATTAAAGGCTTCTGAATGATTGTGTCCATTTAAGGCTTCTGAATGATTGTGTCCATTTAAGGCTTCTGAATGATTGTGTCCATTTAAGGTTCCTAAATGAACACTTCTTAATATTTTTTAGAAAAAAAAATGAAAACCTTTTTTGTTAATTACTATGATCTCTAAATCAATCACCATGGGACAATTTATAACGACTTTGGAATAGACCAATAAAATGAACCAATTTAAGACTGCTTCAAAGTGTTCTTATGCAATTTTCTCAGCATAATAAATCTTGATGCACTGGTGTTTAAACAATCCTCAATGTAATGAATATGGCAAACATGTTTATTAATAAGTCCGGTTGTGATGTTTATACTACAGTGATAATTCTTTTAATCAATATAAACTACCTGGCTAAATTATCTTAAATATACCCAAATTACGAACATATAACGCCAAGAAATTATTAAATTCTTAACAACAAACAATGATTATGCTCGAGATTTATTACATAATAATTTGCGGCCGCATAATGGATGTTCTGGCGGGGGCCGTGGGGATAAGAATCCGACATGCAATTATGGATTTTCCAGGGCAGCTAGCCAGATTCCCCAGAATGTGTCCATTGAAGGTTCCTGAATGATTGTGTCCACTGAAGGTTCCTGATTGATTGTGTCCACTTTTGAATGATTGTGTCCACTGAAGGCTTTTGAATGATTGTGTCCACTGAAGGCTTTTGAATGATTGTGTCCACTGAAGGTTCCTGAATGATTGTGTCCACTGAAGGCTTTTGAATGATTGTGTCCACTGAAGGCTTTTGAATGATTGTGTCCACTGAAGGTTCCTGAATTAATGTATCCACTGAAGGTTCCTGAATGATTGTGTCCACTGAAGGCTCCTGAATGATTGTGTCCACTGAAGGCTTTTGAATGATTGTGTCCACTGAAGGTTCCTGAATTAATGTATCCACTGAAGCTTCCTGAATGATTGTGTCCACTGAAGGTTCCACAATGATTGTGTCCACTGAAGCTTCCTGAATGATTGTGTCCACTGAAGGTTCCTGAATGATTGTGTCCACTGAAGGTTCCTGAATGATTGTGTCCACTGAAGGCTCCTGAATGGTTGTGTCCACTGAAGGTTCCTGAATGATTGTGTCCACTGAAGGTTCCTGAATGATTGTGTCCACTGAAGGTTCCTGAATGATTGTGTCCATTGAAGGCTCCTGAATGATTGTGTCCACTGAAGGTTCCTGAATTAATGTATCCACTGAAGCTTCCTGAATGATTGTGTCCACTGAAGGTTCCTGAATGATTGTGTCCACTGAAGCTTCCTGAATGATTGTGTCCATTGAAGGCTCCTGAATGATTGTGTCCACTGAAGGCTCCTGAATGATTGTGTCCACTGAAGGCTTTTGAATGATTGTGTCCATTGAAGGCTCCTGAATGATTGTGTCCACTGAAGGTTCCTGAATGATTGTGTCCATTGAAGGCTCCTGAATGATTGTGTCCACTGAAGGTTCCTGAATTAATGTATCCACTGAAGCTTCCTGAATGATTGTGTCCACTAAAGGTTCCTGAATGATTGTGTCCACTGAAGCTTCCTGAATGATTGTGTCCATTGAAGGCTCCTGAATGATTGTGTCCACTGAAGGCTCCTGAATGATTGTGTCCACTAAAGGTTCCTGAATGATTGTGTCCATTGAAGGCTCCTGAATGATTGTGTCCACTGAAGGCTCCTGAATGATTGTGTCCACTGAAGGCTTTTGAATGATTGTGTCCACTGAAGGTTCCTGATTGATTGTGTCCACTGAAGGCTTTTGAATGATTGTGTCCACTGAAGGTTCCTGAATTAATGTATCCACTGAAGCTTCCTGAATGATTGTGTCCACTGAAGGTTCCTGAATGATTGTGTCCACTGAAGCTTCCTGAATGATTGTGTCCACTGAAGGCTTCTGAATGATTGTGTCCACTGAAGCTTCCTGAATGATTGTGTCCACTGAAGGCTCCTGAATGATTGTGTCCACTGAAGGTTCCACAATGATTGTGTCCACTGAAGCTTCCTGAATGATTGTGTCCACTGAAGGTTCCTGAATGGTTTTGTCCACAGAAGGTTCCTGATTGATTGTGTCCACTCTAGGTTAGTGAATGATTGTGCCCACTGAAATTCCTGAATGATTGTTTCCATTGAAGGTTCCTGAATGATTGTGTTCACTGAAGGTTCCTGAATGATTGCGTCCACTGAAGGTTCCTGAATGATTGTTTCCATTGAAGGTTCCTGAATGATTGTGTCTATTGAAGGTTCCTAAATGATTGTGTCCACTGAAGGCCCCTGAATGTTGTGTCCACTGAAGGTTCCTGAATGATTGTGTCCACTGAAGGTTCCTGATTGATTGTTTCCACTGAAGGTTACTGAATGATTGTGTCCACCGAAGGTTCCTGAATGATTGTTTCTATTGAAAGTTCCTGAATGATTGTGTCCATTGAAGGCTCCTGAATGATTGTGTCCACTGAAGGTTTCTGAATGAGTGTGTCCACTAAAGGTTCCTGAATGATTGCGTCCACTGAAGGTTCCTGAATAAGTTTGTCGATTGAAGGTTCCTGAATGATTGTGTCCACTGAAGGTTCCTGAATGATTGTGCCTACTGAAGGTTCCTGAATGATTGTATCCACTGAAGGTTCCTGGATGAGTTTGTACACAGAACGTTCCTGAATGATTGTGTCCATTGAAGGCTTCTGAATGATTGTGTCTACTGAAGGTTCCTAAATGATTGTGTCCACTGAAGGTTCCTCAAAGATTGTGTCCACTGAAGGTTCCTCAATGATTGTATCCACTGAAGGTTCCTGAATGATTGTATCCACTGAAGGTTCCTGAATGATTGTGTCCACTGAAGGTTCCTGAATGATTGTGCCATCTGAAGGTTCCTGAATGATTGTGCCATCTGAAGGTTCCTGAATGAGTGTGTCCACTGAAGGTTCCTGAATGATTGTGTCCACTGAAGGTTCCTGAATGATTGTGCCATCTGAAGGTTCCTGAATGAGTGTGTCCACTAAAGATTCCTGAATGATTGTGTCCACTGAAGGTTCTTGAATGATTGTGTCCATTAAAGGTTCCTGATTGATTGTGTCCACTGAAGATTCCTGAATGATTATGCCCACTGAAGGTTCCTGACTGATTGTGTCCACTGAAGGTTCCTGAATGATTGTGTCTATTGAAGGTTCCTGAATGATTGTGTCCCCTTAAGGTACCTGATTGGTTGTGTCCACTGAAGGTTCCTGAATAATTGTGTCCACTGAAGGTTCCTGATTGATGGGGCCACTAAAGGTTCCTGAATGATTGTGTCCACTGAAGGTTCCTGATTGATTGTGTCCACTGAAGGTTCCTGAATGATTGTGTCCACTGAAGGCTCCTGATTGATGGGGCCACTAAAGGTTCCTGAATGATTGTGTCCACTGAAGGTTCCTGATTGGTTGTGTCCACTGAAGGTTCCTGAATAATTGTGTCCACTGAAGGTTCCTGATTGATGGGGCCACTAAAGGTTCCTGAATGATTGTGTCCACTGAAGGTTCCTGATTGATGGGGCCACTAAAGGTTCCTGAATGATTGTGTCCACTGAAGGTTCCTGATTGATTGTGTCCACTGAGGGTTCCTGAATAATTGTGTCCACTGAAGGTTCCTGATTGATGGGGCCACTAAAGGTTCCTGAATGATTGTGTCCACTGAAGGTTCCTGATTGATTGTGTCCACTGAAGGTTCCACAATGATTGTGTCCACTGAAGGTTCCTGAATGATTGTGTCCACTGAAGGTTCCTGATTGATTGTGTCCACTGAAGGTTCCTGAATGATTGTGTCCACTGAAGGTTCCTGATTGGTTGTGTCCACTGAAGGTTCCTGAATGATTGTGTCCACTGAAGGTTCCTGAATGATTGTGTCCACTGAAGGTTCCTGAATGATTGTGTCCACTGAAGGTTCCTGAATGATTGTGTCCATTGAAGGTTCCTGAATGATTGTGTCCACTGAAGGTTCCTGATTGATTGTGTCCACTGAAGGTTCCTGAATGAGTGTGTCCACTGAAGGCTCCTGAATAATTGTGTCCACTGATGGTTCCTGAATAATTGTGTCTATTGAAGGTTCCTGAATGATTGTGCCCCCTGAAGGTTCCTGAATGATTGTGTCCACTGAAGGTTCCTGAATGATTGTGTCCACTGAAGGTTCCTGAATGATTGTGTCCACTGAAGGTTCCTGAATGATTGTGTCCACTGAAGGTTCCTGAATGATTGTGTCCACTGAAGGTTCCTGAATGATTGTGTCCACTGAAGGTTCCTGAATTAATGTGTCCACTGAAGGTTCCTGAATGATTGTGTCCACTGAAGGTTCCTGAATTAATGTGTCCACTGAAGGTTCCTGAATGATTGTGTCCACTAAAGGTTCCTGAATGATTGTGTCCACTGAAGGTTCCTGAATGATTGTGTCCACTGAAGGTTCCTGAATGATTGTGTCCACTGAAGGCTTTTGAATGATTGTGTCCACTGAAGGTTCCTGAATGATTGTGTCCACTGAAGGTTCCTGAATTAATGTGTCCACTGAAGGTTCCTGAATGATTGTGTCCACTGAAGGTTCCTGAATTAATGTGTCCACTGAAGGTTCCTGAATGATTGTGTCCACTAAAGGTTCCTGAATGATTGTGTCCACTGAAGGTTCCTGAATGATTGTGTCCACTAAAGGTTCCTGAATGATTGTGTCCACTGAAGGTTCCTGAATGATTGTTTCCATTGAAGGTTCCTGAATGATTGTGTCCATTGAAGGCTCCTGAATGATTGTGTCCATTGAAGGTTCCTGAATGATTTTAGTCCATGTCTTCAGTATTTTCTAACCCATTAAATTTAAATGTTTTCTGATTTCTTGGCTTTGTTATTGTAATTAAAATTTTGAACTTTTGATTCTTTTTAACTGTCAATTTATTTTCAACAATTTCAACAATAGCAGATAAATTGTTGCTCATTAAAAGTAAGAATAAATCTGTGATGAAACCAAAGTGTTTTATTGTTTTCTGAACTCTTTTAACAATAAATGTTTTATACATACGATAATTAAAATGATGTTGTTTTCAAACCACACGATATTATGATTAGTCAAGGCAATGAGCTCAACTTGTCTATCATTAGACGGTCATAACTCGTTATTTGTGTTTGGTTAAATAAATCATGTTTAACAATTTAGTTTCTACAATTCTCGTCTTTCTATTTATCATAGTTTAAATCATCCTTGATTTGTAATATTCTATATGAAGAAATATATGTCTATCTGTATCTGGTTCTTAGATAAACAAGGACAGCATCGTAGAAGACAAAAATACTCATAATGACGTCATAATGACGAGTATTGGATAGAAGAAATGTTATGAAGTGTAAAGTAAATATTATATTGATAACCGTTAAAACGTCGATTCGATTTAATGTTGTTACACTTGGGTGAATTGTGAAAACTTCCAGAGGCTCAAAACAATATTTTTGGTAACTTGCCGCGTTAGAATCCTCCCCGGAGGTTAAATTCTTCAATTTTTGTCTTTAATGTCACTATCAAGGTGTATGGAGAAGTTGCTGGTCAAATGTAAGGATGTGTGAGTACATGTTACAGACAAGGTTCCAGAAAAGCTGGGTTTGGCGCGCTGGCCGGCATAAAAATGATTTTTGTGTTGCCATGCTGTTAAGCTCAGTAAAAATTAGGTTTCAGCTATCACAGGTTTTATCGTAAACATTCCACATAGAGACTAGACATCTATAAATTCTCCGTCAGTGCCACAATTGATATCAGATAACATGTTACATCATTATGTTATAATGTTAACAATTAGACAGAATCCGGTATTTACAACTTGTATGAGACTATTGATCGACGTTATTTGATAGTTGTCTCTATAGTTCAAGTTTCACATGTTAGATATCTGTCAACATTAGTTAACAGTGATCATTTATATCATATATCTTAAACAAGTTCTGTTTTACTTCTTTGTAAGAGAACATTTATACATTGTACATGTGTCCATGTGTTTAGATACATTGTATGTTCTTTTTACTTCTTGTCGTTAAAGCCCCATTATCAAAGGTATCACTGTGTTTGGACTGCGAAGAAAACAGACATTTATATATTTTAAACACCTCTAATAAACAAGATTTTAATATGTTTATGTTATTCATTGCATTTCAAAATTAAGTAGATTCTAACCGAAAGTAGAATTTGGTTGTCAATTCTTATAAATTGATAGTTTTGATCACAGTATGTTTATGATGAAGTCTTGGTAAAGAAAAAATGCTCCAAATTGCATAATTAAGCTCTAAAACCGTTTAGATCAGGTATAATGAACATTAGCAGTGAGCTCTTACATAAGTACCCCACTTTTTTAAAAAGTGAGCATTTTGTCAAACTCAAATTTAGAAAGCAGACTGGTTGGAACAGTTTATTGTGTCTCTAATGCATGTTATATTCTGATAACTTCATGTTTGTGAAACAGTTTTCAAGTCTTCTGTTGATGAATATATCTTCATATAATGGCTTTAAAGGAAAAATATTGAACTGTAATTAAGTAACAATAAACAATAATTTGAAATTGATCTGATTGTTGAAACACGCGACATTATCTGATCATCTTGATCACACACGTGGTCACACACGTGTACAACCCCTGGTTATAAGATGACATCCAAACTAGATATCATTAAAATTAATACATGTTTTAACATATATATTCTATATTACATACAGTACCATCAAAATCGTTTGACAAAATCCTGTTTTTAAGATAAACCGATTTTTACTTAATATGAAAAATACGTCATCGGAAATTTTCTTTTCGAGGTCCAGCCAATAAATAACCAACATAACCTATTTCGAATCGAGATCTTTTCAATGTAATTTCCTTCTAGGACTATGTATTTGCGCCAACGAAGTTCAAGTGCAAACTGTCCACAAATGAAGAAGTCATGGTCCCTTCCATGGAACCACGACTCAACTGCCGCCACGACAACAGATAGTTGACCTTGGAGATCCTGACCCTATCTACTGACGATTCTTGGCTTTAATTTCTGGTTCATAATAATGTATCCAAGTCTCACCCACAGTAACTAGACGCAAAAAGAGATCATCTTTTGACCACAAACGCTTCAACAACGCATTACATACTGATGCTCTCTTAGCCATTAGCCCATTGCTATGAGCAATAAGGATTTTGGGACCCAACAGGTTGTAAGCTTGTACTCGCTAAACGATCATGCAAGATTATTAAAATGGTGGAATGTGAAATGTTTGTGATATTACTTCGTCTATCTAAGTATACCAGGGCTATGACTTTATATCAAAGGCTGGTTAATTATTGACTCGCTCTCGTAAAATCAACATTTATTATATCGTCAGCATATTACTCAAACTATGTTTAGTGAAGAAACTTAAATTGTAAAATTAATTACAGAATGCATGATAAGTTTTTGTCGCAACATTCCATTAGTCATTAGAACTTTTGGCTGACACTGTATAAATGTGACAGATCGTGTTACTAATTAATTAATTTTCTATTTCAGAAACATTAAGACTCTTATAATGATAGAAATAACACGACATCATAAATACATTAACATTAAATAATAAAAATAATATTAGACATCTGATTATATAAATATTTTATTGTACATTTTAGTTCTCTATATTCTAGCTATAGATATATTTAACATTGCCACCAGAGTTTTCACAACATATACACCGCCCGGCTAGCTAAGTGGGTAGCACGCAAGTCTACTGATCGAGGAGTCATGGGTTCGTTTCCAGGGCGAGGCATACTTTCGTGAAGTTTGGTCATGAAATTATTTATACGGCCATTCTCCCTCCTGCCAATGATTCTTAATTATGAAGGGCAGATTATTCTATGTTAGAATCGAACAAACTTAATAAGAATAATAAGGAAATATGTTGCCATCCATCACTATATGGCTCTAATTTTGCAATTTCTGGGGTACCTTGAAAACTAACTAGCTCTGCAAACCCCTATATTAGTATTTGTCAGGTCGATACAGTTAAAACCTAATTGCAATACTAGCAGCTGAAACTTCAAATCAACCAATCAAATATTTAAACCTCAAAAATGCACTTGGATAGCAAAATTTTTACCTGCGGTTAATTCCTCGCGGTTACTTTAAAACTGTCGTGTGCCACCATATATTCATAAATTAAAATTAAACAAATTTCGACTTTAGACAGAAACTTCTAAATTTAAGGCCCGGTTTCACGAACGCAATATTATCTTAAATTGCTAGATTAACCTTATTTTTTCACATTTTTAAGTTAAAAAGCGTTTCACAAAAATTTTACAATTTAGTCCGTTCTTAAATATTCTAACCCGGGTCCGCGGCGCAGTTAGTAGCACACCGGGATTTGGGATCTCGTGTCCCGAAGGGGGGACGGGTTCGATCCCACCCGGGAGGTTATACTCTTCCATGAAAATATGACAATAATGTCAATTTTCCTCCATTAATAAAATATATGGAGAAGTTTCCGGCCTTGCGGAAGGGTGAGTACTAGTTATAAACAAGGGTCCAGGAAAAATAGGTTAGGTGCGCTGGACGCCGTAAAATGACCTAAATTGTGTTGATACGGCGTTAAACCCAATTTAAAAAAGTCTTAAATAGTCTAAGTTAAGAGTAAAGATATTAAATCGATTGAACGGGCATATTAAACCGAAATAAACATTACTCAAATAAAAATAAATGGTTAACTTTCGTCGAAATTTAGATTTGACTGGCTAGATAGAGTCCTCAGACGACGGGAAAACCGACGAAGGGACATCTACTGTGATTTAGAAAGTAGGCCTATATTGGAAGATAGAATATATCAGATTACAGATTTTCATCTGCTACGATCTATTTCATCGTTAAACTTATACGTCCCCTCACCTTTAAGAAGAAATATGACAGTTCTTACACTGCTTCAATGTCTATAGAATTATGTATTTAATGATAAAATAGACAGATTAAAACAAAAGTTATGAGAGCGTTCGTAAAACCGGGTCATGCTTTGTAAGGATTAAACAAGGGAGACAATTTATCCTGAATTAAAATATTTTTTTATTTTTGTTACCTCTCTTTGGTTTATTTTAATGAAATCAATGAACAAATATTTTATATATTCAACATAATTTCCTGTAAGTAGTATAGTTAACTATCATGTTTATTTGTTATGTAAAATAAGAATGGACCAAACACTGATAATACGTATCTGAATAATGTATACATCAACGACCTTTGACCTTTTTATATAATTATCTAGGATGGTCAATATAATGATACTTTAAATTATAACATGACAAGATGATGACCATCCTATAGTAGATTCTATTACTGATAACTATCCTGACATTTAAAACATTGTTATTTTGAGGGACAAGTTTTATTATACATTATATTCTAACATTATGGCTCAGTTGATAGTACGCAAGTCTACTGATTGAGGGGTCGGGCGGGGCATACTTTCGTGGAGCTTGGTCATGAAATAATTTTTACGGTCATTCTCCCTCCTACCAATGATTCTTAATTATGTAGGACAGTTGTCAGTCACATACGAAAGTGTATGCTTAGTAGTTGGTTAACAGCTAAATCCAAGGATTTAGCCTTTCCATGAACAGTGAGAAGGTTGACTGACTGCCGATATATGACCTATACAACGTGTTGCTACGGTGTTAAACCCAACAAAATAAATAAATCAATAAATCTTAAATTTTAAGAAAGTTATCTAGAAACAACATGGTGCGTTCAATGTTTGGTTTACTATAGTTACTAGGCATTAGAAGAAGTTGTTATCCTAATAGAAGCGTGAGTACTAGTTACATACAATGGTCAGCTGCGCTGGTCACCATAAGTTACCACAAATTGTGTTGACACAACGGTTAACCCATTAAAACTTTCTCTTGTGGCAAAATATGCCACCATTAACATTCAGAACTCCTCGGCCATTCAATAAGAATAACCTCGATCATATTTAAACAGCTACCTTCGCGTCACATGTCAAAACAAATACTTCAACCGGCGTTGAAGTAAACAAGTCCACAATCTTTTAGGTAAATGCCATGTTTAGTCCATACATTTGAAAAACATATTCAATAATATCTTCCGAACATGATTTAGTCATAGCCATGTGGTAAAAGAAGTTACGCCTTTTATTTATTACGCCTTGGGAGTTAAAAAACGGGGAAAACCCAGGATTTTGGGTGAACCCTATACGAATCCTTCCGAGATTATTCATTCAATGAATGGTCGGGTGTGTTCCGAATGCCACCCTCATATTTGTTATAATATTGTGTAATGATTTTTAAGAATTTCTGATTGTACCAAACGACCAATAATGTTATAATGGACACGTCTAAAACATTGACTATTTAAAATATAATCGTTGTCATCACTATTTGTCGTATTGTAATTTTAAAAATATATGGAAGATATTAGCAGACGAGAATATTAGCTCTCATTGTATTTGATCACGTGATTTTTATTGAATGGTGCAATGTCTTCCAGCTTATACATGAGAACACGAGAACGTCGACAATAGTTTTATTCCAATCGATCTTCTCTCTCTCTCTCTCTCTCTCTCTCTCTCTCTCTCTACACGGAGACTTTATCACGAAGGTCTATTGAAGTGACTATATCAGTGTAACACACAGACTGATTCTAACAGGACGTATAGTAAAAGTTCTCTTTATTTTACTTCAACAAGCTCTAATTACCCTGTGTTCTACAGATCGTGACAAAAACTGATAAAACTTATATAGTGACATTAAAATATTATATTTGAGACATAGACAGTGTAATATTGGAATAGTGTTTGACAATATCGTGATTAGAAGATGAAAATTGTGTGATTTTTTACTATAAACATTTTAACACATGTTAATATATTTGATATCAACTATTTGTATCGGATGACTTCTGATTTAGTTATACGTATTGATAAGCCAGAGACGTCTGGAAAAATGGGAAAGAATAAAGAGGTATATATATTTATATATTTAGATTGATTTTTAACGACTTTAACTCCATGTCAACACAAGTTTAGGTCATTAAACGTCGGTCAGTGCATCCAATCTAGCTTTCCTTGACCATCGTCTATAACCAGTACATGTACTCACCTAACCTTCCACAAAACCAGCAACTTCTCCATTATATATTACTTATGAAGGAAATTTGAAAATATCAAGTTTTCATGGAAAGGAATAACAGCCCAATGTGGCATTCGAAGCCGTACCCCGTTTCGAAACAAGATTCATAATTCCGGCGTGCTACCAACTACGGACTGGGTTATTTTTGTTTTATAAAAAGATAATCCAGAGATTAAGCCTTTTCAAGAACAGTGAGTAGGTTGACTGACTGCCCTTATATGACCTATACAATGTGTTACTACGGCGTTAAACCCAGTTAACTTCTTTAACGTGACACACACCGAGAAAGGTGATTTTATCAAAGCTATACTGTACCTTAAATACGTTACGTTATGTTTATTTGATAAGAGTTATTTTGTTTGTTTGTTTTGGATGGGTTTAACGCCGTAGCAAAACATTGTATAGGTTATATCACGGCGGTCAGTCAACCTACTCAATGTTCCTGAAAAGGCTTATTCTCTGAATTTAGCTGTTAACCAACTTATAGGCGCATACTTTCGTCAGTGACTGACTACTGTCGTGATTAAGAATCATTGGTAGGAGAGAGAATGGCCGTAAAATAATAATTACATGACCAAGCTCCACGAAAGTATGCCCCACCCGGGGATCGAACGCACGACCCCTCGATCAGTAGACTTGACTTGCGTGCTACCAACTGGGCTAGCCGGACGGCTTCGATATTTTATGCGATCATTTGATTAACAGACATCTCAAGACAAATAACTTATTATAATTAGGCTTAAGTTATGTTAAATGATAAATAATTTATGATATTAATTTAAACAATTTTAATATAAAGTCTGGGTATATTCTTGTATAAGTTAGTGACGTTTTCAGTATTAGTTAAAACAACTTAAATATAAAGTCTGGGTATAATCTTGTATAAGTTAGTGGCATTGTCAGTATTAATTTAAACAACTTAAATATAGAGTCTGGGTATATTCTTGTATGTTAAAGTTAGTGACGTTGTCAGTACTAGTTTAAACAACTTAAATATAAAGTCTGGGTATATTCTTGTATGTTTAAGTTAGTGACGTTGTCAGTATTAGTTTAAACAACTTAAATATAAAGTCTGGGTATATTCTTGTAAGTTTAAGTTAGTGACGTTGTCAGTATTAGTTTAAACAACTTAAATATAGAGTCTGGGTATAATCTTGTATAAGTTAGTGACGTTGTCAGTATAAGTTTAAACAACTTAAATATAGAGTCTGAGTATATTCTTGTATGTTTAAGTTAGTGACGTTGTCAGTATTAGTTAAAACAACTTAAATATAAAGTCTGGGTATAATCTTGTATAAGTTAGTGACGTTGTCAGTATTAGTTTAAACAACTTAAATATAGAGTCTGAGTATATTCTTGTATGTTTAAGTTAGTGACGTTGTCAGTATTAGTTTAAACAACTTAAATATAAAGTCTGGGTATATTCTTGTATGTTTAAGTTAGTGACGTTGTCAGTATTAGTTTAAACAACTTAAATATAGAGTCTGGGTATATTCTTGTATGTTTAAGTTAGTAACGTTGTCAGCACTAGTTGACTTCACAACTTATTATATATAAAATATAGATCCATGTCCTCACTTTAGATGGAATTAACTATTGTTTGTACTTATGACCTGACTACATACTGATATATAACTGTTAATTTCACACCATTGTGTTAGTTTATCGTTAATACCAAGTATACGTTTTTATTAAAATCCTTTCTTGTAATATTTCTGTGCGTGAAGTGGTCACCAGGTTCGTGAGTACTTTGATAGTTTAATGTCTGTATTATTGGACAAAGAAGTAAGGCATAAATAATTTAACAAATGTCCAATACATAATGTATTCTGTGATATAACAAGATTAACAAGTTTTGTGTGAAATATTTATCTTGTATTTATTATTGATACATTCACGTGTATAATTAAATATTCACATTATGCCAATTGATATATTTCGGTAGGAAGAACAGGATTTTACTAAAAGTTTGTTGGACTCGTTCTTAACCCTAACTCTTTACAACAATATAGGTAATGTGTGGTAAACAGTACACCTAACCATCTTGTCATGTGTGGTGAACAGTTCACCTAACCATCTTGTCATGTGTGGTGAACAGTTCACCTAACCATTTTGTCATGTGTGGTGAACAGTTCACCTAACCATCTTGTCATGTGTGGTGAACAGATCACCTAACCATCTTGTCATGTGTGGTGAACAGTTCACCTAACCATCTTGTCATGTGTGGTGAACAGATCACCTAACCATCTTGTCATGTGTGGTAAACAGTTCACCTAACCATTTTGTCATGTGTGGTGAACAGTTCACCTTACCATCTTGTCATGTCTTTCTTCTTAAATTTAGGGGAATTTGACTGAAATATAATTTATTTACTTTCTTTTATAAAGCAATCTAGCAGCAGAATCTTACATTGATGAGATGTCAGCAACCTTTCACTGTCGACCACAAACTTGGACAATTCTTGTAAAAATATAAAACTTTGAAATACAATACTTTTACTTTTACCCTCAGGGGACAAAAACACATGTTCAATAACTTGTAAAAAATGAATAACCAGGATTTGAAGTATGATGAACTAGAACAATGAAATCCACGCATGCGCATAAATATTTCCACGTTGGTTCAACAATAATGATAATTAGACACCTCCAAAAGTCTTTTGGCGAAATTCTGTTGTAGCATAAACCGATGAATATTTGCTTGTCAAAGAAAACACCAAATAGACATCTGAGCAAATTTCCAAGTCAGCAATAATTAGTTTATCAATATATGATTAAATCTATGTCACATTTATAAACTTAAATTATAGTAAAATTGTTTGCAGTGTACATGATGAGTTGTTTTATCACAAACTGTATTTGTTCAATAACTTTTAGAGAGCACTGTATTAGAGGAAACTCTGAAATTCTGTGGCAAGTTTTTTGTTATTTATTTAATCGGGTTATTTGAGATGAAGTATTTCTACAATCTTCTAAACGAATGAATCCATTTACCATATCTAACTGTTTATTTATTTAAATTATTGTAAAATATCTTAGATCTGTTCAATCTAAATAATTTTACTTTAACTTTCTTCAGGGTATAAAGTCACTTCACCATTAAAATGTATATACATGTATACTTTCATTTTTCAAAATTTTGCGGCCGTCAAAAATGGGAAAGATTCAAACAGTGAATGAAATAACTGTCAGGGCCTACTTTTTTTGTCCGAAAATGTCTATCCTTGAGTTGTAATTGTTTGCTGTGAATCTTCTGCGCAAAACTTTTTATTACCATTCAACCATTTGTGTGGGAAAATCACAAACAAAAGTAGATCAAATTCTAATAATTGTCTAACCACTATGAGGTTATGAAATGATTTAATTTACAATCACAGTCTCGCTGTAGCGTACAAATGTTTGTGTTTTATTATAATAAACTTCAGGATTGAAATATTATTATATTATTCATACTTTCTTTGTTATAAACTTCTCTGACAACATTTTCTCGTAATCTAATTAAACTATAACATATTAATGAATGTTCATGTTACAAACTGATGATATCTGATATTATAAGATTATTTTTCAACAATCAATGTCTCTTTACATAAAATCAAGTCAACTAAATGAAATGATGTAAACTATATAAGAAACAGTACAAACCACTGAGGGCCTCCTGGTCTAATAATGATCGACCAGTAAGCCCACTAACATAAAGTGGACAGATGCCAATGGGCTGAGATCTACTATATGTTAGTGGGCTGACTGGGAATGTTTTTGCTCCGTGAAAATTACAACGTGGTTACACGCCATTAAACAAGCGTTTAATGATATCGGCTGGATATGACGTCAGAGGGCCACTTTCATAGCAGCGGGTACTATCACATTATAGAACAGAACAGATTATAACGACCCGCCATGTTTTATATACGTAAAGAGGAAGAAATTTTATGTAAGGCATAATATATAAGCATGGCCCCGGGTCTGTAGTGCAGGTAGTAGCGCTGGGATTTCGAAAATAGTTTAAGATTCAAATTCCAACCGTGTTGGTTTTACCCTCCCTTACAAATTTGGTAATAATGTCAAATTTCTTCCTTTGCCCGCTTTGTAGAAGTGAAGATGGGTATTGGTCATAGAGAGGTCCAGGAAAGCTAGGTTAGATACCCTGGTCAACGTAAGACTTGTGTTCACACGGCGTTAAACAGAGTAGAAAATATAAGAATGGACATAGCTTTGTATGAAAACAATATATGTATGTACATGTATAGTAGGAGCAGTTGTCCAGTGGTGGGTCGTGCGCTTAGGAATCGAGAGGTCCTTGGTTCAAATCCAATTAGGGTCACTGCTAATTTCCTTGAGCAAGAAATTTACCTGCAATTGCTTCACTCCACCAAGGTGTAAATGGGTACCTGTAAGGGTCATGCACTGTATGCTGTGGCTGCAATCTGCGACGTATGTTAACAATCGGTGTGTTACTCGATGATCGGGGAAGTTAATGTCAAGAGTCGACTGAATTAGTGATACTAAAAGTAAACTTCAAAAACCTTGCTTTAACTTTATAGTGAACTACTTGTTTCCACAGCTAGAAATATAAACATTGTTGAAATCATTTATGTAAGCGATCATTTTATACTAAACAAGATTTCTAATTACAACATGAATGAAGTAGATAGTTAAATGTCATGAATATATCATTAAAACTTAGTTAAAACATACAAATATTCTAATATAAGAGATCATTATAAAATACATTTAGAACACAACATGTTGTTGATAGTTTATATAAATTACATTATAGACCAAGGTGCAAACTTAATTACAACTTCTAATTTAGGATTTCATGTAATAAAATACAAATGTGGTCAACAAAGGAGAAAATTGTGATATTAAAATGCACATATAATTTCATAATTACATAATTATTGTTACAAAATTAGGGGCTATAGTGTTAAGGTACATGTATGGTTACAAGAAGTTTCAAATTAAGGGTCAAAGTTATAAAGCATGTTTAAATAAAGTAGATTTAAAATTAGGGGTCAATGTTATAGAGTACATGATATTTTTGTGTAATACAAGTTACTGTATGAGATTATAACTTGTTACATACACATAGAATGTAATGAATAAATAATTCTGTGACAATGTTAACAACAATCTAATTGTCTAAACTCTTGGTCGTTAATTTATTCATTAGGTTCTAATACATTAAGACAATGTGTATTGTTGTATATGGTTATAAAGAGAATTGATCATTTATATAACATTCTTCTCCCTAAGGAACCAATCTTGTAGCTAGAATCTATTATAACACAATAATGTCGTACTGACCTATATCTAATATTCCAAGTTCTAATAGATTTCTCATTATACATGATTATACTTTGCTACATGTTCAATATTTGAAAGGTTTTATACAAAAATGTCTTGTACAAATATTTGAATATTGGTGTTCGTATGGTAATTTTATAGATCGTGAAAGTTAGAATGAGTAGATCTGTATAGAATAACGACATTCTTATTGATTTTACTCCACTCGGATGTTTTATCATTTTTGCTAATTATAGCAGACTCTATTGATCGATGATGGAAAGCTTACTGGAGGAAATCAATATTATATTCTAAACATAGACTCAAAATCTTCTATACTCCCCCATAGTTTTCTTAGAGCAAGATTATTGGAAACTATCTTGGTCAGAATCTGGAATTTTTTAGTGACGTAATGAAAACAGTAGCTTCTGATATTGATCTGTGGTTATTTTCAAAGAGATAGTATCCGCTTGTCATTCATATATACAATGGTCTCCAAAAGTTCATTGAAAAAATAATATTGAGAAAAATTGGGCGTGCTCAATTGGAAATTCAGACTGTTAGAACGGGGAGAACTCTAATCAAGTAGGTTGGAACTGTGTTCTGGCAGCGTTTTACCCATTCCATCGAAATAGGTGGTGTGAATGGAATCGGTCGCTGTTTATACTATACCTCAGATGGCGGCGGCTTTTGGTAAATTGTAAAGCAGTACTAAGCACATTAATAATGTTACAAACATTAAACCAGCAGATTAAAACACTCTATATATTTCAAAAGTTGTTGAACGGTAAAAAAGGTTGATGGAAAAAAATTGCCAACCAACCCACCCTATTTTTTAAGAATTGTCTTTGAAGTTCCGAGGTTCAATTTCACTCGTTTGGCAGATTCTGTGGAAGAGTCGGAATTTGATTCTGACACAGTTCCAACAGCCCAATCGAGCACGTCCCTTGATCATGCATACTGCTAGTAGCTATACTACATTGTATAATTAAAGTTTTTGTTTAAATGTTACAAAGTTGAGTAATGTGTTAAGTTATTGTTAACAAACTAATTAACGCTGATTTTTGAATTTGCTAAAATTGTTCTTTGTTTTTTTTGTTCAATGATGAATTTGAAACCATTTAATCTAAAAACTATAATGGCATTTTATAGTCTAAGTTTCATGCTTACACACGTTCACCGACTTTACAGCTATTACCCCTGGTCATCAGGCTATTGGTTTCTATCTAGTACCAATCTCCTTAGGGAGTCTTTTACTCCTTTTATTGGTGCAGCCGACTAATTTTTGCGCAACGGAATTATACCACCCTCGCAGGTACCCATTTACACCTGGGTGGAGTGGAGCAATCACAGGTAATTTTCTTGCTAAGGGAAAATAGCAGTGCCCCTAGTGGGATTCACCTCCAGGACATCTCGATCCCCAAGCGCGCGTCCTACCTCTAGACTACCTCTGGTTCCCTTACCTAAAACAGGATTTGTCCAAGTACTTCTGGTAGGCACTGTATACAGTGTTGTAATCAAGTCTGAAATTCTTGTATTTTTATGTCTTCCTTTTTATTCTATATTTAGTTGATTGAAGTTTTTATAGGATAGTCAACATACTCTAGTTGTAGTAGAATAGCGTGACTGAACTCATTCTGGAAAGTTTCAATAACTTCATTATTCATGGTAAAGAGGTCTGAATTAAAATAGACCATGATTGAAATGTTCAAGTTATTTTAACGCTGTAAGACGCTTGTGTTATAAATACAAATATTTATATATCTTGGGTCATTGCGACGTTAGTTGCACACCGTGTATTTCAATGTAGTTTACTGAAATAAGTATAGGATCTAATCCCACCTGGGGAGGCTTTGTCCTTACATAAAAAATGATAAGTATGTCAATTTTTCTAGAGACGGGGATTAACTCAGAAAGTAACTACAGTGTATTGTTCTCTACAAAGTATACAAGTATATCTATCACACTTTTGTTTGCTAATTTACTTAAACCTCGTATATGAGTAAATTGAAAGTAACACTCATTTGTTATTCGCAATACGCAACCCCGGGTTAATGGCGAGAACTTAGCATTTGAACCCAGCAATTTGAACCCGGTAAAAGACTGGACACATGAATATTTACATATTCTTTTATATATAACCCTGTTTAATAATCAAAGATTCGATGTATGACTCGTGAGATCTTACAAACTCACAAAATCTTTGGTTTAATTCGGCCATACAAACCACTATGAAGCTTCAAAGTGAGAACAAGGCTTTTTTTCATCTGATATTCTCCGCACGACCCGAAGGTCGGGTAGCAGGGTACAACTCACTGGTGCATAGTGTAATTCATGTAAAATTGTGTATTGCTACTCTACGTCCATAACTTTAAATTGATAACATACAAATATACATAAAAAACAACAACACTGAACAACATCAACATTAATGTAAATATCTTTTTGGTTGGGTTTAACACAGTAGCATCACATTGTATAGGTCATATAACGTCGGTCAATCAACCTACTCACTGTTCCTGGAAAGGCTTAATCTCTGGATTTAGCTGTAAACCCACTACTAGGCGCATACTTTCGTCAGTGACTGACAACTGTCCTACATGATTAAGAATCAGTGGTGGGAAGAATAATTTCCGTTGAAATAATTTCATGACCAAGCTCTACGGAAGTTTGCTCTGCCCGCTCTGACCTCTCGATCAGTAGACGTGCGTGCTACCAACTGAGCTAGCCGGGCGACTGTCAACATTTTTACATGTGTTCAAAACATGTTTTATTTGTATAACAATCATTTCTAGAAAATTTGATATGAACATTATCATTATTATTTATATTAAGATAATAAATGAAAATTTACCAGATAATAAAAGTCTGAGAATTAAAATAGACTTACAGACATTCACATGTTCTGATGATGTGTTTATTGAATTTTATCACCCAATTAACTCAGTATGTTATATAAATTTGATCTCAATTAATAAAGGATGATGAATGAAGAAAACATACACATGATGTAATTAACTTATTTACTTAAGTGTTCTGTTCAATTATACGACGTTAAAAACTGCCCACGTTTTTACTTATATATAAAATCACGTTGTACTAAACACATGTAAACGTGTCCTTTGGATATAGTTTTACAAAGGAGGAAATATTTGAATACTGAGACGTTGATTAGTTTTAGGGATGAAGTTGATTATAAAATTTTACAATATACTGTAAAAGGTGCCTGTTTTATATTGGCTTTATGGTGTGGGGAATCACGTGACCTATACGGTTCCTAACGCGGCAAACATGATGACCAGAGCAACACATTTAGATGAAAAAGACAAGGTTCTAGTTTTCTATATTTCGTCGAGGTTTTGAACAAGTAGAGAGATTTTTTGGAAGAACTTCGAGATAATCTAGAAATTTAGAACCGATGTGGGGTTGGGAGAACTACAGCTAAAAAAGAATTTTGTGCTGCTTAAACTGCACTAGGTCTGATAGAAATCGATTTCGTATAAATGTCATTTACCTTTTCTTTTTCATCTATATTTGTTGCTCTGGTCGTCATTTTTGTCGTGGTAGGAACCATATAGGTCACATGATCACCAACACTGAGCATCAGAACAGCCAAATATTGAACAAACCAATAAAACACTGCCAACAGATAACACTACATAATTAAATCAAGAAATCAACGTGATGACAGTGAAACAGAATGTAACTGAGACAGACAAGTTATGTTACAAATTGTTCTTCAATATAAAATATTTACTGAATGTTGTAATTTTGTCATCGATATTTATGTATGTTATACAAGCTTTATTGGATGCATGTTAAACCTTCCTGGTACTTTTATTGTTGGTTCTATCACTCTTGTAACCTCACTTTTGACGGAGATAAATAATTTATACATTTTGTAGATACGAGATGTAATGTAACATTGATTATAAGACAAGTTTATTTTCAACATTGTCACGTTTATTGAAGACAATAGCTTGTAGTTTAAAGGTACTAGTTCACAGAGTTGATCTATTTTTTCTATAACTTTAAAGTACCATTCAGTGTCTGTAATTGTGTAAAAAAATTAATTCTTATTATTTTAAGACAAACTGACCTGTATGTTGCAATAAATATACAATAAAAGTCACAAAAAATGCACTAAAAGTGTCTATACCGTGATATACGGGGTAGATTTTTACTACTTGAAAAAAAACAACAACATTTTTTGTACTTGTATGTCAATTTGCATTAAAATTGTCATCATCAAATTATTAATTTTCAACTCACAAAATGTTCTCAAACAATTTTGATTGTTTTAGAAAAAGTTGATATTTAAGTTGAAATCTGTGAATAAGTACCTTTAAAGTAAGATATTTTCTAGTTGAAGTCTTACTGTGTACTCACGTCATCATTGTTGTTATAAAACATGAGTTTATTACTGTAGAATCACATTGATGTCTAAATTACTTGTTTTCTTTCTTCTTGTTCTATTTTTATCTTTTCTAAGACAATCAAAGAAAGAATTGTTCGTGTTTTATGATAAAATAAATGTTTGTTTTAAACTCGGTCTCCAGATTATATTATGATTGTTGTGTGTGTTTTTTAGTTTCATCAATTATTAAACGTTTTCAGTAACTTTGATTTGAGCCATTCTGGTTAAAAGTAACTAAACATTTACAACTTTTCCCAGGTTACCTTCTAAGAACTGCCTGAAACTTTTAGAACATATTGGTACATACAATCCATAGACAAAATTATTTTTTGGAAGTATTTTCAGATCATTTGAAAACAAAATGTCTTAAGTAAATTGGATAATTTTACATTTCCTGAAAATCGTCTTGAAGCCACAATTAGTGATTGCCTCGGTAAACCTTGTAGATGATATGATTATAGACTCTATAAATCTTTCATTGACAAAATAGACTTAGGTAAATCTAATAAATAAACAAGACATTCACATAGTTTGTATAAGATAACAGTGTGGGTGTTTGTATTATAGTAATGTATCAATTATTGTCCCGATTTGACCTTTACACCATGAGAAAATTATTGTCCAGTAGCTTGTTCAATTACCCGAATGTATCGTTACGGAACGTTTTGAAACGTTTAGGGTAATTGAACAGGCTACAGATTTGACCTTTATGAGGGTTGTTGTTGTTGTCTTTGTATACGTCATAAGTCTTTCATTATCTATTTCAAGTTTATTTCTTGAACATTTAACAGAAGATATTTTATAGACAATCTTTATGTTCTAATATTCTGTTGAATGTTTTATCTAACCTACTGTCCACATCCTCCAGTTGTAAGACTTAATTAATTAATTGTTCATGGGAGAAGAATGTTGTAGGAAGGTGACTGTTTTATGAAAGGTTATTTTGTGACATTTGAAAAGGTTGTTTATTGGAGATGTATGTTAAAGAGAGGTTACTATCATTGAAGGTCAAATATGACAGTTAACATTTTAATGTGACAGCAATGAACGAAAGGACTTACGTTTGTTACAAGCTAACGACCTCTCTTAAATATAACAACATTAAAACCTTGTTTTTTCAAACATTTTTATCAACCTTGATATCAATAAATATCCTGTACAATGTTTGATTTAAACACAATACATGTACATACTACTGCATATGTTATAGACTCTTTGGTTCCCTGAAAAGTTTCCGCAATGGAGGAAATATGTCTTCAGTACAAGAATATAAATAAACATTGGAATACAAACTTGTTTATTATTATATACATTGTCTTTAGGTTCGTTGATCATAATCAGCTCATAAACAATGTGATTTATATATTTTCTATACTCTGTCTACAAAACTTGTCGAAACCTGGACAATTCTTAGCTGAAATCCATTGTACCAGTTTACATCAACAATGTATGACTAGAACCAGTATGTTAGATTGTATCATATTTACTTTGTTTTATAATTTTACAACCAATGTTGTAACTAGATTTATTTGTATCAATTATTTATAACTCAACACACTAATGTTCACGAAACAAAACAATACTTTCCCCAGTTACAAGTTAAAACAATCTTTCATTCATTCTAACTTGTTTTTATTAACATAAAGATGATCTTGGAAAAGATCAATGTTCTATTATAAAATATTGTCTTGAATGGACATGTAATTTAGTTTATCTGTGAATCAAAGAAACTGTTGACCTCATTCAGGATTATTTGTCATTTATTTGAGAATATTAGTTGAGTTTATTTGTGTCTTATTTTTAGCTCAACTATTCGGAGAATAGTGGGGCTATCCTACCCAGCTGTGCGTCGGCATCGGCGTTGGCGTCGGCGTTGGCGTCGGCGTCGGCGTTGGCGTAACACTTCTTGGTTAAGTTTTTAGGTGCAACATTTGTGTATTTTTTATATCTTTGCAAGTACTAGTGGGCTTCACTTAAAACTTTATTTGTGTTTACGTGGTTACCATTGGAGTTCAAGTACCAAGTTACATAACTCTTGGATTAATTTGGACTGAATTATGGCCCTTTTATACTTCGAAATTTCTTGGTTAAGTTTTTAGGTGCAACATTTTATCTTTGCTACTACTGAAGGGATTTACTTGAAACTTCACACATGTCTACGGGGTCACTAATTTACGTTAAATACCAAGTTGCATAACTCTAGCAAGAATTTTGACTGAATTATGGCCTTCTAATACTTAGAATTTTTTGATTAAAATTTTTGGTGCAACATTTTATTTTTGAACCTACTGAAGGGATTTACTTGAAACACACATGTCAACGGGGTTAGGAATGAAAAAATCAAATAAATACTAAGTTGCATAACTCCAGCATGAGTTTTGATTGGTTGTTGTCGTCGTTTACACGATGCCCGGAATATTCCAGCGCGCTGTCCGTGGACTGCTCTTGTTTGTATTTTATATTTTATAATTATCTAATGACTTGAACAAAGGAAACACTAGCATGATATTGGATGGTACATAACAGTACATACAATAAAATGATATCATTGAAGTAGTCATTGGAAAGCCCGGTTTCGTAGCGCAGTTGGTAGCATGCAGGGCGGATTTTAAATCTAGTTTACTGAAAGAAGTACGAGTTAGAATCATACCCGGAGTAGCTATACCTTTCCATGAAAATTTGACAGTTATATCAAATTTTCTCCACTAATAAGGTATATGAAGCATCTGCCGACCTTGTGGAAGGGTAGGTGAGTACTGGTTATATAGACACGGGTCCAGGAAAGCTAGGTTAAGTGTGTTAGCCGCCATGAAATCTCCAAGAATTGTGTCAACATGGTGTTTTACCCAGTAAATAAAAGAATTATTGGATCTTCTTGTATCACAAAACAAACAAATACATCTTAGAAGTCAATGTATATAAAAATAAGCTGAATATTCTGTTTTTCTTTTAATTTATACTAACAAAATATCACTGACTAATTTCTGTGAGTGACTTAATGTTGTGTAATAAATCAGTTCTATACCTCAATACATTGTATTTACATTCTATTTTCTGATTATGGTTTTAACTTTTCTTAGATTTAGTAAAATTTCTAAACAAATGAAAAAAAAATATACAAAATAACGTTTATCACCATTTAGTTTAGAAATAAAAACAGGTCGATGACATCAACACAATAATGAACCGAAACCTGATATTTCGTAACAAACTTAAAGATGAATTTATTAAGATGGTAAATCTAGAATGTGTACTGTTTTAAAGTGATACAAAATAAAGACTGGTCTATACGGACATTATAGTTATATACTGATGTATCATTGTTTTATATTTGGTGAAGAATTTATGTAACAAACTCTCTCTCTTGTATTCTAGTCTACACATCTCAAACAATCTGAATATCGATCAGTCTGTATTATTCTGTCACAAGTCCCACTTGGGGCTTCCATATTGAATAAAGGCAAATTAAAGGCACAGAAAGTCGATAATACAATATAACATGTTTGGTATGGCACTTTATAGTAATATATAGCACTGTATGGTATGATACGGTACTGTACGGTATGGCATTTATGGTACTATATGGTACTATATGGTACGGTTTGGTACGGTATGGCATGGCATTTATGGTACTATATGGTACGGTTTGGTACGGTACTGTATGGTACGGTATGGTATTTATGGTACTGTATGGTACGGTATGGTACTGTACTGTATGGTATGATACGGTACAGTACGGTATGGTATTTATGGTACTATATGGTACGGCATATATGGTACGGTATGGTACGGTACGGTACAGTATGCAACTGTACGGTACAGTATTGCACTTTATGCTACGATATGGCGCTGTAAGGTACAGCATGGTATTGTATGTCACGGTACTGTACGGTACGGTATTGTACTGTATGGTACGGTATGCCACTTTATGCTACGATATGGCAATGTATGGTATTGCATGACACTCTATGGTACTGGTAGAGAATACTGATTAGATGATACGGCCATTGTACATAAACTAATACAACATTTTAATAAAAGACATAAAATTTAACCATAAAAGTAACTTTTTGCATATACGCTGCAAATTTTATATTATCAATTCATACCAGACTATTCATTTGTTCTAGAGAAAATATTTACACTAAATAAAGTTTTCACTTTTCTAGAGAAATTCTCATGTATCATTACATTGTTATTCTTACATTGTCGACGTGACCGTAGAACTACTTTAACTATAACATTTTTGAAACATCATCATTATTTTGTAGAAGAGAGTTCTCTGTATTATATTCACGTATCCCTTCATTGATCGTTCTGTCCTATTTTCAAAGATGTCCTGGAGTTAGTGACCTACTTTCTCCACTAAAAACAACAAATATTCCAGGAAACATCTCTTTTTTCATCAAAATTCATTGATAGATATTTCCCTCCGCGGCGTTAAGTAGTCCCATCTCCACCAGAAACATTCAATCGATTACTACGCCAAATTGTTTCCCCTGTGGTTTGCCATTCATGAACAATTTTCAATAACCTTTTCGTTTTAAGCTAACAGACTTTGTATGGAAATAATTGAAACTTTCTGGTGAAATTAGTTTAACTTAAAAATAACCTAACCAGACTGCTTTGAAATCGTTTGCTTGAAAGTTAGCAGGATTTATAAAGAATTAAATGTCCCTCACTAGAAGGTCTTGTATATTTATATAAATGACCTAGGTGTTAAATCACTAGGGATGTGTCCTAGAAGCACTTGGAAACTTTCTTGTCTTTTTACGTAACAAATTTATTCTATTCTGTACAAGGTTAAGTTAGGTTTGACATTTCATACTTTAATTCAAGAAAGAAACAATCGTTGTAAATAAATGAACAATGATTTACATTTGGATAAAAAACAACAACAATATCGTATAAATACTTTAAGGTTTTATGTTTATATTGATTGATGCTGATAAATCTAAAGTCTGTCGTTTTAAGTTTTCTTATATTCATATATATCACTCATTCGAAACACCTCGACCTTTCATGAATGGCTGAGGAGTTCAGAATGATATATCCCTGTGATCATTGAATAGTAATGAATACTAAACTGCCATGTTCAGTGACGTCATGCTGTGACATTATGTTGTGTTTACATTTAGTCTGCACTTTAATTAAGAAACTTGATAATCCTCGCCACTGGTAATTTTCGTTTTTTCTCAACTCTCAACGTTGGAATAATTTCATGGTGACTGAATACACACTGTCGCAATATCACGATTGTTAGACAATGAACATTTTAAGTTTTTAACAACGAACATTTAAAGTTTTTAACACACGAAATCATCGTGAAATTATTCACATTTTGAAAGTTGAGACAAAACAAACTTGCGAGATTTGGCTGACTTATTATGAATACTTTTACTAGAATTCGGTTTTCCTGACACCAGTTTTAGAAATTTAGTCAAACTGAAATCACGTCTTATCAGACATGTGACTAAGTCCGAATTAAATAAGAGTTCATACTTTTGAAATTGACCTTGATTTAAACCTAGTTATCTTTTAGTGTTATGTAAAACATTTAGTAAGATTATTTATTTGCTGGGTTAAACGCCGTAGCAACACAGAGTAGAGGTCATAAAACGGCGTCCAGCGCAGCTAACCTAGCTTTCCTGGACCCTTTTCTATTACCAGTACTCACCTACCCTTTCACTAGACCGGAACATTCTACATATCCCTTTTAGCGGAGGAAAATTGATATAATTGTCAAATTTTCATAGAAGGGTATAACCTCCCCGGTGGGATTCAAACCCGTAAAATCCTCGGGAACCTAGATTCGAAATCCCGGTGTGCTACTAACTGCGCTACCGACCCGGGTGTTTGTAAGATTAGAATCCAATGAACTTGATTATAAATCACGTGTCTAACAACTCACAATTTACATAATTTGTTCTGTGAACTCACTTCATTGTATTTGTCTTACTATATAAGCATCGTACAATTTGCATTATTCATATAGTATGATTTATGTCTGTTTTTCTGATTCACGTGATCGCTAGACTCATCACTGCACGCCTCACGTTGTTGTTTTCTCACGTTTTGAACTTTGAAACAATTTGAAGATGCTTTTTACGACAATTCCAAACTTGTGACGTCAATAAACGACGGGAATACGTTTGATACAACAAGCGACCTTTCGTAAGACATCATACCCCCTGTGTCCATTGGTGATATAAGAATGATAAAGTCTCATTAAAACTGCATGGTGACTTTAGTGACTTAATATCAACACGTGGTTGATTATGTAAAAATATCAGTCTATTTTGTAGATACTTACTTAACTTACTTAACATCAACTTTTTGTGAACATTGTCTTGTTTTAAGGAGATTAAAGTTGATAGTTAACATATGTAACCACATGTTGTTATATATTCTCTAAGTTAGAACTAGTTATAGACATTTATAGAAAGATTGACACAGTCTGATACTCTAAGTAGAAAATTTGACGAAAGTATGCGCTTAGTAGTTGGTTAACAGCTAAAACCAGAGATTTAGCCTTTCCAGGAAAAGTGAGTAGGTTGACTGAGCGCCATTATATGACCTATACAATGTGTTGCTACGGCGTTAAATCCAACAAAAACAAACAATAAGATCATCCCGCTAATTAGACCGACAATTTTGATGATCCTACATGTAATAGTAGAACTTCACCGTATTTCAATACGAGAATTGTGTTTCGTTACACCTTTTATGAATACTTTAATGTTTTCAATTAGGTTGACATTTCTCTAAAAGACTTTACTATAAATCCACCCAGTCTGTGACATTTAATAAATTATCTACAGAGAGGTAGTTGTAAAATATCACATAATTAAAATATCTTGTTACAAAAATAAATGTCATAATGATGTATAGATTTCTTGTAATGTTTAATGTTATGATTTAGTAGAAACTAGCTAGGGTATGTCTATATTTAATCGACTCGTTCAGAAATTTAATCATTTTTATTTTTGATATTTCAAACTTACCCGTCAATGTTTAGAAAATGAATTGTTAAGATTTTAAAATAAACTGTTCTAGAGATTGTAGAAATATAAAATAGAAGACACAACATTGTTCAAACATGTTTTTCATCCATAAAATCGTCATCTTTTACAGTTGTATGTCAATTTATACTAAAATTATCATAATATTCTTTTAACACTTCTAACATGTTTCTATACAATTTTAAGAATTTTACAAAAGTTGATATTTAAGTTGAAATTTGTGAATGAGCAACTCTAACATAGATTATATAGTTTATAGTTTCTGTTGTTTCAATTTAAACATTATCTCCGTAATCTCCTACACACTGCTGCAATAAAAAACAAGCGAGTGCACGAGTGGAGGATTTAAGATCTGGTTTTAACCAGATTAAATTGGAACCTTTTATGTAATACATTAATAATGTTTTAAACTATACTCTACAGAGAACAATCATACCACGTATTACGTCGGCGTCGGTGGAACAATTATTTTAATAAGATTTTGCGAGAAAATCTCTGCGATCATTGAATTGATTTATTCTAAATGTCACTCATATCTAAGTGATCACTCCGAGAAATCGAATGTTCTGTTTGTAAGTATACACTAGCAGAAAAGTAGAAATATGATACATCATAGGCGGATCTAGTGGGGGATCAGGGGGTCCGGATCCAAAATGTACCTGTCCATTAGTGTATTTCTTGACTGTAAGTCATTTTTAAGTAGCATGATGCAATTTCGCTCGGTGTGTAACATAGATTTTATGGTTATGTTGTTTTTATTATTAATACAATGTATGTTGCATTATTCTGCAAAATTTGTATAATGTGGTTGCGGTTCGAAAGTTTGGACCACCCTAGACAAAGTTCGGACCCCCCCCCAGAAAAAGTTCGGAACCCCTAGAAAAAAGTCATGGATCCTCCCTTGATACATATATAATAGAGTTTGTTTGGACTATCAAATCAATGGTCTTAGTAACGGAATGTACTCAATAGATGGACATTGTTTTGTCAAATTGAATATTTGGGTATATCAAATTATTAGAATGTCAATAAAATATTATTTCTAAGTGTATTTATATTGAATGTGTTGTCGATGGATTGGTTTGATTGTTTATTATATATGACATCACTGGATATGACGTCACTGTTTGTCATTTACTGTTTGTAAATTTTTACAAACAACCTTGATTTCTTTGAATTGTGACAATGTATAATATAAACAGTGTGTAGGAAGTTTGGTTCTAATATTGGTTCCAATAAACTAATGTTTGTTTTATCATAAATCATTAAAGTTCTATATATAATATTCTCTAAGTATCTCAGACATATATTCAGGTTATAACCAAGTTATATTAGGAACATAATATTTACCAATATGTTAACATAATTGTTTGCCAAGTTAAGTAAAATGTACGTTAATATATTTGTGATATACAGTACCCGCCAAATGTTCTTGTAGAAATGACATTTTGAGAAAAACTGCTAATGCACACTGCAGGTAATTGTACAGTAATAATAATTATGGTTTGAATGATATTTTGATAAACTAATTAATTTTTTAACGTCGTATTCAACACATATAAAGGTTATATATACGACTGCCAGCTCTTCCTACTATAGGTTTCCTGGACACTTTATATCACCATTACTAACTTACCCTACCACGAGGCCGACAACTCATGTATAGGGTATGGCCTGCAGCCAACGGGTTTCGAACCCGCGATCTCCGGATTCGAAGTCAGACATGCTAACCACTACGCCACGGCCGCGGCAAAACTAATTAATGCTGATATAGGAATTTACCCAGATGACTCTTTGTTTCGGTTTCCATCTGTAAATATAATCAGTTTATTCTAAAACTAGGATTTTACCCAATGACAAACCACCGTAGACTGTTTTGTTTACGTCAGTAGATTGGTAAAGTTTGATCAGCAAATATTAAAAGTACTAGTTTACGGGTTTGGTTTATTTTTTCTATAATTTTAAAAATACCATCCAGTATCTGTAATTGTGTCAAAGCATATCATTTTAAGACAAACTGACCTATATGTTGCAAGAAGTATACAATAAAAGTCACAAAATGCACTACTGTGACATACGGGGTAGATATACATGTATTTTACTACATGAAACACCATCATTTGTAGTTGTATGTCAATTTTCACTAAACTTGCCATTATCAGAACACTACTTTCCTGCTTCCCAAAATATTTCCATACAGTTTTGATAGTTTTAGAAAAAGTTAATATTTAAGTTGAAATATGTGAATGAGAACCTTTAATTGGCAAATATAGAACACGTTGATTTATTGTTAACAAAAGTTAGATTTCCTTTTAACAAGTCAATTATACGCCTACAATTTTATATTGACTAAAAGTTTCTGTATATATAGAGTCATAATGTATTCCTATATTCTATATTAGAATCATTTTATACATTGATATAATCAGGATTTATTGATTGTCAATTATTTGTGATACAATCCCCTGTTTACAGTGTTCTACAAAAGTTTTTGTACAAATGAAAATTTTGAGACAAACTGAACATGCACTCTGTGTCGCATAGCCGCTTGCATATAGCAGTATGTGAACAAACCTAGGTTCCAACAGTACAACAGAGTCAGTTAACAAGTTCAAGTGTTTGTTCTAACACCATACATGTATATCAAAATGCCATGATTCGTAAGGTAACCAAACGTTCTAAGTTCTACAGTCTACGGTACCTAAGTCTAAGCCTTTTAGTCCAGCGTGGCCCCGAGGTTCTGACTAAATACCTTTGAAGGCGCTGGCTCAACTGAGCACTGATCCTATGGACCCAATACCTTTTATACAGTTGAGTTGACAGCTCAACACCTGTCCAGATATCAATCAAAATTATGTTTGCGGAAGTTCACATATTTTTAAATCATATATAATCTGTCGAGTAATTGCATACATAATATGCACTTAACTTGTGGTATATGGATTCGCTCGCACCTTAATTTTGACGGTTTTTACACTGAAAACAATATCTTTATTTCCTCGCTTGCTCATAAAAATTTGTTCAAACCATTATATAAAACAACTGAATTTAGATTGTTTTAAATTTTGTTTTCTTCGCTCTCTCGCTCGCCCCATTATTTTTTAGAAAAATATGTGGAACACATCATCAATTTTTTGTGCCCTAATGGAGAAAATAGTTTATCATAAAATCAGGATTTTGTCCATTGTCCATTTTATCCAAGACCATTTGAAGGAAACTATACATTGTAATATGTTTGATTTATAAAGTTTTGCCAAGTGAGATATTTATACAAATAAACTCCTGGATATTTCTCTTTTGTTGATTTACAATAGAACGTTGGTACTTCCTGTTGTTTACGTGTTTCCTTGTATGACGTTTTGTTGTCCATTGTTGTATCAGTCACGTTGAGGTCATGAACTTTCCTTGTAAGTTGTGAAATATTTACATATAACATGTTCTAGGTCACAATCTAATTTTATCTTTATCTCGGAAAGGAAACAAGTTTTTATATTAATATTGATTCATATCTATAAAGTTAGGTTACTCTTCATCCATTTCTAAGGGAGATATTTTTATGTATTTTATCTTTACTGGTTATGAACTATTCTAAGTCTTGAGTTCTTTTAAAGAGATATACAGGCAAATGACTGTGCCAAAAGTATAGAACCAAGTTTAGTTTTTAAAACAGTATTAAGAACGTAAGAAATCACTTATTAATAACATATGTCACTCACAACATTCAACTGAACGAATTAAAACATGTGGCATACACATTGTTGAAAACGAAAGTAGGATACTGAGGGAATCACCAAACTATTTAAAGATTTGTTATATGTCGTACTTGCTGAAATTAAACATTTTCATTGGTCGCTTCTTGTCTTTACAACATTTTTAGGCGGTTAGGATATATTTTAACAGAGTTATACTAATGTTGCACAATAACAAGCTCTAGTTTCTTCTCACCAGTAAATGCATATTTCAACACTAATCTATTTTTAGCTAACCTGACCCACGTGGGTATAGTTAGGAAACACCCCAAATATAAAGAGAAAATATAGAAATATCTTGCCAAGTTATATATCAGTTTGTCTGTTTCAATCACAATTATAAAAATATAATGCAAAACCAGGAAATTGGAGCTGAAAATTTTGCCTACTAATCCCTTTAAATGTTTGTACCATGTTGTTATGTATAAGTTAGTGATTCTCAGGTATCATGTACCTGGATGTGATCACAGTAAGTTCTTGTTCTGTTCTGTTCTGTTCTGGAAGATAAATTAGATATTTCTCACCAACGTTGATGATGTTTATAACCTAAGTTCATTTGATAGTTTAATATCTGATTAGTTTAATCAAAATGTTTGGTATCAAGGTTACATTTAGTCGATAGATATTTACCTAGCACATTTTTATGTATTTATTTCCTCCATTACTGAAGAACATAACAACTATTTACAAAACATATATACAGATACATACAATAGAATAAGCACATATTACCTAGCATATATGATAATATATATAATAATATGTTCACAGCCAAAAAGCATGTCACATTGTATAAGTACTACATGAATTACATTTACAATATGTCACGACATCATACTACAAGTGCACAATTGGATAAATCATAGCTGATATGATTTAATGATTTGAACAATTTATTATCAACAAATGAAGAAACCACTTAAAGAAAATTAATGTATTGTGTATATCTATTAATGAGCAGTATTAATAATTAGTTTAGTTATTCTATATTGTCTCACCTTACTACAAAAAATAAACATAACCACACAATTGTGTATATTGTATTAATGTATTTTGGGTCGATGGCCTTGGTTTTCTTAAATAAAATTTGTCTTGTCTTGTCAAATTAATTTCGGTTTGAAATTGTAACAAGCTCGTTTATAAAGACTCGTCTCTTACATAAAATCATCAAGATGGTGGTTTTTAACATTCAAATAAATATACGAAGTAAGAGTTGTTTTTAGTTCTTAAATTTAGAACTTTGCAAACTTGCGAATACAATATTGTATATGACCTTAACTGTTGCAAAAAAGACATAACACTAAAGAGAAACAAACTAAACAAATTGTATTATTATATTTTCAGGCTCCAACTAAAGACCGGTCAGTCCGTCTACGTGTGAATCCGGAACAAAGTAATGATTACAGAGTTGTAGTGTTTGGTGCAGGCGGAGTAGGTAAAAGTAGCCTGGTATTAAGATTCGTACGTGGGACATTTCGTGATTCTTATATTCCTACAATAGAAGACACGTACCGACAAGTTATAAGTTGTAATAAACAAGTTTGCACGCTACAAATAACTGACACTACCGGAAGTCACCAGTTTCCGGCAATGCAACGATTATCAATATCCAAAGGTCATGCATTTATTTTAGTCTATTCAATAACTAGTCGTCAATCTTTAGAAGAATTAAAACCAATATTTGAAGAGATAGCTGAAATAAAAGGAACTGACATTGAAGGTATTCCAATAATGTTAGTGGGAAATAAATGTGACGAGGTGAATAGAGAAGTCGGAACGTCTGAAGGAGCGGCAATAGCTAAAAGATGGAATTGTGCACACCTTGAAACTTCTGCTAAAACAAACTATAATGTAAAAGAACTATTTCAAGAATTATTACAGTTAGAGAAAAGACGCACAATGAGTCTACAACTTGAAACTAAAAAAACTAGGTCACAGAAACGCAAGGAGAAACTTCGTGGTAAATGTTCCGTTATGTGATTCCTATGGAATGTTCGTACAATACAAACTTATTCTCTGTTTTAATAAATACTTGAAGAGAAGTTTTTGAAAGAAGAAATGTGATATGGCAGCAATAGAAATGTTGCACCTCATCACTCAAGTCAGAGTGTGGTTGACTACAATGTTTACACGGAGAGTGGTTGATTTTTGTTTGGGTTTAAAGTGTTTATTATAAGGCACTCATTTCATACTTGAGAGTTTAAGAGAAATTTGCAAACCAAGAGATATAGATTTAACAAAACATCGTGCCGTGTAGATACTTTCTGTTTATCTTATAGAAACAAGATGGACCTACTCATTAGGGCTGACACGATACGCCAGAAGCGATATATTGCAATACGCTGGCATCGTATCGCGATACGTACCACGATATATTGTAGACTTTTAGATTCGTTGTGCCTCTGCTGTATTTAACAGAAACATTGCAAATCTTACATGCAGCTACTGATAGAATCTAGCCTCTTTAAGTATTTACGGTCATTTCGGACTATGAAGCGCCCCAATCGGTTAAATTATTGTAACTTAAGGTTAGATGGAATGAACAATGGAAAAACTGATGTTTCGCTACTTTTATTTCGCGAAGGGAAATAAAAAATATCGTAAAATACCGGTACATTAAATTCGTATCGCGGTACGTATTGCTGCAGCTGCGTAGTGCAATATACCGGTACAGTCCAACCTGTGAACAACGGCCGGCCAAGGGAAAAGAGAAAAGTGGCCTTTGTTCACAGGTGGCCTTTGTTCGGAGGGAGGAACAAACGGGCCATGTTTCGTTAGACTTGAGAGACAGAGTTCATAATTAACATGAATTAATCTCAAGACATTAAAATTGTTTTTATTTTCAACCTTAATTCATTATTCACATTATCATTATTGAAGTTGTGAAATAAATGAATAAAACAAAATTTTGAACAAAGAATGACTAAAACAAAGAAATCAGTGATTTTTTGTTTGCAGCTACATTTCATGCTATGCCCTCAACATTAACAATTACACTCTACAAATTCTCACTACTCTGACCTTTTGTATAATATTTCTATCTTATCCCAGTTGCCAAATTACCTGTATACAGCAGTCACAGTTGAACGAATTTAGGAATTAAGAGCGTGTCACAAACATTTATCTAACTGCCGGACGTGTGAAAAACAAACCTAGTGGAGTCTCCAAACATTCAAAACTAATTAACAAAGTGTCATCACATGACGTAATTTACTCCCGATTTACAAATAAATTTAACAATAAAAGGATACATTAACATATTTTTATAATAAGGTGACGAGAAAATTGTCTACAGCTTGATAATAACTAATGAAATCGTACTCGAGATGGTCTGTTTACGAAAATCCGGAAAAAAATCGGATTACGGGTTTTTAGCTTAACTTTAACAAAAATGGCGGCCTGCTTTCGAAATCGCCTTGATACGAAATACTGTCTTCAAACAATCGTCTGGCCGTTGTTCACAGTTATAAACTGGCCGCGGGGATGGTTTTGACTGGCCGCTGGTCGCAGACGACAGGTGGCCGTTATTCACGGCCTTTTTAAGAGCGTTTTCGGTCGGGGGGAAATCGAAATGGCCGCTGTCGGCAGGTGCCCGCTATTCGGAGGTGGCCGTTAGCACAAGTTGGACTGTATATCGTGACAGCCCTACTACTCATTTAAAGATAATAAATATTTAATCTTTGACTGCCGTGTATATATAGCCTACTGTACTGATATTTAAAGTGCTTGTTGGAACTTATACTTTATTAATCAATTATACAAATCTTGCTTATATTTGATCTTATAGACATTCTAGAATCATTCTACTATGATTTAGTCATCATTTACTTACAGTGCCCGCCAAAAGTTCTTGGAAAAACATCCTGCTTTTATGATAAAACCATTTTACATTTACTCATGAAAAAAGTAACAAAGACAATATTCTAAGACCGACATTAATTAGTTTATCAATATATATTTCAAACTAAGGTACATGAATAAACTTGAACATACGAAAGACCGGTAGTGCCATTTCAACTTCATGATTTCCCGACTTCATCTTCTAGAATTCACATTTTTAACTTCGTGGATTCACGTTTTCAACATACGGAATTCACGAATTCACGATTTCAGCTTCATGAATTCACGATTTCAACTTCATGAGTTCACGATTTCAACTTCATGAATTCATGATTTCAACTTCACGAATTCAACTTTGTGAATTCACGATTTCAACTTCACGAATTCATGATTTCAGCTTCATGAATTCACGATTTCAGCTTCATGAATTCACGATTTCAGCTTCATGAAGTTGAAATCATGAATTCATGAAGTTGAAATAGTGAATTCGTGAAGTTGAATTCATGAAGTTGACTTCGTGTAGTTGAAATCGTGAATTCCTGATGTTGAAATCGTGAATTCGTGAATTCCGTATGTTGAAAATGTGAATTCATGAAGATGAAATCGGGAATTCGCGAAGTTGAAATGACCCTACCGGTCTTTCGTATGAACATGTTTATATTTAATTTACTGTCAGGAAGGCATGCAACGATTTTATCAAAATTTCATTTGTCCAGTAACTTTTGGGGGACACTGTAAATAATATCTATCGTAAGTATTGTTCTTACGTCAGAAGAAATATAACGGATGTCATGTCTTATATAGGTAATATAGAGAGATGATCTCAAGATGGTTTTATGTGAAATGTTTTTTTTTCCAAAACTCAGATTTTGCATGTAAAGAAATTAAATTATTTTGATATTCTGGAGAATTTTACTTCCACATTAAATATTTTGTAGAATTAAAAGATTTGATCATTCCTGTCACGTGGAGATCTAATTACATCATTTTGTAAAATTTTCGATTTTTTTTCAAAAAGTATCTTTTAACTAACGCGCCTGTTAGAAATTGCATTTCATTTTTTCTCCAAAACCTACACATTGATCACCGTCACCCTAGAAATGTGACGTTATATCAGATTGGTAAACTTAAAGACGTTCACAGGGAGAACAGAATATGTTACTCACCAGCCTTGTGTTCAGTAACTACTGTTAGCTAACGTTACGGGTACGAGAGAACTCAACCCAAAGACAACTCAACCCGTGCAATACTCAAATTAAAGTTGGGACTACTCAATCCGTTTGTAGGAGATTGAGTTGTCTCGGGTTGAGTTGTCTATGTGTTGAGTTGTTCCGACACTTCCGTCACGGGACGTTTTTGGAACGCTCAAGGTAACTGAACACGCTGCAGATCTAGCCAGAATATGAAAGTTCAATGACTCAGTCTGTTTAACTTTGAAGTGACAATAAGTTTGTGAGGTTGTTTTATTTCTATATTCATGTAAACTAACAGATGATTTCTTCAATATATCATGACTAATATGTTAACATTCGGCGCATTTAAAATTACAATTTTTAAAATATTTTCAAACTTCATTGCTAGCTTGATCTATACAAAACATGTGTCATGTATACTTGATATTTCTTTGATATTTTTGCTCAAAATTTACATCAACCATTTTATTACCCTCCCATTGAAAATGAATTAAGTGTTTTACCAAGTAAAATATATTTGTATAATGTGCAATAGATTAGATCGTGTTCATTATTTTATCTTATTTCACTTTGTTGTGTATTCTAGTACAAGTACATGGATATATTTCCTTCCCATGGAAATCAATAACGTTATGTGAAGGATTTTTCAATATTTGAATAGACCTTAGTATTCGAGAAACGCTTCATAGCGCTGACCTGAGTGCTACATAACGCTTCGTATAAGTTATAGACCTCTGTTGTAAATGTAATGTAGATTTAAAATTATATTCATGTACAGTATTATCATGATTAGCTTTCTGTAACTTCGACAATAAAACTAGATGAATGCATATTGTATTGAAAAAAACAACAACAAATATTTTCGTTCAAAGAAACGTTATTTCAATTGTACATTCTTACCGCTATCCAACATTGTAATCAATTAAAGTATCTAAAGAGCTGAATGAAAGGTTGATTGGCAGGTCTGTGAAACTTAGTAAAATGACTACATGAATAGTCTTGTTTTTATTAACTTGTCACAACTTGAATAATTACACGGTCTCTGAATGTGTTTTTATTCAACTTCTTTTTATCCATTGAGCCACTGGTCTATATTAATTATTGATGAACTAACTAGTCTATACAAGCGGTATTTTTGAATATCCGGGAGAAAATAAGTTCGAAATGAGTTTAAAATTATAGATTCACTGACCGTGTAATTATTTCAGTTGTGACAGGTTTATAAAACAAGACTAAACATAGTTGTATGGATCGTCTGTTATACTTTCATAATTTGTCCTGAAACTGTTAGAGGACATTGTAGGTTATACACAATTAATAATTAAATAATGTGATATCAGTGATACAAAAATGCTGAAGTAAGGACATTCATGTATTTATACATTATCTGCTTGTGGTTCTTTATACTTTACATATAGACTGACTATCCTCGTTCAGAAAGATACATACAGACTGACTATCCTCGTTCAGAAAGATACATACAGTCTGTACTAGACATCTTACAATAATCTCTATGTACATGTATGTCTGTCAATGATACGGTAATCTATCACGCATCTAGTGCTAATTTTATTATATTTTTATACTTTTATCTGATAGATTCTATGTGTATTTTAATGTTTTTGATATTTTAATTCACAGCATAGAGGATTTTAACTGTTTACATAAATGTTCAAGATTTTACCAAATTGCCGAAGTGTCGATCTTTTAGTCTATTTTATAGTGTAAGGGAAGTAACTCGCTCGCAAAGTTAAAATAATGATTATCTCTCTTGACTTCTAAACAATTCATCAGGTTTTACAGTAATTTTTTTACAGTAAATAACGTAAAGGTTTTGACTGACACATCATGACATCCATAGTTTTCATATTTGTCATACACAAGTTTTATAATTCACATCTTAAAATTTAGTTTTTAAATCTATAATATGTATCTTATAAATATTTATATCATCTTTAAATCGGTCAGTCATTACAATCAAATATTTCTGTTTTTCTCTCACAAACTGTTTAATAAAGGATTCATTTGACTAATGGTATCAAGTAAAACAGATATTTTGAATGTTGTAACTTCTTTATTTGAGCCCTTTCAATTTGATCAAATATTTCAAATAAATCAGTATGTCATTTAAATTTTACAAAGTATGTCATTGAACAATGTTCATGTAAAAACTCATTTCATAGTATTTGTAAAACAGAGTAAACTAGCTGATGCCGCATTAAACAATGAATACAGAACTGTTTTAATTTGTTTTATCAAATTTTATATTGTTGATAAGGAAACAAATATTTTCCTCTTTATTATCACGTAGTTTTATGTCGTTGTAAATCTTAGATATAAGGCGACACAATTTTCATATTTTTAAAGTTTAAAACATTATATTTTATTTTGTGAGAGTGGAAACAAACGTAAAACTATATCATTGATCTTGTATATAAGGCCCTAGCTTATACACGGCTTATGTAGACTACACAATTTATAAATTTATTATATTATAAAATAATAAATTATAATATAAAATATAATATTGTTTTATTGTAAGATTTTATTATAATCAGATTTTATATGTACACTACCGCTATCTTATTTGATGACGTCATACTGACTTGTGTCGGTGCAAAAAATACATTTAATGAGCGAGTCATTTGATCTAGCCGTTTGTGACGTAAGAGTTACTCGAGATTTGACGTCAGTTATTTACCTGGTCGACCATGAAAGTATTTGATCTTGTATCGGGACTTTGATGTGTCGATCTCTATAAACGTAATTATTTATGAAAGTGAAAATTTTTACTGTAGCAGAACTATAAGTGTAGTGTTTGGTTTAATTGACATTATATTATTATATTTTATCATGTACTTCTTAAGAAAATGTCGCTACTTAGTTTGTTTTGAAATATTTCTTCACATGCTTTTAAATTATAAAAAACTATGATTAAAGTAATTCTAACTATTATATAATAAACTCAGTCCAGAATACGTGTATGAATCTAGATTTATTACAAACTTACTTTAACGTTTTATCCCATTCATTTCAAAACTTACCTGTTTATCAACAAATGTAGTCTACATTTTTATCAAGATATTTTTACTAAAACTATGTTTAATTTAAACCAAAGTAAAAAAATTCCATTATGGGACAATTCTCCCATTCTGAAAAATGGGGATTATTTTTGTAATTTGACTTTTTTGGATATTTTCTCACATTATTGCTTAGAACATGTTCTGCATTATGATGACAAATCTGTATTAATATTTTAGTATGTGTGCTATGAATGAAATAAATTGTGACAGATTGTTCCCATGATAGAAAATCTAAGAAACTATTCAATATTTCCACATTCACAAACGTATTCTTGACTGTGTTCATATATATATCATATTTAATGTATTTTATTCTTTATTTAAACTCACGTGTTATGTTTTTATAGTATAATATAATGTATATAAGTGTTTATAATAAATGTATTGTTAAAGTTATGTTAACTCTTCTATAATAGATTAAATAAAACTTTAAAATATTTGTTTCAATGAAAACTGTCTATGTTCTTATTTATCATTACAGTAAATAACCCTCTGATAAGACCTTCAAAGTTGGTGGTTTTATAGCCGGGTGGTCTTAATATAGGGACCATGTTATTCTTCAATGTAGCATTTGAGACTTTAAAATTGTAAAAAACACATGGTTTTTTGGTATAATCAGTGTGGTCTATACAACGGAACTTTTCTGTATTAGAGGTAGTCTGCGAGTCTTACATCTATACAAAATACTGCAGCAAGAATCATCACCAGAACCCATCGTCATGATAATATAACACCAGTGCTGAAAGAACTACATTGGCTCCCAGTCTGTCAGCGGATCAGCTATAAGCTCTTGATATATACATGTACATATAAAACACTTAACAACCAATGTCCCATATAATAAATTATATCCAAGACCTAATACATGTTTACAAACCCAACAGAGATCTTCGCTCTAGCAATTCCCTATCTATAATTGTTCCACGATCTAGGACAGTTACTTTTGGCAACCGTAGATTCAGTCATACCATGCCCGGATTTACCGAGGAGGCACATGGGGCACGTGCCCCCCCCCACCTGGTCCCACAGATATTGTCACTCATACAAAGGAAAGGTCACAAAATCGGCACCATCAAAGCAATATCAACTAGACTTTTACATTAATTGTACTATAAAATCATTCATCCGATCTATCGAAATAGATAATGATCTAAATTGATACATTCAAGCATCTCGGGGTACCCAGACCGGGCCTTATCAAGCGTTCGAATCAATGATCGTGCAAGTGTATGGTCCTTCTTTACAGTCAGACCGTCACCAACGAAATTATCATGGTAACAAGCTTACTAGGCCTAAATTTGGTTATTGTGCAATCTGTTACTTGTTTACTAGTGTATATCATTGGCGTTTTCAGTTATATGGTGGAAGGCGAGGACAGCTTAAGTCGAGTGCATTTTTACGTCATTATTATGACACGCGAACTTGCACGATTGTCTGATGTTTTTTATAGTATTAAAATTCCGAATAACTTTAAAAAAGTGACCGAGCCTAAACATAATTAATTATTTATGGAGGACATCGGCGTTTTTCATAGCAAGTTAGACTAAGAAAAGCCGAGTACATCCGAATGATTTTTTGTCATAAAAATGATGTACGAATTTTGTTAATTGGAAAAAGCGAGTGTTTGATTTTTTTAAAGAAAATGAAGATAAATGAATTAAACTTTCAAGTAACTTTTCAAGAGTGACCTACCCTACAAGTTTTCTTACAAAAAAACAAGACTAAAATTAATTAGTGGTTAAACATTTTTTTCATCCAATGATTAATTCATCGGCTTTTGTTTCGTTAATTTTTTAATCGTTGCTTTAAAATTATATCAATATGAGTTTTAAATACTTGTGTTCCTTATTTTTTCCAAAGGAATACAAAAATGTGTTTCTTCGGCGGATTTCCACGTTTGGAATCGTTCCAGAAACTATTCTTGTAAGTCCGCTGAAAACGTTTGAAAAACGCACAACACCGACTTTCAACACAATAAGCTAAGCCTCTTTATATAAAAAACTTATCTTAAATCGGCGATTTTTTCTCATTGCATTCGGTGATTTTATATACAAGTTACCATGTGTATTTTTTTATGAAATTCTCGGCATTTTATATTATGAAATTGCTGATTTTTGTCCATTCTCGTTCTTTCAAAACCTCGGGGTAAGAGAATAGGATTTATCAAGCCAACAAATTAAATCTAGACGAACAAAAAACGGACACATTGAGGAATGATATCTCAATTATAGCGCTCAATTGTTCAAAGTACATAGTAGTGCCCATAAGTGCTCAAAATTGCCTTTTTGTCACCATTGTTTTCGTCAGGAGGGATACCCCTCCCGAACCACCCAATTCAACGACTCCGTCGTTCCGACTAGAATGTTTGAGGACAGCGGTATTAAATGGACTAACGTGTTTTTAATTTAACACGGGGTATAGCCAAAAACTCGGATTTACATCATAGCTTTTTACGGGCAGGATTTGATTTTTTTGTTAAAATGTAATGATAATTTACCAAATTTTAGCTTCATTTTATCATTTTAAAGAGTGTTAAAAAGTGCTCAGACTTGCACCTTTGACATTCAAAATTTAAAAAATGTTCCGCTTCTTCGGGAGGGGATACCCCTCCCGTACCCACCCCAACCCTGTTCCCCTCTAACGACCCCTCTGGATCAGGCCCTGTAATGCAATGCATCACTTTTCTTCAGAAAGAAAATGATAATTAACATAGTTTTAGCTTTTTAAGAGCATTTAAAAGTGCTCAGATTTGCACCTTTGACATGTTAAAATTCAAAATTTTCCATACCGTCGGGAAGGGTATCCCACCCCTGTGCCCCCCACTTCTGCATCTTTCTGCATACTGTTCCAAACCTGTATTCCGGACTCACTCAAGTGTGCACAGTCTCTATTTTTTAAATAAAAAATCTACTTGTTTATTAATCATTATAGTCACTAAATCGATCACTGATGTTTAGTATTTATCAGTATTTTCTATTTTATTATTTTTGTACATGTATTCTTAAAATTTTTATTTTAACATTTTTTATCATTTACAAATGTATTTATAAATTATGCATGTAATTGTGAAGCGCTTTTGAACATATTTTTGATGTGATAAGAGGGCTGTACAAACGATAATAACAATAATCTATCCTTACATCAGTCAGAGATGTATATGGCGGACATTTCAACTAACAAGTGATCCTTCAAATGTCAAGTGCTAGACTCATTTTCTCTGTACAATATTGTCTCCTGTTTCACAGTTGGAGCTATACGGTCTGTACAACTTTAGAAGAAAATCCTGTCAGTAAAATGTTGGCACGGACTCGATGATAACAATGTGAAGCCCTCGGGACCCATAAAACTTCAAGTAAAAAGAAAACTCTTCTATTCAAATAAAGTTACAACTGTTATGGCTTGAGGTTCGAATCTCAAACTACTGGTAAATGTTATTAGATGGGAAGCCACAAATGATTGACGTCTAATGTTTTGTTTTAAAATCACATGACTTAGTGTCTCATATTAAGTGATGTTCAACTTGAAACATCTTTAACTGATGTTTTGTGAAACCTTGAGTAAATTATGAATTTGATACATTAAATTACATCTTTAAGTGTATGTATGACTTATCTATGTTTCGTGTCACGTTTAAATTTGTAGGGTCCATGGTTAGTATGATAAAACCCTGAAGTTACATTTAAATGTTTTGTAATTTATCAATTATCCCTGATTATACCAAACAAAAATATAAACATAATTATTTATTTAGGTTCCACAATAAATTCACATTTGCTAATGAGTTACAAATTTGAAAATCTATAAATTCTCTTGCTTCGGTTTCATGTTACAATGAACAAGTTCAGGATAAAATCAATCGCCTTTGTTTTCTTTTGACTTATTTTTGTTCACAATAAAATTGTATCTATACAAAGTTAATAATTGATCCAGAAATGACAAATACTCTCCCAGGCATTAATTATTATTTCTTATTTATAATCCAGACTGTTAAATTATGTTCTGTCCTGTATATATATACACTAGACACCTCTAAACATTAACGACCTGCCAGAGGCAGATCCAGATTTTTTTCTAGGGGGGGTCCAAACTTTTGAAACACAACCACATATATATACACATTTTGCAGAATAATGCAACATATCAATAATAAAACTACATAACCGTTGAATCTATGTTATGCACCGAGAAAAATTGCTTCATGCTACTTAAAAATGACTTACAGTTAAGAAAAACACTAATGGACTGGTACATTTTGGTTTTTCTTGGGGGGGGGGGGGGGGGGGTCCGGACCCCCCTGAACCCCGCTAGTACCGCCTATGGCCTACAATCTTTGTCATACAATGGAATCCTTTGCGCTTTTTGCAGATTATTGGTTTGGCTATAAATTAACTTACCCGTACCATTACGTAAAAGTGAAGGTCACAGAAAAGTTACCTCCCTTATGTAAATAAAAATGACAAAACTTCGAGATGGGTTCTTCAGAAACATGATCAATTATCTTACTAAAGTTCGACCAGCAAAGTTACGATCTGTAGAAGAAGTTGTTGGTACAGATTTGGATGGAAACAGATATTTTATACGACGTGGAGGTAAGATAACATTGTTGTTTTTTCTAAATGTTATGTGTTTTCGCGACCTATGTTATATATTTTACATTAGCAAATAGCAGTTTTTCTGAACCTTTTTTATTATGATCCATATTTATATTTTCGTTTTTATGGAATATGATATTTTTATTTCTGTTGTAAGTTATATTTTTACATACTGGCTTGTCCAACATTTATCTTATACCAAAACCATGACTTGTAGTATCTGCTATTTTTGTGTGAAAACAATAACCCTACAATTTCCTGACAGGGAAAGGAAACTGGAAGGTAAAATCATTAATTCCTTTCACATTATTAGCCATGATGAAGTCTGCAGGTTACAACTGACTGTAGCCCATCAAGATCTATCTTCCAGTAAGTCAAACCCTTGGTAGGGACTTAGACTGTGATATACGGCAAGTTCATCAAGATAAGATATACAGCACTATATATAAAGATTTATATATACATTATAGATCCTTCACTGAGGAGAAAAGATGTAAGATTTGTTTTGGCTCCAGAAAATAAAATAAGAGATTATTTAGAGAATGCTAAAGTTGATACAGTACCACCAGAATGGGAAGGTTTGTTTATTTTTATGTACAATATAATATTCTATAGAGATATGGTTACATCTTTAGTTTGTTAAAAAAAAATTTTTCAATTATTAAACAATTATGAAAACATTTCACTTCTTGGTTTTCAAATTTTATCACTAAAGACATTATTTAACCTGTCATATTTTGATGTATTTCTTTTAATTCACAAGATCTGTTCAGATGAGACGATTCAATAGCTATCTTGATCTTATGAACATTACACTGAACATATTTGATTTTGTTCAAGATTTTAGTAAATCAGGAACATGAGCATTTCTGACAAGCGTTGTGTTTGTACTATTTGTATATGATTATTTGATTGATCATTTTTTTCAATTTGTTTTATTTTGACATTTCAGCCTGGCTTAGATTTACCAGAAATGACCCACCTACTCTAGAGGTATAAAATCTTTAACATAAATTTTTTGTCATTTAATTTGTCAAATATTAATCACTTACCTTTTGTATTTTATCTTTTCACCAGGGTTCAACATTTAGGCCTACTATTTTTACTAGGGATCCTGAATATCTTAATGTTAGGGATTCCTCTAATAAGATATAAAGGATTTGGATATAGCTTTGCAGTTACAAGTTGTGACTCAATTCCAGTAAACTCAAATTTACAAATGAACTGGGAATTTTTAGGGATGCTGATGGAATATAAATTCAGTGGAACTGCTTCAAAGTTTTTGTGATCCTCAGAATCGTTAGACTATGTTAGGGCAGAATACTGCTTTCAACCATTCTCTTTGGATTACAATGTCAAAAAAAGTAAAACTATATTATGAGATAAAGTAGTAATATTTTAACCAAAGTTTTTTTGATATTTAGATTTCGTAAATAAATTTCAGGAATTAGAAAGAAATATGATAGAAAAACTTAAAGTACAAGAACGTGTAAAGGAAATCAAACAAAGGGAAGAAATGGTAAGTTTGTAATGTTATAATCTATAATCGATCGGACATAAATGTAGAAAAATGAAATTTTCTTCAATATTGTAAATTGGGGTACTTAAAAGTTCTTTAGTATAATTATATCATCAACATTATATATACAGATCCCATCAGAAATCCTTGGACAAAAATACAATATTTTAGGATAAACTGATTCACATTTATTTAAGTAACATGTCTTCTGAGCAAAGTTCTAAATCATCATTTATTGATTCATCAACTTCTTTTATCAAACTAATTTACAATTTTTTGTCATGAATAATGTTTTTTTTATTAATTGTTGTTCAAATGATCAGTTTTTCTCATCACTTCATTTGTACAAGAACTTTAGAGTGTACTGTCAATATTTCTATTATAGGAGAAAGCAGGTACAGGTATACAAGATGGAGAACAAAGTTTTAATGTTGTAACTAAAGATGTCTCAGCAACTTCAGATAAAGGTATTTACTGTCAAACCCTACATCTAGTGACCACCAATCAATTAGAGGTTGAAAGATAAATATTGATCAATATCACATCACAATGGCTTTTGACTCATTTGCTTTTCTCTTAAACAGTTTTTGTATTTACATGCCAGTGATTGTTTTCACCAGAATGTGAAATTCAAAAGTTTAAATAAATGTTAAAATATGTTTAATTAAATCATATTGAGCTTCAATACTTAAATATTTTAAAAATGAGAGAAAGATTCTCTCTCAAATTCTATTACCTAATATTCTATTCTATTCCTAATAAGCATTTTTAACACCTACAGTACCCACTAAAAGTTTGGAGACATTTTCACTTATTCACTTAGTAGGCCTACTGAATAGCTTTTATCTAAAATTTGATAATGGTTAACTTTGAATTGCTTTTTAGTTTTGCTTTATTTTTTGGTTATCATTATGATAACCAAGACTACAAAAATACCATAAAAGCTATGTTATGGAAAATAATTACAATAAACATAGTTTTGGAGGCTTTAGGAGACTCTGAATCAAACAAATTTGTTGCATTCCTGAAATTAGTTTTCATTTTGACACAAGTCATGATTAAATATATAAAAAACACGATTCTACAAAGTCATCAAAATTCAAGAATTGTAGTAAATTTCTTTGGTCTCCAAACTTCTGGCTTGTACTGTACATTTTACACAAATCATTCTAACATTAAAGTAATCATATTAAAACATACACATTCCTAACTACATACAGGTTGTTTATAATGTTTTATTTCAGTACCTTACCCTGTGTATGATGATTTAGAGAGAGTTCCTGGAGAGTTTAGAAGAAAGAAACCACCAAAATGACAATGTTGATATATATATCAGAGTGTAGTCATGTGATCTATAACCACTGCTGTGATGGTAAACCAATCTAATTAAAACCTGATCTAAAATTTCCGGTCGCTTCTCACTAATTTAGATGTGGCTGTTTTCTTAGGAGGGTCACATTCAGGTGACATTTTCTCATTATGATATTCATGACGAAATTATATGTTTAGTAACTTGTTTACATCTTTCATGTCATGCAATTTGAAACAAGCCATCCAATTGCAGACTGTGAAAAATACCACTGTCAAACTAGCTTGCAAACCTTGTCTAAAAATAGAAATTACTTTATCAAAATGCTTTTAATAGTGTTTCGTCTAGATGAAAGCTACATATTGATTGGTCGATGTAAAGGTCATCTCAACGTGACCCTCCACGGGAACCTTATCGATCTCGTAGGACAACGCTCAACAGGATATCTGTGACAGAGATTGATGGTTTACTAAAATTTGATTTCACCAATGTCTTTTTCTAGGCAAAAAATCAAATAGCACAGAAAATAACTTCTACTTTTCTCTGCCCAAAAATAACCAAATTTGATCAGTGAATTTTGATTATCTAGCCATAAACTAGAACATCTTCAAAAAAATTTTGTTTGGACTCGAGAGTAAACAGTTACTATTCACAGGCTCAAGTACACAGAAAATGAAGGGTACAAATATTTTATGTGCTATTTGGTATCATTTGGGACAAAGGGACAAAAAACTTGTGTTTGTTGACTGTTGGAAGATCACATGACTATATAACATGACAGACTATTTGTAATTGAACTCTAGCTTATAAAATGTATAATATGTGTTGTAAATAAAATATGTTAATTTATACAACAAAATGTTTTGGTAAATTTTGTTAGTGTAGCTTGAGGTGCTCCTGGCACTCGTTGTGACGTGCTTATTAAATAACTTTATCTATAGCACATGTTAAATAATGTTGACACATTAAAGCTTGCACCTATGTTTATTTCACAATAAAATATCGGCAACAGTAAATTAATTCTTAGATATTATACCTTTCATAAAATTGCTTCTTCTTTATATACATATCACTACGGGACTAGTTCACCATAATTCGGCAGTGAGCCTTTATAATGTGTTAGTGGCTCACTGATGTGTTAGAGGCCTGCTGTACTATTAGTAGTGAGTTACCTATGTTGAAATTTTCACGCAGCATAACAATTTTCAGCACTGTAAACAAAGTTTATGCTATTAGTTTTGACCAATTAAATGTTTAAAAATGTTAATTCTTTTGCATAAAAAATCATTGTGAATAAATGTGTGGTATAATGTAAAAAACAGTACAGTATAACCTCTGCTAACGGCACCTCCGACGAGCGGCAAACTCCGACGAGCGGTAATTAGAATTCCCCCCGTCGATTTTACTCTATAATTTACCTCTAATGAACGATACCTCTGCAGAGCGGTAAACGGCCGTTCAAATAAATTCCCAAAGTTAATATTTACCTCTATACAGCGACACTAAGTCTAGCAAGGTTTACATCAAAAATCGATAATTATCTTATAACCGGATGATTTAAACAAAAAGCGAAACCCCCAATCGTTTAACACAACCCTCAAGTGTCATGTTGCTAAATCATTTGACTAACAGGGGTTAATAAACAAGTGACATATGGTTTCCATGACACCAACGAACGGACCTTAGATGAGGAGCGCTTTGTTTGGTAGGCTGACGTCATCAAGTATCAGATGCACATACGTCTAGCTAGTTGACGATAATAAATGTAACTTATTTGTTATTGTTCTTTTTATTAAAAGCTTCGATGAAATGAATTCTGTTTTAAGATTTTTTGATGTTTAAGACAATATCAGATATTTACTCCCGAAAAGACGACGATAATTCATGCTAAATAGTATGCGCCATAAGACAAGTATAAAAACATTTGACAGTAAAGAATCGATTTCTCTAGTGTATTGCTTTCGTTATCATAAAACTAACCTTCATGCTAGGAATTGTCAACCGTTGTAATTATTTATTTAAAAAACTTTGTAATCTTATTAAAACTTTTTTACTTTTGTCGATCAGCGCTGTATTTACATTACGGAACGGATAAAGGCCAGTTTTCCGGACCGAAAACGCCCGTTTTCGTGATCGGTAGAAAAAGTCTACCTCTGCAGAGCGGCAATTTTTTCAAACTCCGCCGAAAGTCGCTCTGCAGAGGTTACACTGTACACACCATTGAGGGCCTCCAGGTCTAATGGTGACCTCCCAGTCAGCCCACTAACATATAGTAGACTTAGCCTTCTGCTTTGGTCCACTATACGTTATAGGGCTGACTGGTCAGTCACTATTAGACCAGCAGGCCCTCGGTGATGTGTACTATTTCTTGGTATAATTTGTTTTTTCTCAACTGTCAAAACATGAATAATTTCACAGTGACTTTGTGCTCTTTGTCTAACACTCGTGATATTGAGATAGTGTGTAATCATCCACCGTGAAATTATTCAAACTTTGACAGTTGAGAAAAAATGGAGTAAAGAATGATGAGATCAGTCAAAGTTAACACAAGAATGTTACAATATACAACAAACTGTGGACTAAAGTAGAAATATAATTTATTAAGTTTGATGTACAAAAAGGAATGTAACATGTTCATGTTGTTGTATATGAGAAATTCAATGATTTAAAACAATTGATTATTTCTAGAGAACATTGTTACATTTCAATCTATAAACAACACAACACAAATATATGGATCATAATAAAACATATATACATCACCAGAGGTTTAGAACCACTGAAATATATCCAGAAAATCTTATTGTACATACATCAACTATTTTTAATGTTTTCACCATGAAAATTTTTATATCATATTAACAACCAACAAGAAATGTAATGTGGAAACTACATTAAAGCCGGATTTAAAATCTATAAAGCAAAAATTACAAAGGGAAATAATCCATAATAAAGCCAAGTAGAGTTGTGGTTACTTTCTAATTCTGTTCATCACATGGTATGTTATCATTGTATGAAGTTTCATAAAGAACTGACAATAAATGGCAGAAATATTTGCTAAATTGATAAGTTCAATGCAATTGTTAATGACACTGGACGCCTGCCCTTGTTTTGCAAAACTATTAGCCGTATATTTTCGTTGAAAAATCCGGCTAAAAAGGAACTTTAGTCAGTTTATTCCCATTGCATACTCTTAAAATATTTAGGTCAAATCAGTTGGATTACTTGGATTTTATCCTTGCCTTTCAATGCCAATTTGACACAATCAATCTTTAATAACTTTTTAGTAAATCCTTTAATTTGTTTGAAAGCCAATCCAAGTATTGTTTTTATGAATAACAATCTAAGTTTCATCGCTCATGTTAAGATCTTAATTATTGAGAAAGATATTTGATGAAATATATAATTCTTATGAAGGACATCAATGATAAAATCTGAGGATTCCAACTGATAGGACCTACTGGCCGATTAGATTGCTCTAGACTTTATCAAGGAAAGATAACTGACTTATATCCCTCATTAAGAATGAACAATTAATAATTATACCATTATCATATCAAAGGGAGATAAAAACAAGTTGAAGGTTTGATAGAAAACTGTCGAAACTGACATTTTTTTTTCAAAATGACTTTTTGATAAATTTGGCTTTAGAAATGCCAAATACATCATACATGTTTCTACCGAATTTCATCAAAATATTTAAAACAATTTCGTTGAAAAATCTGGCTAAAAAATCACTGAAGTTAACTACTCTGAATGACTGAATGAAAGAACGGATATTGTTTCATATGTGCACAGACAATTTACATTGATAATTCAAATAGTAAAAATACAAAAATCTTTAAAATTACAAGTTTACTCAAATGTATTTTGTTCAAGGCAAGTCAAAAGTAAACAATTTTAAAATACATAAAAATAACTAAACATAAGACATAGAATAAAGAAACGACATAAACAAATATTTATTGCTTCTAAGAGTCAAACATGCAGAACAAAATACATACACTGATCAATAATCAGGGTCTATAGTCAAAGATCTACAGATTTTAGAGGTTCTCATTCACAGATTTCAACCTAAATATCAACTTTTTCTAAAACTATCAAAATTGTATGGAAATATTTTAGGATGCAGGAAAGTAGTGTTCTTATAATGACAATTGAATTGCAAATTGACATACAACTACAAATGATGGTGTTTCATGTAGTAAATATCTACCCCGTATGTCATGGTATAGACACTTTTGGTGCATTTTTGTGACTGACCCTTATTGTACCGATATAATTCTTGCCACATGTAGGTCAGTTTGTCTTAAAATAATAAGAATTACTATTTTTGACATAATATACAGACACTGAATAGTATTTTAAAATTATAGAAAAAAATTAACCAAATCTGTAAACTAGTACCTTTATTAATAAGGTAAATAAAAGCAAGCTTTTCACAGATTTCTTTACTAGACAAATATTTGAATAAAATCATGCAGCACATAGAATAACTGCTACCTTTCTTTCCCTGAAAATTTGCTGTTGGTCAAGTGAATAATGATTGTAAGCTTTGAATCCTCTGCGCAAAAACCTGAATCGAACAGTAAACTAGGTCATGTCCAAAAAGTAGTTTATGTAATAGATTCAGAAAAAAATATTACAATTCATAGACTAACATTGGCATGTTAGAAATAGAGATGAATATGTTATGTTATTTTAAGCACTATTGGAATACTTTTGGCTGCTACATTATTTGATGAAAAACAAAGATTGTTATAAACACTTTGAAGATCATTTGACTATATAACCAGATAATAATAAAAAATAAAAACAACCTTTTTTTAAACAGAACAATTTGTTAAAAAAATAAAGCTGATCAGTGTTTGTAATTTCCAGACTTCAATTTCCTCCAGCACTTGCCAAAATATTTTGTTATTTAGTATTGTGCAAACTTATCAACTAGCCTGAACTTGAATTATATAACATAAGTAATGTTCACTAGCATGAATCTTATTTTACTATTCCCAGGCTTCAAGCTATTTAGTAAAGGCATGGATGGACTTACAGAGTATTTATTAACAAAACAAATAATCACCTGTGGTGCTTTTCACAAAAATTCTTATGAAAAAAATCTTTGTAAGTCAGTTTCATATAATGAGCACTTCAAAGTCAGACGGATAATAAGCATAACTATGATATAATATTCAAAAGGTATACACAATTCTACACAATTGATAAGCCAAAAAATGAGCATATTATTAATGTTTCTTGCTTTTGTCTTACGAAGATTTTTTTCGTAAGAATTTTGTGAAAAGCACCACTGGTCTGTGGTGGAGCTGGTAACATCAAGAATTGTAATCTAGTCTACCAAAGGGATTTGGATCTCAATCTGGGCAGTTATATCTGCCCATTAAAATTTAATGATAATGTCATTAACAAGGTGTACGGAGAAGTTACTGGCCTTGTCAAATGGTAGGTGAACACTAGTTATAGACAAGGGTCTAGGAAAGCTAGGTTAGGTGCACTGGGGTCTGTAAAATGACCTTAATTGATGATGACAGTGTGAAGCCTAATAGAGAAACAAAAATTTGTGAAACACAATAACAAAAATCATTATTCTTGATAATTAGATCTTGAAGTCTGATTCAGCAAGGTATTTTACTATCGTGTACATGAAATAATGATAACTTTTAGTTATCCATCTATTAAGAATCAAAATTTACAATTTATGCACTTTGTTTATACAACTGAATAAATAAATTAAATAGAATTAAGACCAAGTTAATGATAAACAATGCAATTATAACTCACTAACAAATATTGATACTTAACAGACAAACTTCAACTTTATGTACAAATCTGAAACAAAGTTTTTAACAAAACATCAAGAAAGATTTTCTTCAGTAACATAACTATGATTGCATTTGGTCTTTTAAAAGTGTTCACATAGAAACATCATATGACAGCATCAACACATGTTCTCAGCACACATGACAGCATCAACACATGTTCTTGTCACACATGACAGCATCAACACATGTTCTCTGCACACATGACAGCATCAACACATGATCTCGGCACACATGACAGCATCAACACATGTTCTCTGCACACATGACAGCATCAACACATGATCTCAGCACACATGACAGCATCAACACATGTTCTCAGCACACATGACAGCATCAACACATGTTCTCAGCACAAATGACAGCATCAACACATGTTCTCTGCACACATGACAGCATCAACACATGATCTCGGCACACATGACAGCATCAACACATGATTTCGGCACACATGCATCACATTTCCCCAAACACATTAAAATATCATCACAACATTTTACACTTGTCAAGAATATACTCATCATAAATATGTTAGAAATAAAATAACTTAAACACTAACTGGATCATCTTCTCACATAATTAAACAAAACCAGGCTGTTATAACATACATAGAAAGATCTGTTGATGCAGCCAATGAGAAAAATCCTAAAGTGTTTTTATATCAATCTGCTTTATTATGTTTCCTAGTTAAAGCCTTATTCTTTTGTTTCTTTGAAAGTTTTTTCTTGTCTTTTTCTTTGTTTTCAATCTGTTTGGCTAAATTCCAAGCAAGTAGAGCACTAATAAAGAACAATGGTGACAGACATAACAAAACATAGTAAATAAATTCCCATGGATTGGTAGCTGCCCATTTCAATATAGAAGCTAGATACTCTTTAAACCATTCTTCATCAAAAGGCCACATCTTACAAACCTGAAAAAAAATAAGATAATTCACAGCATCTTAAAGATGAGGCTTTGATTTATATACTATGCTACAAAAACTTCATTGCTCCATTTGTGGTTAGGAATTACTAGAGCTGTCATCGATACGAAACAATATCAATGATATTTTTCCTGATCAATAATTGATATGTATTTTGAAACATAGATAATAAAGCCTGTTTAGATAAATATATAAAACTAAAAGTGTCAAAATTTGTGAGACAACCCTACTATCATGATCCAAAACATGTGTGATGTCATTAAATGAACAGATACCGAGATTTAATGGTCTGTATACAGTATAGAACTGCAGTGAATGTATTGATACATAAATAATGCATCGTCAAAATATAATATATTTCTTGATATATCGACAGGGTTGATATGTGTCAATCCCAAACAATGACAGCTCCAGCTCACTATCCACACCTTCAATAAATTTTCAAATGTTATAAATCATCTTATATACAAATTTTCAATAATTAAGTTTTGTCAAAGTAACTTTTGTATTTTCTCACATTTTTTGTGAATATCTATTAAATTATCGCAAACAGATTCAGAGGCTGTTTTGAATCCACAGGTATTTTCCATCAATTGGCTGGGCCTTTAAGTTTAAGTACACACAAAAGTGTATCAGCTAAATGTTGCTTATTTTGCAATCCATCTAAATTGGTTTTTTCAGCATCCTTTTGCTAAAGATTAAGGATTATCACATCTTTCACAAAAAAGGAACCCAGAACAACAACACAGCAGTCTGGATATATACAGATATACCAATTCTGGCCACTCTGGGTCGAATCAGCTTGGGTCCGAAACATAACAAGAAAGATCGGTCATATAAACAAATACTGTGTTGATAGATTTCAAGATTAAGATAGTGTAAACAAATTGTAAAAATATAACAAATCATTCTTACCAGATAACACGACAATAGCAAAAAATAAAATAACGAAAGTTAGAATTCTTATTTCCTGTTGTTGTTGTCGTTTTGCTTACTCTACACAAAAGTTATCATTAAAGCAAAAAGTGACAACAAACTTCCCGCAGCGATTATCTCCCTTTATCAAATCAATAAAGTAAGAAGTAGCAACGCGAGACGTAACCGCTGTGAGGAGTTTCATTCTTCTTTCCCATATAGTACAGAACGTTGGTCCAAGTATACTCGTACTGACGCATGAACAGTGCAAGGTGTGTCTTATAAAAACATATCAAAAATAAAAAAAAAGAGAGTAGGTGTGATCAGTTAAAATATTCACTATATACAGTGCAGATAAAAACGTCCATTACAAGTTCATCATCTTCATCTTCCTGGTTCGGGACAGGAATCCAATCTGGATTGTATTTAGTCCCACGGGAGGTTGAACAAGACAGTTACTCGAGGTATTTATTTACATTTAAAAACTAGCATGGTATTTACAGATTAAAACTATTTACACCCGTGAACTGTCTACGCGAGGGATGGAGGCAGGGCTGCAATCCTGGCGTGGAGTGCAGACTTGAAGGCCTCTAAAGATTGGACATCTGTGATTGATGTTGGGAGATGATTCCAGTCCTGGATTGTTCTTGGGAAGAAGTTTATCGGAGGGTAATGGAAGCAACTTCTTTCTTGAAACTATCAAGGGTAGGACAGTTTACAATTGTATGAGGAAGATTGTTCCAGAGGCGGATGGTATCAGGGAAGAAGGAACGTTGGTAGCAAAGTGTTCTTGCAAAGGTACCAGGTATGTCAGTCCATAATCTCTAACTGTATATGATGGAGCGAGGTATGTTGTAGGGATGTCAACTAGATGATACACTCTATACGGTACATCATGGTCACTTTTGATTGGGCTCTTCGTTCTTGAAGTGTAGGCCAGTATTACTGTTGGAGCATAGATGATACACTAAGTCGTTGTAAACCATTCCAGCAACTCTACGTGGACAGTTTCTAATTTGAGAATGTTGCTGTTGGTGAATGGGTCCCAGATAATTGATGAGTATTCTACTAGTGGTCTTACTAATGTTAAATAGCAAAGTTCCTTGGTCTTACATGGGCAATGTTGTATGTTTCTTTGAAGAAAAGATCTAGTGTTGTCGGCTTTATTTGAAATATTGTTGATATGGTGATTTTAGTTTAGTGATTTTTGGATGTTGAGGCCTAAATATTTAGCTGTATCCACCACTTCTAATGTATGTCCATGTATATTGTATGAAGAGATGATAGGTTTTCATTTGTTGGTAATGTTCATAACTTGGCATTTATGTGGATGGAATTCCATAAGCCAGTCTTCTTCCCATTTTTGAAGTCCATCCAAGTCTCTTTGAAGTGCCCTGCCGTCTTCTTCAGAATTGATGCAGCGATAGAGTGCACAGTCATCCGCGAACATTCTTGTTGTAGATTTGGTAGAGACATAGTTAGGCAGGTTGTTAATGAACAGAAGAAAAAGTAGTGGTCCTAAAACACTACCCTGTGGGACACCTGATTGTATTGGCGCCTGTGTTGACTTGCAACCATCTAGTAATACGATCTGTGTGCGGTCACTCAGGAAGCTACCAATCCACTTATTAATGTTTCCTCTGATACCATAAAAATTCAGTTTGGTCAGCAGACGTTGGTGTGGTACCTTGTCAAAGGCTTTCGAGAAGTCTAGCAAAATTAGATCTACTTGGCCAGAATTGTCAATATTGCTGGCAAGATCCTGGATTGTTTGTACTAGTTGTGTCTCACAGGATCCTCTTTTTCGAAAGCCATGCTGAGCATCAATAAGAATCTTAAGTTGATCTAGGTGTTACATGATAGAGGCCGTGACTATATGCTCCAAGATTTTGCAGGTGATTGAGGTCAACGATACCGGTCTGTAATTTTCGGCTTTGCTTCTCTCGCCTTTTTTAAAGATCGGGACAACATTTGCCAATTTCCAATCATTTGGGATGATGCCTTGATTTATTGAAGCCTGGAAGAACAGCGTATAGATTGAAGACAGCTCAGATGCAAGTTCTTTCTTTAGTGGTGCTACTCCGCAGTTGTCTTTCTTCTTACTTTTAATAAAGCTATACAGTTTTTTAGGGTTTGACTTGTTTTCTGGAGTAATAATGCTGTTAATGTATTCATTATATGCCTGTTTACATGCTTTTCTTGTCTGTATCTTTAAGTATTCATATCTTTTGATGTTTCTAGATGACTTTGTTTTCTTGGCATTTTATAGTCTCTTTTTTTCTTCTACTCAGTTGCTTAACTTTTCTATTTATCCATGGTTGATTGTATCTAGAGCTTGTCATCTTTGAAGGTACTTTGTGTTAAGAATATTTAATAGGTTTTCTTTGATATCATTCCACATTTGATTGATGTTGCTTTGTAGTGAGAACTACTTCAGGAACAAATGTTGGAACTCAATGCATTTGGCTTTCATGGCTGTGATGTCTGCATTTTTCCAAAGATGAATGCGTCTTTTGACAGGTTTGGTTTTCTTTGCAGAAGCACTGGATTCTATGTAGACAATGTCATGGTCTCCATGCCCTGGTAATGTTGTACAACGGGTTGTAAGTGTGGGTCTGTTGGTCTGTTTGGTCAGAAATATATCCAGGATGTTATCTTATCTAGTGGGTTGGGTGACCATTTGAATCAGGTTGCATTGTTCAATCAATTCCAGAACCATGTTGTTTATCTTGCTAACATTTTGATTGCCATCAATAGTTTTTGTGACCCAGTTGATGTCTATCTATCTATCTATTGATACTGCCAACATCTCTCGCGAGTATTCTAGGCAGGTCTGCGCGCCGAAGTGTGAGTATAGATAGACTTATAAAAGAGCCCGAGTCGGAGCCGACATCAGACACGGTGAAACTAAAATAAGAGGATAGAGTGTTAGCCTAGTAAGCGTGAAATAAGAAAAGAGAAAGATGAGATAAAAACAACGTTTTTCCGGTTTTACAAGTACAGATCAATTTAAGGACCCATAATGGACTGGGTTTGGAAACCCATAACTTGTATGATGATTGTTATGACAATCTTCAATGATTAAAAACAACAATGCAGTACTGAGCTGGCTTTTTAATACCAAATAATTTTGAAAGGTTGTATAGGATGGTAACTCATACAGCCAATGATGGAGAAGGCTAATACTAGTTTGGGGTGAGTAAGTAATTACATGAGTTTTAAATAAAATATTTTCAATAAAAGGTAAAAACTAAGACATTGTTGCACCCAACTAGATTAATCATTTTTAGAATATAGCCTTGATGGAAAGCTAGCAAGTAGGTTGGAACATTTATTAATTATTATTATTACTATTATTATTATTGTTTTTATTATTATTAACCCGGGTCGATGGCGCAGTTGGTAGCGCGCCGGGATTTGGATACTCGTGCCCGAGGGGGTGCGGGTTCGAATCCCACCCGGGGAGGTTATACCCTTCCATGAAAATTTGACAATAATGTCGATTTTCCTTCATTGATTAGATAATATGGAGAAGTTTCCGGCCTTGTGGAAGGGTAGGTGAGTACTGGTTATAGACAATGGTCCAGGAAAGCTAGGTTAGGTGCGCTGGACGCCGTGAAATGACCTAAATTGTGTTGATACGGCATTAACTCCAATAAATAAATAAATAAATATTATTATTATTATTATTATTATTATTGTTTAATAATGATTATCCATAGCCAATACTACAGTATGCATAAATTAAAAGTTATTTTAAATACATGCTTATAAGAGTAAAAACAAAGAAAGGAATTTAGTAAGTGTGTTTGGCAAGACCTGCCTTGAACTGGGCAAGTGTCGGGGCAAGAGCAATGTGGGATGGTAAATTGTTCCGCAAGGTGACAGTGTGGGGAAAGAACGACCATTTATGGTAATCAACTCTAACTTGAATTTGCCGGAAGATGAGAGGATGCATATGTCTGGTTAATCTGGCGGGTTTCTGATTGTACTCCGGCATATTAATAGCGACAAGGTTATGATAGATTTTATAAAACATTAGTAGTCATATCTGCGATGTTCTAGCAGCCACCAGTTGAGTGAATGCTTCATTGCCGAGACACTTGCCTGGTGAGAAAAGTTGGATTTGACCCACCGAGCCGCCCTATTCTGTATCATCTCCACTTTGTTGATGTAGGCTTGGGTGTGGGGACTACAGATGGTGGAGGCGTACTCCAACTGAGGCCGGACCAAGATCTCGTAGGCTAACTCCCTTACTTTTTCGTTTTTAGTAGGGATATTTCTTTTGATGAAGCCGAGGGTCTTGTTGGCGTTAGATGTTATTCTATTGATATGTTCGTTGAAGGAAAGATCAGAAGTGAAATCAAGCCCAAGATATTTTTTCGCTGTTGACAGATTTAAGAATTTGACCATGGAGGATGTAGTTGTGCTTGATGATGTTTTTGTTTTTAGTGATGTGTAAGACTTGACATTTGGAAGGATTGAACTCCATGTCCCATTCCCTTTCCCAGTCCTCCATCCTGGTGAGATCTTCTTGCAGTTGAAGAGAATCAGACATGGATTCTATGATAAGGTAGATAGCAGTTTCATCTGCAAACAACCGGATATTGCATTTGACACAGGAAGGAAGTTTATTGCTATAGATTAGAAAGCATAAGGGACCAAGGACAGAGCCTTGGGGAACGCCAGAGTTAACAGGTACTTCGGTTGATTTATCGCCATCTAGAACTACTGTTTGGGAACGACCAATGAGAAAAGAGTGAGTCCAGTTAAGAATTTGAGGAGAAACGCCATGTTCTTGACGTGTATTAAGAAGTTTGATGTGATTAACCTTGTCAAAAGCTTTGGAAAAGTCTAGGAGAATAAGATCTGTTTGTTTGCCGTTGGAAAGATTGTTGACAAGGCGGTCTTGAAGTTCGATAAGTTGTGTTTCGCAAGAGAGTTTCTCCCGAAAACCATGTTGTAAGTTGAAGAGAATGTTATGAGAAGTGAAATGTGAGGAGACAGCAGAAGCAACGAAATGTTCAAGAGTTTTGCCAAGGATGCAAGTAAGAGAAATGGGCCGGTAGTTTGCAGGGTCACTGGTATCGCCTTTCTTGAAAAGTGGATTGACGTTGGCCTTGGTCCAGTCAGAAGGATGTACGCCTGTAGAAAGAGATTTTTGGAAAAGGATAGTTATTATATCAGCAATTTCGTTTCTGAGCTCTTTAAGGACAACTGGTTTTATCATATCTGGACCAGCAGCTTTGTTTGCCTTTAGATTGCCTAACAGTTTAAGGACACCATTTTTATCTACTAGAATATCTTTCATTACTGGGAATTAACTGTAAGAGGTATCTTAATATTTTGATCTTTGATCTTGAGGTTCTTTAGGTGACATATTTGAGCAATTGGAAAAGACTGATTGAAATTGACGGGTTAAGATGTTTGCTTTATCAACGTTGTTTGATTTTAGGTTTACAGATATTTGATCTTTTAAAGGGGAAATTGATTGAGAATCTTGTTTGGAATTTTTAATTAAGTTATACAGTTTTTTGGTGGAGAATTTGGTTTGTTCTGTGTCATCCTTAGTTTCAATGTCTAGTATGTCTTCGATATATGAGTTGTATGATTCTTTGATTTTGGATCTTTTAAGAGTTTTTTGAATTTGGACCAATATGTATGATTTGATTTACTTTTTTAGATTTTTGGTAGAGCCTATCACGTTTGTGCATAAGTTTTTTATAGCTTTTGTGATCCATGGTAATAATCGTTTACGGTCAAGTTTTTTAATTGGAACGAATTTTTCTATGCCAGTCTCGAGTGCGAGTTTGAATCTGGTCCAGAGGTCTTCAACTGAGATGTTTTCAACTTTTTCAAGGATTTTTGATTTTTGTTCAGTCATATACTTTGTAAATTCATCCCAGTTTGGCTTTTTGGAATGATGAATAGATCTGGGTTTTTTTCATGAATATTGGTCTTGTGTGTACTGAAGATGTGACAATGTCATGGTCTGAAATGCCTAGTAGTGTTTGGATGTTACTAACAAGTGTAGGATTTGTTGAGATAATAAGGTCGAGAGTGTTTTCAATGCGAGTTGGAAGATTTACCAATTGAGAAAGATTGTAATCACTAATAATTTCAAGAAATTTATCGTAAACTGGGGTGGTGCGACAACCTGGTTTCATGGAGGGAGTGTGATCTTCATCATACTGTAAGTTTGGCATGTTGAAGTCGCCTAGTATCATTTTGTTGCCTTTGAGGGATTGGGTAAGCTGAAGAGACTTTTCAAACTCAATGAGACTGTCGAGATCTGATTCTCTAGGTTTATAATATACAGCAATATATAAAGGTAGGTAGGTTTAAATCCCCTCCAATCCATATAACGGCATTTCTAAATTGTTTATTTATATAGTCTATAGTCTTACACAGATCTTCAGAATATGCCACATCACTATTTGGTGGTCTGTAGATGGAGCCGACTATTAATGTCTTGTTTTTGTCCAAAGTTACTTTAAGTTCTATAAATTAAAACGGATTGTTTCAGTCATCCAGATATTTTGTGAAGATGGAATATCGGATAGGCAGGTAGGGCTGGGACGGGTAGAAAATTGGTACCCGGGTACCCGAGGCCGTATTACCCGCGGATACCCGGGTACCCGCTGTTATCATGAAAGAGTTATTTTTCCTGCATCCTGGCACTTGCTTATAAAATGACAACGAACCAAGCTACACCATAGAGACAAGCTTGGCAATTTTTCAAACTTCTCGGTGAAAAACACAAAACAAAAATTTGTGACCTTGAATTGATTTACCGTGGTGGCGGTAGACCTACCTCTTCCATGAAGAAACTCCTCGAGTTAAACAGCCTATGAGACTTCGTAAATGATCCGCTACAGTATATATCAGAGCTGATTATATCGATATCATTCAACCCCTTTCATAGTGCATTCCGGCAATTTCTTTCTCGTCAGAAAGTGTTCAGCGTCACAGTGCTTACAATCGCAAAGCAGAAAGCAAATCTTGACCCGAGTGTCGCAGACGCAGTTATATATATGAATTATAAATATAACAAATCCAGGTTACATGCCACCGAGCCTTTCAAGGTCTGTTTGCCACCACCTACGTTTATTAAGTCCGAGCCAGAAGTAGGTCTAAACGTACCCACACGTAGTTCTGAGCCTTCCACTTCATCCACTTCCAAGTCTGCCGACCAGTAGTGGAAATGCGAACATCTTTTATACGGATAGTAGAGAACGTAAATTGACGATGTCAGTTAAAAGTGGAATACGTTTAGTTTTCATGTTTTATTTGCAAATAAATTGAGACAAACTCTTCAGTGTTGATATTTTGCAATTACAACGAAATAAGTCAAACTGCTCAAGCGATTTTTTTCAAGAAGCAGCATTCATATTAGTTGATAAATAAATGTTCTACATTGACGTCGGCCATATTGCCGTAAAGTAGTGCCAATAGAGATTTACGCTAGATGAACATTTCCAATTAGTACTGATCGAGGCTGATTTTTTAATTGCTGAAAAATCGAAACTAGTTTACTATTAAAGTGTTTTACATTACGGGTACCGGGTAATAACTTTGTACCCGGGTAGTAGCTTTACCCGACCCGATACCCGGGTACTCGAGTACTCGTCCCAGCCCTATAGGCAGGCCTACCATGCAGCAATTTTTATTTATCATATTAAACATTTAGTATTTAAGAAATGGAAAGATATCATAATATGATCACTTTTTCCACTTTTCCCAATCCAAATCGAGGTTTAAGTGGAAAGATATTTCAACAGTATGGTATAGGATAATGGTGAGACAAATGACCTCTCTTAACTAACAGGAAATACTAACTGCCTAAATTTACGTCACCGTTATGGCCGTCCTCTAATTTCCGGTAAGACACCGCATAATATATTAGCCAAAAAAGTCATATTTTGTTGATACTAGGTATGATTTAGCTCAATGATTTAATTGAATTGAAGCTGCATTGCACAAATGACAAGTTAAATCAATTTAAGCATGAAAGGCAACGTTGTTTGTTGGTCCAAATTTTCGATGAGGTGATGAATATTTCGACAGATGAGTTCAATAATTTCTATTTTTAGATCTTGTTGATGGTTTAAAGTATTTTTCTCTTGTTGGTATTTTAAATCAAAGGTTTCATTTCTAATTTATTAAGAATATGCTATAAAATAGTTCCTATTTTCGTCTGAATGTGATTTTATTTTTGTGATGTCATTCATTCGTCCTATTGTGTTTTAAGGGGTATCAAAAGCTGCGTACTCACGATAATCGTCAGCTCTGTGCTCCGATAGTAATGACAACCGAATCCCTGGCTCGGATTCCACTCGACTTTCCAGGACGCGTCTCCGTTGCTCCAAGACGAAACGGGAAGAGAACTCTTCTTCGTGCGCATGCGCAGTCGACCGAACGGTTGGGTCTATGATCCGGATTTCGCCCCAAATCCCGGTATCACTACACTTCTCCCCACCTTAAATAAGGCCTTGGGAGAAACAAGTGGGCCACTGGCTAACCCCCAGCCATCACTACTACTTGAAACCAGCCAGTGCTATCTTATCCCCAGACCGTTTCTGCCATGCTTTCTCTTATTAAACCTGAAACCAACAACTATTTAAGCCAATTCTGCCTAAACTAGTTCTACATTGACACTCTAACACGAGCCCAGGTCAATGCAGTCTCCCTAACAGTGTTGCAACTATACACCAAGCAACACCAAGTTTTCCTGGACATACTTAATTCTAACCAGTACTAACTAACAAAAACCTCTGGAGTTTGTTATGATCAATTCATACCAGCCATTCACCAGATCTATACATCAAGCTGCCACCCCTGGGATTCAAACCCAGACAGCATAGTCAACGGAACAACTCTATTACCAATTGTTCAACAACCCACACAGCATGCATTGAAATCCTTCCATAAAAGGAGGACTCTGACCATACTACCAGTCAGACACAGTGCCACTAACAGGCAAATCTTCAATAACAGGAGAATCCTGACCTCTCCAACCTAGTCAGGCACAACATCAGATTAAAACTGACCTTTCCAAGTCTAGAAAACTATATCAACCATGACCTAGTCAACACACTAGAACAACCCTGACATTGTCAGGCATTCAAGAACAGCCCTGACCTAGTCAGGCAACGAAGACCAGACTTGTTAATTCTTTCCCTAATAACCATCACAAGCCAAATCACACTTGTGAAGTCTCTGAGATTAGCACCACTCAGCAGACAGACAACAATGACAATACTTTCCAACACTAGAAGTATACCCTACTGTCTTCAACACCACAAATCAATCTACATGATTTGACTAATTTTCTCCACAGTGGCAGTCACTTGCTTTACTCAAGTGATCAGACCCAATCTGTCAGAAAACTAAAATCTTGACTTAGCTATTTCTGTCAAGCTTTCACAGAAGTCCCTATAAACTACTAATAGACCAATATCTATTCTCCTATAGTCCCCCTCACAGCTATCAATGACCTACAATGACACCACATTGACCAGCTTAAAAGAGCTTAAGCTTACACTAGGCCCCTGAAACCTATAGACACTGGGAATCAACAACTATGCACTTCCCAAATACAGGACCAGGACCTAGACCCAGAAAACCTCTGACATAAAATCACTCACAGTTAAGCACGCTTACCACAGCTGAACTAGCTTCCCCGTTAACTGACCTATCAAAATCAACATCTAAACATTCCCTCCATGGGAACCACAGCATCTGACAATCAGATGCTCTACCGTCTGATCATAAACAACTGATATCAGACAGGATAGCCATGATTTTGAAACATGACAATAGCAACCACTATAATCCAGAACTTCATGGAAGAACCATTACCGTTCACTAAAATGTTCACCTAGTGACTTGTAATTACCTTAGCTATGCTAAACCCATAGCTCCCCTTCCAACATCGCAACCAAATTAAACCAAAATTATACCTTGCGATAACCTCCCCCGACAACTATTCCCAATACTTAGGTCAATAGTTTCAATCAATGTCACCTCGCAGACTTTACTATCACTGCGACCGACAATACCCATAGGTCCTTTAGTTACCAAGTACCTACCAATCCTCTCCCCCCAATTATTCTATTGGCATGAACACATTTTAAAACTGTTCAATGAGGATACCCCACACCTACATTTAAATAACCAATGCTAGTCTTTTTATAACAATCCAAGACATACCCATTAACATGTAGCTCCTAATGACATAATCCCCTTTACCTTGAATTTAGCCATGCCATTAGCAGACAGTAATTTCCAGTAATACCGGCCCAAAATTCTACTTGCCTACTGCCCCTGTAGATAACTTATACTTAAGATACCCCTTTGGCTTAACCAACCCCTATATATTAAACTTAATATAACCTTTGGCTGAACCAAACCCCATCTACAGGCCCCTGTGCTGTGAATACAGCCCTGTTGATCAAAAAGAGATGTACAACATTCATTGTGACCTGAGCCACAAATCACTTAACCATCTCATGTCCTTAAGATTTAGAAAATCGAATAAGGCCATGAGACTTCAACACTGGGTGAACCAGTCTGGTACTCCCTCAGATGACCATTGCCTGGTCAATCTGACTTTTGGTTATTAGCCTGTCCCAGCCCAACCCTTACCAAAACTTAAGCCCTCACCCAACCTTATCTATCCCACATTCTTAGATGATCAACAGTTACCTATACATGATCTTTCCCAACCCCCCTGCTTTAAATGATAAAACAGGATCTAGAAAAATCACTAAAATTCCATGGATCATGAATAAACATGACCCGGCCAGCAATGAGTGAACCGCACATCATTTTGCAAATACAACTAGTGGATCCAACAAGCATTAACAAGAAGGCAGACTCCGGAATCTAACCATCCTGCGACCAAACCAAAATGATATGCAGAACACCATCACTGACGCTGGTCCTTTGACGAAGCAGTGAATAGGACTCCAATAAACAACAGAGACCAAAAAACTACCCCGTCACTCAGACCAGTGCTCTTCTCAATTCTCCGGCCTGGTAATGTGCCTATCGCAAGCAATCAAGCTGGACAGCACACACCCACTTCAGTCATGTGTCTCCTGGGCCTATGAGTTCCCAAGGTTTGTAACACATCCTGAAGCGACTTTTGATGTTTCAATGGCAAATAACACACACCATACCATGGTCCAACAGATGATGACTCACACTAGACTGGATGTCAAAATTCAAAGCTAGCTTTAATATATTAATACAATGAAACCGGCCAAAATGTCCTAAAATTAACTCAAATATTCAAATTTCTAAAATTTTCAACAAATAACTTAAAAATCTAGTGAAATCTGTAGAACAGAATGCTTCATTTGCCACTAAACACTCAAATAAAAGTTCTCATAGGTACTACCACCACCCCTACGGGTTCCATTTCCACTTTCTCAGCACAAAGTGACCATGACCACCTTGACCATCCGTGACACCTGAATTACTACCAGTTACACCGAAGACAACTTTACCGCACCAACCCCTGGTTGATAGCTATGGTCCGCATATCACCAATGGCACTAGGTTGTCAACAACCATCTCACAGGACCCCCAGAAATCCCTTCCCCGCCAATGTAATTCCGGCATCATTCACATGGCAGTAAATCCAGGTGTGCATCCACATGAAACCTCCACAGGCATCCCCCCCTGTCCAACCAATGACAAGGTACCTGCCATTTCATGCACACAACCTGCCCAATGCTGCAGCATTAGTAACCCCGATGATGTCTTTCAATCATCATTTCCCCTGCCCCTGGGGTTCGTAGAAACTCAATTGCCACTTCAAGTCAAGGTCATCAAACCACGGTTGCTAGAAACGCTCCATTCCCTTCAGCAACAGTCCTGCCCCACCTATGCCAGATCACAGGTGTTCTTCCACCGTGGCCTAACCACAAACCTAGTTAGCCACCATGTCACTTCCTGACAAAACACAGCAAAAACTACCTACCTCTCTGCTGGATGCCATAAGCTGGCACCTCCTGAGTCAAGACTTAGACCCACAGCTGTCCCGCTAAACCAGAGAGCGAATACCACTTTGCTGATCCAGAGCCCCTGAGCCCTGCACCCCATTACACTGGCACCTCTACACACGGCCGGTCACGCAGCAGAGAAGCTTTAGCTAACTCTACTCCCTCTACAGTGCCATATTAGACACTGCAAGGATGCGCGTCGACCGCCGTCAACCGGAAATGCACCAGACACCACAACAATCATCGTGACGCATGAGACCAACCAACCACTGAACCCACATCCGCCGAACAGAGATCCCGGGATTAATATTTCTCTGAACGCGATCGGGCAACCTCCCCTGAACACAACCAATTCTCAAACAATGCCTCATCTTGCATGAAAATCACTCAAAAGGAAGATGGCGATTTACGGCCGGCAGACGCCGGTTCGCATATTCGTCCGAAAATATCCATATCCCATTATCGCTGCCACCAATATTGTGTTTTAAGGGGTATCAAAAGCTGCGTACTCACGATAATCATCGGCTCTGTGCTCCGATAGTAATGACAACCGAATCCCTGGCTCGGATTCCACTCGACTTTCCAGGACGCGTCTCCGTTGCTCCAAGACGAAACGGGAAGAGAACTCTTCTTCGTGCGCATGCGCAGTCGACCGAACGGTTGGGTCTATGATCCGGATTTCGCCCCAAATCCCGGTATCACTACAGTCCTAAAAGTTTTCGTACCCAAATATCAGAAAAACAAGTAACCCCTATCGTCGACGTACCTAAGTTCGCGACCAACCTTGATTCGCGGCCATTTTTGTTTATGTTCATACTCGCGCGAGATTTCGAAATCGAGGCTATAACCTGACGTCACGTTTACTACTTGGTTTAGGCTACCGTATCGATCTATTAACTTAAACAGAATGCGTTTAAATAGTTTTTTTTTGCAAAATTCGTTTGAGATTACACAATTACACACTTTTTCTTATTTCAAAATATGTTGACTTTGATATTAACAATTTATTTACCGAAAACATAAAAAATACTTAACCAGAACTTTTGTCTGCAATGTTTTTCGTAAAATCTGGGATACGAGACACAAAAAAATAATTTTCATTGGCCTTATTTCAATGACGTCACAGCTCGCGAATCTAAAGTACCTTTTTCAAAATGGCTGCCGTTATACAGTTGTAGTTTGTTTTTATGCTTTTTTTGCACTTCGGACAGGATTATTGATTGATATTGGTGCAAAATAAAATGATATTGTCAATAAAGCAGGTTAACAACGACATTAAATGTTTTAAGTGACATTTTATTGTTTTTAACGCTTAACACCGCGAATCACGGTTAGTCCTGGATATTATTATGTTACATCATGTATCATTAGGTATGATGATTCTTTTACTTTGACAAGTACATGTGTATTTTATTGTCTTACAAAGATAATAAATGGTAATTGTTTATGTTGTAATGTCAATAATTCTAAGTTCTAATCATTTTAATTCTTTATTTTCCTCCTAATTGAAGTACAACTTAATTGGCCCATGGACCCTATATATAGGATTCTTGCTCGGCCTGAGAATGTCCTGACCCTTGGTCATTGGCTGCTAGAAGTAAATGTTTAAGTCAAAATTCTGATTTTGATGAAAAAATGCAATTTTTCAAATTTTTTGCTCTTATTCAGCCTCCCAATTTACGCTAAAAACATATGATGCTAAATATGCCCAAAATTTCTAAATCTAAATATGCCATCCTATAACCATTTTGCACTTTTTACCTGTATCTAGTGACCCTGATTTTTGCAGACTTTTCTGTTCAGTAAGCATCTTGAATCGCCCAATGATCAGTAACTGCAGTATTTGGAGTACTGCCAAGAATTTGATTGATTGGGGATGATAGCCTCACCAGTCCAAAAAAGGGGGGGTCAATTGGAAATTTTGTTGGATCCAGTTCATAGACACACAAATAGAATGTCATTACATGAAAATTGTTTAAAGGTAATAGTTAAAAATCCCAATGCCAATGGTGAATCTGTCATTCTGTGTGAATAATTATGCGACATTCATTTTTTTAAAGTGACAATTATGCAAGGGTGGGTCCTTGGTAGAACCCTGGTACCTTATAATAAACACAGTCCAGAATATGTTTGCAATCTGTCAATCTTGCAAACCTACGTTTTAAGTTTTCATACCATTCCTTCCAAATTTTCAACAAGGAAGTGTACATCTATATATGGGTATAACAGTTAACACTAGTAAATTATCATCCTGATTTGTTTAAGTTTTCTTGCAATACATTGTCAACTTTCATATGTTTATTTTCAGTTGTTGATCTTGTTGTGTGATAAATAAATCCTATACATTGTATTGATACACTAATATCAATCAAGATGTCGGCCTCAGCTGTTTATATCTTAGATATGAAAGGAAAAGTAAGTAGAAATTGTTTTAATGTTTCATAATAAACATTTTATTACTTACTATTTACTAGTTTTAACATGGAAGAAAATATTATAGGCAAGCTGGATTTACAAACCTAGGTGGAGTCACACTTCCTATGTCCATTTACCATCTTATTTTGTTTCAAGTTGGGAGAGCTGTAACAGGAGAAGACTGTATTGGTAAATAGCCTATGTTTAGAGATCTAGGCTTCTTCATAGTCAGTGAAAAAGTAAAATATAACAAGTTGGTTAAAAAGTTGTTCAAGTTGAAGAACTAAAAATTAATGTGTTTTATAAGAGGATTTGACCTTTCAATAAAAGTAAAAAATAGTGAAATTTCTTGTTTATTACTCTTAATTCAAGTCCCTATAAGTGAAGTATTTATCTTAATACAGACTGTTATAGATACACTTTTACTTTATTTATCATAATATAATGTTTAAAGATTGAAAACTCCAAACTTCCTATACCGATGTGGTGTAGTGGAAGGTCCACCTACATCTGCAGGTATCTAGGACTGTCTGTCAGGCAACAGATTTGATCTCATCCACAGTTTTCAATTATATCAAAATATGTAAAACGTCTCTGGTCCAGTAAGACTTGGTTTGGTCGTGTAAAATTTTGAAGTTCACAGAACCTACTGTCCAGTAATTAACTGTTGAATTCCGCAGTGACTGTATATCTATATAAGATGTTATAATTGTATGTATAATTCTTTTATATCAGGTTCTGATATGTAGAAATTATCGTGGTGATATAGATATGTCGGTTATTGATAAGTTTATGCCAATGGTTATGGACATGGAAGATGAAGGTCAGATGTCACCTATAGTTCAACATGGAGATGTTGCTTTTATTTATATCAAATATAATAATTTATATCTTGTTGCATCATCTAAAAAGAATGCTAATGTTGCCCTTGTCTTCTCGTTTCTACATAAACTTGTTCAGGTAAGACATGTTCTTATCATTCTGCTAAAATATTGTTTGTTGTCATTATCTTAACCTACTAGCCTGAAGTATGGGACTTGTGAAATTTGATTAGGGCTAGTGAAAATTAATTAAGTTAATTAAGCAAACGTTGTACAGTATAACCTCTGCTAACGACACCTCTAACGAGCGGCAACTTCTGATGAGCGGCATATTAGAATTCCCCCTGTCGATTTTGCACTATGATTTACCTCCAATGAATGACACCTCCGCAGAGCGGTAAACGGCTGTTGAGATAAATTCCATTTGTTCATCCTTGACCTACATACAGCGACACTAAGTCTAGCAAGGTTTATATAAAAAATCGATAATTATCTATGACCGGAAGATTTAAACAATAAGCGATACCCTTAATCGTATAATACTATAAGGTGTCATGTTGTTAAATCATTTGACTAACAGGGGTTAATAAACAAGTTTGTGGTCGGTAGAAAGTCTACCTCTGCAGAGCAACACCTCTCAGCTCTGCAGAGCAACACTTTTTTCAAACTCTGCTGAAAGTTGCTCTGCAGAGGTTACATTGTATTATTATAACATTACCTTTGTCTAAATACTGTAAGTATCACATAATTAACTAATTATAAATCATTCAATAATTTGAAATAAAGGAAAGTTAGTATAATATACATGATAGATATTTGGATAAACCAGAAACTTATCCTCCTGGAATCCATTTTATTTTAAAAATTAGACAGGTTGATTGTATCAATATATTTTTATTTTAGATATTTTTGGAATATTTTAAAGAATTAGAAGAAGAAAGTATTCGTGATAATTTTGTTTTGATTTATGAGTTATTGGATGAAGTTATGGATTTTGGTTTCCCACAAACTACAGACAGTAAAATATTACAAGAGTAAGATTTTACATACAATTATGTTCTAGTCATTGGTAATCCCTACCCCTGGGGAAGTGTGGGAGATGGGGGTGGGGAGCTGTGTTTTTCTCAGCAATCTCACTCCTCAGCCCTGCTGAGCTACTGCAGGGGAATTGTGTCCAGGACACAGTCACAAATAGCAGGGCATATAATCATGATTATAGCAAGATACAAGTGCGGACTTAAACATTCTAATGTTCCTGCTAACGAAGGTTTTTACCAGGGGTTCGCTTGACTTACAATTAAAGTCATTGCCATTCTTTGGCAATTGATGTTACTGTTCATATGGCTGTACCTTTATGTACTTTATTCAATAATTTGCCGTCTGTTAAAATTGGTCAGTACCTTGTTAAACTAGAACTATTTGTTTCTATGGATGAGAGGTTTAGTAGTGGTTAGTATAATGCTCAGAAAAGGGCAGTGAGGTAATAAAAGGGGCGGGTGCACCAGAAAGTTGATGTTTCTATGTAACTAATTCTGCATAGGGAAGCAACAAAGGGCAGAGTGCAGCACCCTACTATTATTTTGCTTTATGATAATCGTTGATGTATTTATATATGATATTTTACAGATATATAACACAAGATGGACACAAACTAGAGATTGCACCAAGACCTCCTATGGCTGTAACTAATGCTGTATCTTGGAGATCTGAAGGTTTAAAATATAGAAAGAATGAAGTTTTCTTAGATGTTATAGAATCTGTTAACTTACTGGTAGGTTTATGACTTGTAAAAAGGGAACCAGGCTAGTTTAAATTTCATTAGTTGGGCTATTTTGCCCATTGGGGACAGGCATGGTGCCTAGACAAGAACTCTATATATACTTATGATGTACTAAAATAATGAAAGATTATTTACCAAAGTTTAATTAGTGGCCAATTTCTTCATTATATTTTATTTCATAGATTTATACAAGCATGCCAAGCTAAGTCTTTGCTCATTCAAATGACATCAACATCTTTATCATGATGAAAAATAGATTCATTGGCTGATTTCAAACTTCACAATCAATACATTTATTAGGTGTAAGGAGAAGTTGCTGGCCTTGTGGAAGTGTTTGTGAGTACTAGTTATAGACACCTGGTGCTTTTCACAAATATTCTTACGAAAAAAATCTTCGTAAGTTAAAAGCAAGAAACATGATTAATAATATGCTCATTTTTTGGCATATCAATTTCAAATATTATAGAATCATGTAGAATATTGTATACCTTTTGAATATCATATTATAGTTATGTTTATTATCACTCTGACTTTGAACTGCTTATTATATGAAATTGCCTTACCAAGACTTTTGTAAGAATTTTTATGGAAAGGAGCTCAGGTGTCCAAGAAAGCTTGGTCATAAAATTATTATAATTTGTGTTAAAATGGCTATAACTCCAGTATAAAAACAACATAATTTTATATAATAAATATATTACCACAGGTTAGTGCTAATGGTAATGTATTAAGAAGTGAAATAGTTGGAGCTATAAAAATGAGAGTATATTTATCTGGTATGCCTGAATTACGTCTTGGACTTAATGATAAAGTCTTGTTTGAATCTACTGGCAGTAAGTATACAAAGTTAGTTTATTTTATATACAGTAAAAGTTTGAAGCTATAACTAGAACAGACTTCATGACAAACTTCTATCACCACTGGACATTCTGTCTAGTAAAAAGGATTTTTTTACTGGACCAAATGAATGTTTACTGGACCAATTCTTAGATATATGTTAACATTTGCAGTCTGTTTTAATGATTAAGTATAAGATTTTTTTATATTGAATAAACATTGTAACAGCAGGTAACCATTTTTTTATTGAGTCTAGAAAATGAAGGCTGTAAAAAGGTTGGTGTACCAATGGACCTTTCAAATTCTAAAATTCACTGAACTGGTAGTAGCTTTAGTAGATTCAGTTCACAGTCCAGTGGCTAAATATGAAGGCTCTTGACAAAAACTGTTCAACTTATCCGAATAAATCATGTTTGCTGATATTTGTTTCTTGTTAGTTTACTAAGGACTTTTTACATAGATTGATAATGGAGATAAGTTTGTGCCAGGTAGAATTTTGTTACTAAATTTAGAAGTTTAACAATGCTCATTTTGTAAGCCCTGTTAAACTTATAAAACCAACATCATGGTCATTTTATGTTAATGACAAGTATAAACAAACTTGTTACAATTTCAAATGAATATGAATTGTGTGCCACTTCATTACATATAGATAATACTAACAATGTAGTATGTTAAATTATATAAATATCTCACTTTCTATAAATTAGGAGGAAAGAGTAAATCTGTTGATTTAGAAGATACCAAGTTTCATCAATGTGTTAGATTGTCAAGATTTGAAAATGATAGAACAATATCATTTGTTCCACCAGATGGAGAATTTGAACTGATGTCATATAGACTGAATACTCATGTAAGCTTTTATCTATATTGTTTTCTACGCAGTCATCTTTGATGAGTTTTCCTGATTCAATATTATGTTTATACAGTGTTACAAATAAGCACTTGCCCACTTGCCTTGCCGAGTTGAAAACAGACAGGGAAAGTTGGTTACAATAACAGTTGTTCCATCAGGCAAGTCAGCATTTTGGGACTTAAAACACAATTTTGCATCAAGTCATTATTCAAGAGTTTAGTTGGTTGTTCTCTGACTGACTGCAATTTATTTGTTCTTTGTTTTGTCAATCTTTCTAAGTTTAGGTATTGTAATGCAGAAATAAAATGGTTCTTACAAAAAAGAAAATTGAAATATCGAAGTTAATACTGTCAAAGTATTTATTCAGTGTGGCAATAATAAATGATCATTTTTTTGGCAGCCGACAGCTAATGGGGGCAAGTTAATGTCAGGTTTGACTAGCCCCCTGGGCAAGTTGGTCTGAAAAATGAATATAATACTGTGTTTATGACTGCAAAATATTTATTATGAAACTGTTATCTAATTGAACATTGTATTTCTTTTGTTTTTTGTATGTCAGCTTTTTATATTATATAAATTATTATTTTGTATGGACAAATTAAAGATTAAAGATATCAAAGGGAGATTATAATTCCCTTTCCGTTTTTTAAAGCTTCTATATTAAGAACCGTAGTTCATGTTTATGATATTTATTTCAACAATAGTTAAAGGCTATTATTTTTTCTTTAAATGTTTTGTGAATTTGTACTAAGATCATATAGGTGATAGTGTAATAAGTTTATTATATACATGTTATATATTTCAGGTAAAACCATTAATTTGGGTAGAATCTGTTATAGAGAGACATGCACATAGCAGAGTGGAATATATGATTAAGGTATTGTTGAAATATTTTATAATATTTTTAATGGAGCTTGGTATGGCCAGCTAGTTTGTATTATATATATATATACTCTATATTTCCACCATTAAGGTGATATACATTATTATAAACATACAAAAAATACAATGTATGTGTTTAAACAAATAAGCAGATAAACAAAATGTAAACAGGAAATGAACAAATAAACTACATGTTAGTATCTGATGTAATGTTTAGACAGAATGTCACATTTGTAATTTTGTCTGTAAGTAGTATTATACAAATATTATCTGCTCAATTATTACAAAAATTTGAGGGTGAATGTGCCCTTTAGCAAACATCAAGATAGGTCGATGCATTGAGAATATTGCTCCAACTGTAATTATTGATACGTGTTATCAAATTCAATACTCAAATATGAGTGTGCATGGCAGAGTGGTTGCAGCATTGGACTGGTAATCATTGAATGTCAAGCTCTGCTCTGGTTCAAATTACATAAAAATCTACCTTGTTGTTTCTTTGGGCAAGAAACTTAATCCTTACTGCCCAGTACTTGGGGACCAGGAAGTGGACTTGAGAGTGATAAATCTTATTTGTATTTTCTTGTTTCATAATCAAGCTGATATAAATTTGTGTAATAAAAAGCAAATATGTAGATTTTGAAAAATATTTTGCTTTGAATGTTTTCATGATTTACAATATTTGATATTTTAGGCTAAAAGTCAGTTTAAGAGAAGATCAACAGCCAACAATGTAGAGATTGTTATACCTGTTCCTCCGGATGCTGATTCTCCAAAGTTTAAAACAACTATTGGTAGTTGTAAATATGCTCCAGAGATGAATGCTGTCTTGTGGACTATTAAATCTTTCCCTGTATGTATAACTTATATTTTATAATGTATCAGTTCAACTTATAAACCCTAAAAGGAGGCAAGCAAGGCTTTAAATGATAACACTATATCATCATTATGTGTATATGTCCCATCTTGGGAACTTAAAATTCCAATTATATAAATTACAAATTTCTACCATAAGATAATTCTCCTACTTCTAATGAATTCATTAATTAAACACAAAGCAAGGTTTGTAATCATAATAATGACGCAAGTTGAAGCAATTGTATTGTGGAAACAATGTTCAATGACAAAACTCCCCATTGTTGAGTATACTCCCATAGGACAGGAGAAAATTTTCATGGTGAAAGATTTGCCTATTGGAGAATGCCAATGATAATAGGATTTTTTAACTTTTTGTGTAAAATTAAACTTAATTTTAGTTAAGATATCTAGATGAAAATTTACTGTTGACTACCATTGAAATTTCAAAAGGAATTGGAGGAAAAATAAAAAAGCAAGCTAGCACAATTTCAGGATTTGTAGTCATGGTAGATGTATTATGGATTGTTTATTCACCTGTCTGTAGGTTACAGGTAGAAATATACATGTACAAAGATAGAAGTTCCTTACATCTGTATTATATCTAATATTTTAGGGTGGTAAAGAATATTTAATGAGAGCTCATTTTGGTTTACCTAGTGTAGAAAATGAAGATCAAGAAGGGCGTCCACCAATTAGTATAAAATTTGAGATTCCTTATTTCACAGTATCTGGTATACAGGTAAATATATTGTATAGAAATATCTATATGGTCTTTATTATTTTATTGTCCACCTACTTTCACAGGAGCAGTAGTCCAGTAGTAATAAGTCTTGCATTTAGCATTCGAGGTTCCTGGGTTTGAACCCCACCAGGGGCACTGCTATTTTCCTTAAGAAAAAAATCTGTTGGTGATTGCTTCACTTCTCTCTGGCACAAATGTGTTGGCTTCAGAAGAGTGAAAGACTTCCCTGGAGTGATTGAAGGATAGATACCAGTAGTCAAATGAATGTGTGGAAAAATGTATTAAGTTGTTATGTAGATGTATTTAATGTGAAACAAGGCTATGAATAATATCTACAAAGTGTTATTTTGGTCAGTCTATCCAGCTTGTGTGTGCTGTCTGTTGTCCGATGCCCTGAGGATCAAGTTTTAATGTAAGCTGGTCAAGGTTCTCAGAACCCTATTATATAAATAACAATTATTTTGATATAACTATTTACTTACATGATTTTTTCAATTTATAATTTACAGGTTCGATATTTGAAAATTATTGAAAAGAGTGGATACCAAGCGTTACCATGGGTACGTTATATAACACAGAATGGTGATTATCAACTTAGAACTAGCTGAGAATCTGATTGACTTCATGATGATGATGATGATGATATCCAGTTTCATGTTATAAAACAATTAAATTAAGACAAGAATTCATTCCTTATATGACCAAAGTTTTGTCATACATTGTGTATTGTATTCAATCTTGTTTAATCTTTTCTACCACAGATAGATCTAAAGGGGGCCTAGATTGAAACATGGATTTTATATATCAGGGATTTGAATCCACATCTAATTTCACTGTTGTGGTTTTTATTTCATCTCATATGGATAACAAGTATTACAAGTTTAAATAAGATAGTCACATGAAATTTTGTACCAGTACCTTTCAAATTAATATAAAGATTAGGAAAAATGTGTTTCTAGATGATTTTGAGGTAAATTACGCTCACAGACTGTTCCACATAGTTATGCATTTTTCAGCCGATCCGCCTTTTTAAGCCCTATATTACATCACGTAGAGTCATATTTTCGGTCATAAATTATTTTTTTAAACTCTGGAATAGTTTGTACAGCCTGCTTCAACCAGTTATAGACAGTGAAGACCGTGAATGTTCAAAATAGCATTTTGTTGCAAATCCCTCTTATATAAAATCCCTGATTTAAAACATTTTTGAAGTATAACAGTCAACCAATCAGAACAGTCCTCACATTAACCCACTAGCCAGAGGTCTGGGGGCTAGTGAAAATTACTTGTACTGTCTGGCTAGTTGACAATTTTGTCTGTTTCTTTATAATTTAACAAGTCTGGCTAGTGCTTAAGAAAATTTTAGGCGAAGACTGAATCTGAGTCTTGCTTTCATATTTTTGAAGGTTTTATTAGTGGCTATTTTAATGACTACTCTTTAAAGAATGGTTGAGAATGTTGTTATTCAATATTTAGTTAAAAGTTCCTCAGTAAACAGAGTTGTTAAAATATTATTTATTTGATATTGTCTCCAATCTAGCCATGATAGAAAAGATTGATTTAGTATCAGATACATGGTGTACATTGAGACTTACATTGTTTTCATCTCTAGAACGCCTAGTCCATTGTTGTTATATTAATATATCTATCATATATACCAGAACTTATTGTTCTGATTTATCTATTGGTAGATTTGATGCCATCCAAACATTTAGACATTTAATTGTATCCAGTGATTTTATTGAAAAGTGAAAATTTTAGAAAAGTAATTTTTTCCAAAAATTAACCCTTCAATGCTGAATTTCTACAATGGACTAGTCCATCTTCAATTTGAAGACCTATCCATTGTAATTTTAGGGATTTCAGGATAAAAACTGGACAGCCAACAGCAAAGAGCCTTGTCAGCTGGCATTTGTTGTCGGCTGACCTGGTTAATTGCTGGTGGCAAAGACTTTTCATGTTTGGTTTCAGCATTGTAAGGGTTAAACCACATTAATTGTGTCAAGTGATCATCTGTTTTATAAATTGCTGATTGTGCAATAAAGTGAACAAACAAACATTATAATCATAAAGTTTGATGAAAGTTAAAATTGATTTTCATGTTTGTTGAATGATCATCTCTCATAGCTCTTACATAAAATATATCAACATAATTATATTGTAAATGTGAGTATAAAGGTTTACACTAAAATTAAATATATGTATGTATGTTTTTGTTTTGAATGATTTTGTTGACTTCATACTGTTGCACATGGCCTCTGTCATGTGTCCTGTGTTAAACTTTGTCACCTTAACTTATAATGACTTACAACTTTGTATGTATGTTCCTTGCAATGTTTAGTTTGCTAGAACTGTAATTCCACTTTGTGAAAATCTGGAGATATTTCCCTTTAATTGATAACATTGCTCACATGTAACTAGTTGACCTGCCAGGGATTTGGGTTTAATTCTCAGACAGGACCTATTTACCCTCATAGTTTAGTCATGATATATTTTCTACTGCCATTCTGATAGCTTCTGTATCATGCAAGACAATTGTAAGTTATTTGGGATGGTATGTGCTTTTTACTAGATTGTAAGTTTGTGTCAATTAAGAGAACATGATAATGTTGACTGAGTGTGACAGTTTGACTGAACAATGTTGGAATGTAGCATAAAGCAACATACATTGCATTTTATCTGAATTGAGAAGTTCATGTTTTTGTTATAAATAAATGTATGCTAAGTTTTATTTTCTATCTCTAACAGTTTGTGAGATATAAATGTTGATATTGAACGTAATTTATTGATATAAAACATTTAATTCTAAGATCTAATATAATCAATACAACCTACATTATACCTGGCAGTCTCTGTAAACAGAAATCCTACAGAAAGCTGTCATATAAAATAAGGGATTACACGAGAGGATAATTTAACATCAAGTTTTAATCAGGTTGATTACCTGGCTGATATCTTCTATAGTCAAGTCTAGATAAACATATTTCATTAACATAAAGATAGATCATTGCTGAGAAACATTGTGACAGTGTTTTATCAAGTGTTAATATGTATAATATAGGATATATAAAGGAAAGCATGTACAGTAAATACATGTGTCAATATATACATGTAAATATGAACCCAAATGGTAGCGCACCGGGATAATGAATCTAGCGTCTCGAGGGGGGTAAGGGTTTGAATCCCACCCTGGGAGGTTATACCCTTCCATGAAAATTTGACAATTATGTCATTTTTTTTCTCCGCTAATAAGGTATATAGAGAGGTTTCTGGCATTGTGAAGGGTAGGCGAGTCCAGGAAAGCTAGGTTAGGTGCGCTGAACGGTTATATGACCTATACAGGGTGTTGCTACATCATTAAATCCCTCCCCCCCCAAAAAAAAAAAATAGATTATGTTTATATTATGTTTACTTGTATATAAAACATAGGAGCAGTGGTTCAGTGGTAGGACGCGCGCTTAGGGATTGAGAGGTCCATGGTTCGAATCCCACTAGGGAAACTGCTAAGTTCCTTGAGCAAGAAATTAACCTACAATTGTTCCACTCCATCCAGGTGTAAATGGATACTGTGAGGGATCGCCTGTCTGAGGGTGATTTCAATGATCAGGAGGTATTGTACATGATTGTAAAGTGGGCTGAACATGTATATGCAAGTAGTCTTTAAACTGCACTTTAACTTTGATTTTATTGGTTGTCCTAGATGACCCTGTCAGTATTGTAAGATTGACTTGATTTTGTTCTACTCTCATTTTATTGAACCATGTAATAAACAGGATGCATGTTTAATGGCTTGTATTGTTTGCTTATAGTTTAAAATCTGCAATATTGTACAGTTTTCATTTATTCAGTGCTATGTCTGTATCATTCCATTTTATAATTTAATATAAATCTTTCTAGACAATGTAATTATAGATTGAGGAATAAAAGGTTTATCATTATTTTGATTGTATAGTTTGTTATTTTCATGTAAACATCCTACAAGTGGATATTTTTGCTAGAATTTTTGATCTGTGGTTGTCTGTCTAACTGCAGCAAGTAAGTCCATAAAAATATCCTATACGAAATATAAAAATGAATAGTGAAAGATGAAAAAAATGAGTGTAATTGATTAAAATGTCACTCGAAACATTACCCTGTACTGGCCCATAGTGTTGGGAGTCGGTTTAAAATATTTTAGTCGATTAATCAGCTAAAATGATTGACTGATTAATGATTAATCAGTTATGTAATATCAATAGTGAAAAACTCATTACTTAATGTACTACTAGATGGGAGCCCGTGCAAGCACGGGCTTTAGGTAATGACAGTTACAAAGATGAAAAAAATATTCGGCTCTCTGAGGGACAAATTTACTTGTGGTGGCAGTGGTTATTAATTTAATAAAGGGAAATAACCGCTGGGGGGAGTTTGGTCTATTTTTAGTTTTATCTAGAACTATTTTTAGACACAAAAAAAACCACTATTTTTGTTGATTTTTGGCAGTTTTTGCAAATATCAAGAGGCTTTGTCAAAAAAGAATTGTCAACTTGATATGCCGGTATATAGATGCTCCAGCGACAAACAAAAGATTTATTCAAAGCAGGGCAGTTTCTTCCACAAAACAGGAAACTCGCAAATTTAATAGTATAGAAGTTCTAATAAATTCCTGTTTTAATAATGTTATTTGATATTTAATTATTTATGATAAATAAAACTATATAAAAAGTAGAACCTTTATTATTTTTTAATACATTTCATAACATGTAAATACTAAATATGACTGATTTCAGTGCATCCTAAAGAACAACACTTTTTAGAAACAACTGTTACTACAAGTATAAGTCTATTACAGCAGTCTTAATTTGTTGAAGAATCAATAATCTTCATTGACGAATAATCATCAGCATCTTCCTCAACAACATTCTCATTCCCAGAGTCTAGTAGGATTATCAGCACTGATAGTATTGAGAATCCTTCTAGACTCTGGGAATGAGAATGCCTCAACAATTACTTGATGAACTGATTAATCAGCCCAACACTACTGGCCGAGTTTAGATGTTCACATTTGGCATGTTCTATCTACCCATTTTATTGAAAATGTGATGTTTTATAACAGGAAAAACATCAATAACTTAATTTACAATTTGTAGACAGCAGAAATTATGGACCTGGCAGGAAGTTCAATTTGTTTAGTACACTGTTTTAGATTTATTGATGGAAATAAAGTCTTTATTGTATTTATTAGGGGTGTAACAATACGGTAAAAAACGAATTGCAATATCCAAAACCCATATTGCAATATATTGAAATATGTATCGGTATTTTAGTAGACATGCTAAGCATAAATTAATGCTTATACGAGTCTCTTTTATCCAAATATTTGAATGACTGGTATAAATATGATTATGTATATTTTGAAATAGACTTTCGAGAATAATTAATCTCTCATTTGATGAAATTTTAAAGCACAATAAGATTATTTTAAGTTTTCAACACAATCTTAGCTCGACTTTTTGAAGAAAATGACAGCTATTGCTATCACTTTTGCGTTGGCATTGGCGTTGGTTTTCAGGTTAAAGATTTTTAAAAATCTTATCTTAATCACTATCCAAGTTATTTTATTGAAAGTTTGTATACTTATTAAGTGGGACTATATTAACCATACTGTGAAATGGGATAACACTGGACAAATTATTTTCTGAGTTATTGCCCTTTTATACTTAAAAAATTCCAAAATATGAGGTTAAAATTTTTCCTGTGTAGAATATCTTCAATACTGATAAAGATATTTGACTTAAAGTTTGTATAATGTGTTTGTCTGTACCATATCTAAATGACTATGAAGGGACGTAACTGTGGATGAATTTTTTTTAGTAATTGCCCTTTCATACTTAAAGAATTGCAAAATATGAGGTAAAAGTTTATCCTGTATGGAATATCTTCAATACTGATAAAGATATTTGACTTAAAGTTAGTATACTTAATTATCAGTACCATATCTACATGACTATGAAGGTGCGTCTGTGGATAAATTATTTTTGGAGTTATGCCCCTTTATACTTAAACATTTAAGATTTGTTCTAATGGCATAAATTTAGTACTTACAAATATATTTGAATGACATTGCAATGCTTATTCATCAGTTCTTCATCTATCAGACTTTAAAGGGACATAACTCTGGATAAATTACTTTCCGAGTTATTCCCCTTTATACTTTGGTATTTAAGGTTTTAGTTTGCTCTAACTGAATATATTTTGTTGGGTAGAAAGTTAGTATGCTTTTTTATCAGTACTACATCTACTCAACTACAAAGAGATGTAACTCTAGATGAATTATTTTTGGAGTTGTGCCCCTTTTCAACTTTTTAATTAGGATACTTTGAAGTGAAATATTTTCAATACTCATCAAGATATTTAAATGACAGTTAGTATGCTTATTCACCATACTACATCTACAGGACTACAAAGGGACATAACTTCTGATGATTTTTTTAGTTATGCCCCTTTACTTAAATATTGAAATTTGTTCAAATTGAAATATTTATAGTTCCTTATAAAGATATTTAAATAAAAGTAGGTAAGCTTATTCATTGATACTATGTCTATGTAACTATGAAGGGACATTACTGTGGATGAATGTTTTAGGAGTTATTCCTCTTTTATAATTTATAAATATGAATTGGTAATGACGGTTTGACTGATTTATTTCCTTTAACAAATTAAGTGCTGTCTTGAAATCATTTATTTTTAAAGATAAGCCTTGCCATGAACAAAACGCCACAAATATTCTAGCGGGCTGTCCTTGGACTGCTCTTGTAACATTTATTCAAGTATTCAGATTCTGATTAAAAAAAGAATGAAAAATGACTACAAAAACCTATTCAGGAAAAAACCAACCAGTATAACACTGTCTAATTTGAAATACAATATTAACCGGTTTATCAGTTAACTGTTACACCTCTAGTCTTTATATTTCATAATGTACAGTACCCACCAAAAGTTTAGAGACAAAAGGAATTTACTACATTTCTTGAATTTTGATGATTATTTTTGTAGAATTATTATATTTAATATATTTATTAAAGTATGGTTTGTGATAAAATGAAAACAAATTTCATGAATGCATCATATTTATAAGATTTAGCATCTGAGTTCATAAAGCCTCCAAAATCATGTTTATGTCGATCATTTTCCATAACATAGCTTTTTTACTATTTTTGTCGTCTCAGTTATAATTACAATGCTGACTGTTGACACCAACACTAGTTACTATTTTACACTTTATTTACACTACAAATAGGGCACGTTCAACAAGGAGAGTGCTTTGAGCGATTTCCTATAGAATGGTCTGCAAAGATCGAGCAAATTGAATTGCTAGCTAGCTGCCCTCTGTGGGAACGTGTTTCTTTTTCAAGAATACTGATTTTATATCTTATTTAAGGTGGTATGGTACTTCTGACTTTTTTTAGATTTGCATATAATTTTTGGTATCGTTGTAAACTTGAAGTTATTTCCAATTCGTATCTATACTTTATTTGACGTCATTATTACTAATAACGTTACCATGACATTGTAAACGTGACGACCAAGTGCACTTTTTACGTCAGTCGACAATGATAAGAAAACGTCTATAAAGTGTTGCTAAATCTTTATTTTCTGCGCCACAACAACAAATTATATATCACTTGAAAGCTTACATCAGGATCTACCACCTGAACAGTGTAAATATACGTTTTATCTTCAAACTTTTGAAAGAGTCAAACACTTCCAAATTGGCAACATCAGAAAAAATCCAGAAAAATTGACTTCCAATCGGTTTTCAGCGTATGAAAAATCTGCCTGATAAATTTTTGCTAAATTTTGATATGATTTAAAGCATTGTATAGACTTTCATACAGCAGAATTTGAGAAAAGTTGTCTGTACAGTTTTGAGAAAGCCGCCATCTTGAATTTGCTAGATTGAAGCAAACCGTTCCGTATACCTATTATGCAACAAAAACCGCTTTCAAAAGTGCTAGCTAGCGATCGCCTTGTGGAACATGCCCTTATTGTTGTTTCTTTTAGAAGAATGAAATTAACAATATTCAAATAAATAAAGCAACACTAAAAAGGATTTCTAAATAAACAGTTAATCAAATTTTAGGTATAAGCTATTCAGTTAGCCTACAAAGTGAAAATGTTGCCGAACTTTTGGTGGGTACTGTACAGATCTCGGATCGTGCAAGTTTCCGAAATTTGCGTGTATCGTGCGTGTATCGTGCGTGTATCATTCATACCGTGTGCGTGTATAATTCACCGTGTATTTCAATCGTGTAACGTGTAGACCGCTCATCGTGTAAATACACGGTAAAAATCGGTCCGAGATATTGTGATTTTGCGTTTTATTACCGTGTATCGTGTGCCCGAGATATTGACAAATCCATACGTATAAATGTATTAAATACTTATGCATTGTCGACTAATCATCATCCGTAAACAAAAACAAAAAAGCGATTCATTAAGTTGAGTTTAGAATAAATGTTGACATTGTTTAAACCGGAAATTCCTGTTTAAATGCCGTACGTCGATAAACTGCGGCTCATTCCGGACCAATCTGCGGTCAATTAAATTGCGGCCCAACCGAAATGTTGTTACTAAATTAAAATAATCGTTATAATATTATTATATTTAAAATGTAAACACATGCTTTCATTTATCTTAATCATCAAACATTTTCTTTGTTTGTCAGTGGCTAAAGCGTTTAGTAAACAAACTGTTATAATTGACATCTCACTTGGTCAAGAACTCGTTTATCACGACTCTATATGATTAAAAAAGTCATCATTGTTTTAATTCTTAAAGTAAATTAAACTATTTAGTTTTTACAGTTTATTCGTATTATTCCCTCATATTTGCGTATTTATATGTAAAACTTTTTATTTAAATATCAATTTTGTAGTCGGCATAAAATAGTAAGTTAACACGAGGTGTGTGTACTGTCTTAATACCGCGTCTTCACGCAAGCACTGCATGTAAACGTTTATATCTAGTAAACATACTACTAAAAAGGCGACCATTATACAATATGACATGCTTATATTTTTTTAATCACGCGTAGACTGTGTTTTGAAAAAATATACTAATTCAAAGTATTTGAATGACTTGAAAATAAAAATAGAGAAAAAACTTGAAACGTGTATTTCTTTTTCTATCGTGTGGGTTTCGCCGGCTATCGTGTGTGTGGTTTTAAATCTGAATAAAGCCAACTTACAAAGAATGACATAAACAATTTTTGACAGTAATGTTATTCTTTATTCTACAGTTTGTATTTTTGTTATACATCAAGTACTTACATAATTTGTTTGATAAAAAAATATCAATCGTGTTCTTCTTTGTCTATCGTGTAATGACTGCTCGCCGATCGTGTACCTTTATTTCTACTAAAAATGTCGATATTCAATAAAATAATCTATACTATATGACTTGCTTATATTTTTACAATCAAGCTAAGACTGTGTTTAACTTTTGAAACATATACACATACAATTATGACATCTTTTCTCAATGAATAATTTGAAGAAAACAAAGGAAAAAAACTTTAAACGTGTATTTTTATCATTCGTGTGAGTTGATCGGCTTTTCGTGGTTTTTAATTCGATTAAAACAAACTTACTAAGAATGATATTAAATTATTTTGACAGTAATAATATTCTTTATTATACAGTTAGTATTTTTGTTGTACACCGTGTACTAATTCAATTTTTATACAAAGTATTATCAATCGTGTTCTTTTTTGTCTATCGTGTATTGACTGCCCGCCCATCGTGTACCTTAATTTCTACTTAAAATGTCGATATTCAATAAATTTATTGATACAATATTATATTTTACAATCAAGCTTAACTGTGTAATGAACCAATGTAACATATTTAAATTTTTATTTCTTTGTCTATCGTGTGATTTCGAAGTTGACAATTGTGTGCGTGAATTTAAATTTGATTTTAAGCCAACTTGTAACATTTTGTTTTTAAGAATTTGAGCAGGTAAACTCGATTTTCAATAAATTTAACAAAACTTTTATTGTTTAGTTACATATTTACGACGAAACAGAAAAATATTTTTTGTTTTCAATCTACATTTGAGACGCATTAATCGTTTAACGTGTCGTCGTTGAAACGTTTTTCTCTGGGCGAAAAAAGCCGAGGATTTCGAACAATCGTGTTAAACGTGTATCGAGACTCGGAATCGTGTATTTTACCGCAAATCAAGCTATCTATCGTGTTCGTGTATCGTGTAACGTGCAGTCCGTGTTCGTATAACGTGCGTGTACCGTCCGTACCGTGTGACAACTTGCACGTTCCGATATCTGTATTTCAAACCAATGATGTAGCAAATGTTTACCATGAATGTAGTGTTACCTTGTAGTTGGTCTGAAGAGATTAAATATTGATATAAACTAAAATAAATTATGTTAAGACTTGAAGCTGATTCCTTGTTTAGATTTAATCTGGTAAAATGAAATCAAAGAAAAAATGTTTTCAAAGAACATAATTGTAAATTGTTCTAAAAGGTTTGATTTAATAATTTTTATTTCCACAAAGAAAGTCAGTAACCTGTATACCTCATTTATAAAATCTGTTTGAACATGTTCTGCTAAGCATTTCGAGGGTTTAGCAAAAACTGTCATAAATAAATACATGTATAAGAAAAAAGTGAGTTAGGACCGTTTTGCACATGTGATTTAAAATTGTATGAATGTTAAAACATTCAACCTGCTGTTTGAATCAAATGTTGAAGATATTAAAACTTCATTCACAGATTTCAACTTAAATTTCAACTTTTCTAAAAGGCTTAAAATTGTGAAGAAATATTTTCAAAGTAGTAAAGCAGTGTTCTGTATGTGTCAAAAGTGTAATGAATATATAACTGTAATGATGAAGATTTTATGTATAGAAAATCCCTCTAGAGTAGAAAATGGTATAGATGAATTTAGTGTTTTTGTGACTTTTATATTTTCAAAAGTCAGTTTGCCTTAAAATATTAAGAATTTAATTCTTAACTCACTAACGCACACTGAAGGTAATTTGTAAAAAAACCACAAATCTGTAAATGTGTAGCTTTGATATAAACTTGTTTGATGATAAAATCCCTGACTCTGTTAGTTAGATTATGTATGTATGATATCAATATAAACTTGTATAGATCAGATATACAGTACCAACCAAAAGTTTGGTGACATTTTCAGAATGAAGGCCTATTGAATACCTTTTAGCTAAAATTTGATAATTGTTTATTTTGAAATGCTTTGTAGATTTGCATTATTTTTTGGTGATCATTATTATTATAACTGTGACTACAAAAATAGCATAAAAATTTTGTTATGGAAAATTATTACAATAAACTTTTAGCTTTACGATGTCAGATGCTGAATCTTATATAGTGTTGCATTCATGAAAATGGTTTTCATTTTATCATAAACCATACTTTTAAAAATGTACACATGTATTAAAAATTATTCTACAAAAAATAATCATTAAAGTCTCCAAACTTTTGGTGGGTACTGTATTATCTTTTACAATAATTATTTATGAAAGCTTGTAAGATAAATTGTGGAGGTTGTATGGTCAAGTTGTAATGACTTTGTACTGATGTAAATGTGTATGTGACCAAATGTTGTATAAATATATATATATGTTTATCATTAAACTATTGTAAGTACACAATCCTTGTTTTTTATTTATTTATATATAACACTTTTTGAAACCCGGGTCAGTAGCACAGATGGTAGCACGCCTGGATTTCGAATCTAGTGTCCCGAAGGGTGTACGGGTTCCAATGTTACCTGGGGAGGTTATACCCAATCATGGAAATATGACAATAATGTCAATTTTCCTCCATGAATAAGGTATACGGCCATTGGTGAAGTTTCCTCCATGAATAAGGTATACGGCCATTGGTGAAGTTTCCGGCCTTGTGAAAGGGTAGGTGAGTACTGGTTATAGACAAGGGTCCAGGAATGCTAGGTATGGTGCGCTGGATATATACAATGTGTTGCTATGGCGTTAAATCCAACAAAATAAATATAACACTCTCAGTGTAGCTTGGAACAAACATTTCCCTGTGGTGACTAAGTTAAACTGATGATCATTGAATAGTCAGCTTCCTGTTGGTGCAAATCTTATCCAAAACCCATAGGCGGATCTAGTGTGGGGGTCAGGGGGTCCTGACCTCGCCCTGAAATTTCCAAAATGTACCTGTTCATGAGTGTATTTTTTAACTGTAAGCCATTTTTAAGTAGCTTGAAGCATTTTTTCTTCAGTCTCGCTTCGCTCTCCCTTGTACTTAACATAAATAACATGGTTATGTAGTTTTTATTATGAACATGTTGCATTATTCTGCAAACAGTGTATATTGTGGTTCAAAAGTTTGGACCCCCCCCCCTAAAAACATTTTGGACACTTCTTAGAAAAAGTTCCTGGAACCATCCCTGAAACATATCTTGTTTCATTCAACAAGAAACTTTGTCCTTGTAGCTATCTACTGAAGAACAGAGAAGCAGACTTGAGAGTAATTAATTCAAACTTAATCATACAAACTTGTCTTACAATCAGATCAAAAGCAATCAGTGTAAACTAAACTAAGTTTGTTTTTTATTAACTAGGCACAATGCACGTGAATTATTTGTATCGATTAGCAAGTTAATTAACCTTCGTGGTTTATAAATTAGTGGTATATGGTCATTAAAACATGTTATAAAGTGAATACATAATAAGTTTGTAAGAGCATGTTTAATATTTAATTTGTATTACAGCAATCTATTTGACATGGAATCCACAATGCAGGTTGAATTCTTACTGTAACGGGTTGTAACCTATCTTGGAAAATAGGCAATTCTGTAGATTTTCCTCTGATTGTAGGCAAGTTGTCATTAACTTATAGAGAAGTTAGTACACAAAGTTGACTTTAACTGATTATATTTTATTTTCTACTCATGGCTACACTACACAATGTAAACATTACAATCTGTATTTAACTGACTACAGATTTCATGATATAAGTGTTTATTACTAACATAGTTATCACTCATGTTTACATAGAAACAAGTCTGACAAAATAATCTGATACTTTCAACAGAACATAATAATATACAATATCAGATTGTATTCTATGTAAGATATCAGATTGTATTCTATGTAAGATATCGGATTGTACTTTATGTAAGATACCAGATTGTATTTTATTTAAGATATCAGACTGTATTTTATGTAAGATATCAGAGTGTATTCTATGTAATTTATGTAAGATATCTGTTCATACACTATGTTCTATATTAGAAGATAGAATGTCTCACAACGGAAGGTGGTGAGTGAAGACAAACATTAGGATCTGTAGAACTTCTAGATAAAGTGACAGTATTACCATGAGAGATTGTTCTATGATCTCCACAGAAATGTACACTGAAATATATAATATAAACATTGCTGTTAAAAACAGTATGAACCGGAGGTCATAGCACAGTTGGTCGCACATCAGAGTTTCTACTCTTGTGTCCTGAAGGAGAACAGGTTCGAAGCCCACAGGGGCGATTTTACCCTTTGATGAAAATTTGACTATAATGTCAATTTTCCTTCGTTAATAAGGTAAGTGGAGAAGTTGTAGGCCTTTTGGAAGGGTATGTGAATATTGGTTATAGACAAGGGTGCTTTGACCAGCGGCTATAGTAAACTGATCTTAATTTGTGTTGACACAATGTTTAACTCAGTTTAAAAAGAAACAACAAAGTGATCACTTCCTACTAGTTAACAACATACAGGTCGTGAGTGCTGTCAAGGAAGAGAAGTTAAACACATCTCATGGTCCATGTTTTCTCCAACCAGCTAATGTTCTGTCTATTTGTAATCAATAAACATACAATAACCTTCGCATTCAGTTTGACCTTGATTTGATTTTAACTTTTTGTATGACTATAACTTGTTAGCTAAATATTTTACTCCTAATTTATATCAATCTCCATGAACATATATCCTGTAGAGCTCTACTCGTACAGGATCTCTATCTCCGTGGAAGGTCACGGCGAGATGAACTTTGTGTCGACCAATCAATGCGTAGCTTTCATCTAGACGAAACACTATTAATAGCATTTTTATTTCGTAATTTCTATTTTTAGACCAAGGTTTGAAAGCTAATTTAACAGCGGTATTATTCACTGTCTGCGATTGGGCGGCTCATTTCAAATTGCGTGACGTAGACGATGTAAACAAGTTACGTATCATAACAATTTCGTCATTAATATTATTATGAGAAAAGGTCACCTGAACGTGACCTACGTTTGGAAAAGGCCAGATCTAAATTAGCGAGTAGGCGAGCGGAAAAAATTAGATCGGGTTTTAATTAGATTGAATTTATATACACCACATTTCTTAAATGTTACAATTATTTACACTGTATACTATATATGTAAATATCTACAAACCTTCGTCCATCTTCAGATGAAGTGATAGTTACACGATATATAGCAACATTTTGTGTTGTTGTGTCACTAGATGACCACCACCACCATCTTGATGACGATGCACTAACAAAACCAACACGTAATTCAGTGACGTCATCAATACTTTCACGATCAACTGTTAATACATCACGAATATCACCAGTACGGAAAGCTTGATCACCACTGCAGATAAAATATATCAATATTGGAATGTCAAATTTTGTGTCATAATTATACTGGAATATCTTTAATTCCCGCTACTTAGTAATAAAAAAAAGATTTCATAATTTGCAGATTTAGAATTTGCTTGAATTCATTACCCAACATACATAATTACATGTGTACATTGACATATAAAGCCACTATATGCATATATTTATATTTATTAACGTTAGACTTGAAAACTGTTTCACAAACATGAAGTTATCAGAATATAACATGCATTAGAGACACAATAAACTATTCAAACCATTCTGCGTTCAAAATTTGAATATGACAAAGTGTTCATTACTTAAAAAAGTGGGATACTTCAATAAGAGCACACTATATTCATTTATAAATAAATACGCCGATGTTCATTATACCTGATACGAAATAGTTTCAGAGCTTATTTATGTAATTTGGAGCAGTCTTTCAATAACAAGACTTCATCTTAAACATACATGTACTGTTATCAAAACTATTGTTTCAAGTATTGAAAAACAAATTCTCTTTTCGGTTTCGATCTACTTTCACTTTAAAATGCAATAAATAACATAAACATATCCAAACAATATTTGCATTTACATTAAAAATTCTTGTTCATAAGAAGTGTTTGAAGTAGATAAATGTCTATTTTCTTTGCAGTCCAAAAACAGTGTTACTTTTGATAATGAGACTTTAATTTTAAGATGTCAAACCATCAAATCTTTCCGGAAGTAGTATTCAATTATCTTTATAGATGCTACACGTTACCTTGTAATCTGAACCGTATCAGTTTGTTGATCATTACCAATCATTTGTACATTTATAACACCAGCTATAGATTGTGTATTACCAAACTGTATCTCGACATGTTGACTGTAACCTGAAAGTTAACATAACCAACAACCAACAATATTAACCTGAGCTTGACATTACTGCAAGAATATATCAAACTTAGTATTTAAAGGTCTACTTTTGTCTTCATTTGTAAATCGCACCTTATCGGAAGCTTTCGGCAAAATACACTTACTGAACAATTAATATTGTTTTCATAAAAATAAATACTTTGAAACTGTGCCACAATATTACCGACTTACGTGTTTCCCCCGAAACTAATGTCTCCAAAATTAATAGTACACTAATATACATGTACCACTTTTACAAGATTGATTTACTCACCACAGAATGGAGCTGATCCTCTGGTTCTAAGGTAGAACTTTCCTGTAGCTTGAACTTTATCTGAGTTATATCCCATCTGAGGACAAATACCAGAACGACATCTTAAACAATTGTTTGCATTGTTATCAAGTTCTTCTATACTGTTACATGGATGACCATAGAATGGACATTGTGTGTTGATAGATTCAGTAAACAAATAAATAGATCTACTATGACTACAGCTTAATGTGTCAGCCGCATCTGAAATTGTTTGTGTTGATAGATTCAGTAAACAAATATATCGATCTACTATGACTACAGCTTAATGTGTCTGCCACATCTGAAATTGTTTGTGTTGATAGATTCAATAAACAAATATATCGATCTACTATGACTACAGCTTAATGTGTCTGCCGCATCTGAAATTGTTTGTGTTGATAGATTCAATAAACAAATATATAGATCTACTATGACTACAGCTTAATCTGTCAGCCGCATCTGAAATTGTTTAAATTTTCAGTAAAGTTCGCTATAGTCCACCTCAGGTATTACAAAATTGTGTTCGATGATAACAACTTCTAAATGCATTGAGACGGAAAATACCATTCTCTTCTTAAGAAAATCTATTTTGATGGTCATAGTCGAACTTAATTGCATTAAGTCACTAATTTAATTCAGCCCAATTAAGAAACTAGATTTTACAACTTAGATTAGTTACTCTCAAATCGGCTTCTTGGTCCCCACAATTTAGCTTGTAGTTTCTTGTTCCAGGAAATAAGGTAAGCTTTGGATGTTATTTGAATCAAAGTGGAGCAAACAATTCAATGATTACCAGTTCAACACCGAATTTACTCGGCCATGCACGCCTCACGATCTTTGATCAAGATTTCAATCTTTACTGTAAAATACGTTGTAATTCAATTAACCAATCAGAAAGGAGGAAAAGGGAATTATTCAAACAATATGATAATATGTAATTATATTTGGTACCCTGTACGCCTTCTTGATATGCAGCATCTACAATATTGGTAACACTTTCTGTAGGACAACCAGGTTGATTCTCTCCACCATTAGGGTAGAAATCTATATGTCCAACTTCTTGCATCCAACCAAATCCTAATTATAGAAATACGTGTAATAAATAATTATATAATAATTCTAGAGCACTAATTTATCAAAGTAAAAATGATGACGTAGGTGATTTCAAGTTGAAATAAATCATCCATTAATTTGTTTTCGTCTGAACCTAACCCAGGTCGGTAGCGTTGTGGGTAGCGCGTCTGGATTTCGAATCTAGTGTACCGGGGTAAGGAGGTACGGGTTCGAATCCACACGGGGAGATTATAACCTTCAATGAAAATTTGACAATTATGTACTCGTGAGAAGTTTGTATTGTCTTCTTGTGAAAGGTTTGTCAAGAACATGTACAAAGCATTATTGTCAAGGAAGTCGGTCAAAAGCAAAACAAAGCTTATGTTATTATTACAAACCGACAGTAAATAAAACTTGTATTTAAGACTTGGTAAATAGCTATACATAGCTAATGTTACATTGTTATAATATGCACCGACTTGAAATAAATATTTGTATCTATCTTGTATCTTGAATTTAAGGAAACACTAGAACAATGAGACAGACGACGTGAACAATTAGTAAAAGTTAATAAACTGTGGAAATGTATGTAAACAAACAACAACTTACCAGAAATATAATCAAATGGAGCGCCGTCAGAATGAATTATATCAACAAAGTTTGCATCAGTTTTATCTAAATGCACGATTGGATCAGTATTACTGAAATCTGGCTCAGCTGGGTCAAGACCTGAATATATGATATAATAGTTTTTTCAGTGAAAATTACAAATCTGTAATTAGGCCAGCACGAACAACCTAGATGATTTGAATATTCTTCTTGTAGAACGTGTACCTCAAAGAAAACATGTAAGAGACAAAGAGTTCGAGTTCATTGAAGACATAGATTGTTGCATCACTTATTTCGACGTCAATATTACATCAATAGAGGTACGATAACACGGGGTTTACTTTAATTAGGTTTGTTCTCAAGAAACATGGAACTGAAGCAAATCTTTGGCAGTGCGGATATGCAAGCATTTTTTTTTGTGAAATAATAAATACATTGTGAACTAATACATTATGATGGTCTGGTCATAAGATTTCTTCTAAAAAGACGAACATCAAAATTTAATACAGTAATTTTTGTTATCTCGATTTGTCGGAACATTCGATCAACTGTCGAGATAACGAATAGGTCGAGATAAAAGGTCGAGAGAAACAAACACTTATCATACAGAAAAAAAAGTGAAAATCTTAAGAGTTGAGATCGAGATAACGAAAAGTCGAGATAACGAAAAAATGACTGTAATTGCACCATAGTAGGTAATACATGTATATAAACTTTACCTGTAATTCTAGCTAGGCCTGGTACACGAGTTCCAGCATAACCAACAACATGAGCTCCTAGACTGTGGCCAATTAAATGAAATTGATTTAACCTAACACCTTGTTGACGTAGGAAGTTGATCAGTCTTGATATCTCTGCACCAACAACTCGTGTGTTTGCTGAAGCCTGAGAGTACGGGAAACCAGCCCCGGATCCCCAGTCCACTGTGATCACGGTCATTGGTTCCTGTAAAATATAAGATTTGCTTGGAGTCGACACGACTGTAAAACAACAAAACATAAACTCTACTGAGTTTTTATAATGAATTGTTAAGGTTAGAATTATATGCTAGAACTGATGGATTCGTAAACAAATCTGAATAATTTATACTGCAAAAATAACAACTGCTAGCAAGTATGAGCAGAGTTCCAGTGCCAGGGGGGAATAATTCAATCATAATAATCACTAGACCTCGCTTTGTCAGGGGACTGCAGGAAATTGTTTCGTTCCAAAATAGCTGGAACTATGCAGGAAGTCACTTGTGATTTCTATTGCGAGGTTATTATCGGAAATCTTTCTACCTGAAAGTCACCTTAAGGTGGAGATTTTTCCAATTGATTGCTTGATTCAAAGAACCAGTTAATTCCTGAGAGGCCGGGGATAGGTTGTGGGTTACGAATGACTGATTTGTTATTTTACCTTTTTGAGAAGCTCAGATGCCATGTCTATGATCCATGATACTTGACCAAATTGTAGAAATCCATGAACAATAAACTTGACTGGTTGTTCAACATTGAACTCACATGTCCTCATTATTCTTGTATCTTCAGGATGTAAAACAACTGAACGTTTACATTTATCTGTGAACAATCTACAACATACAAGTCACTGAATCATACAAACTTATCTGATGTGTTGTAATATTAAAATTTTTCAACAATCTGTACAGTTTTCTACAAACAATATTATATCTACAACAAAAATCAATGTAGGTCACCAACAGGAAATATGTATAAACATTCCAATACTTATTTCTATCATTGTGTGAACGGGACAAAATATGACTTAATTGTACAACTCCAGTATGATACATGTATTAATTTCAAATAATCTTTTTAAACCTTTTTGAAAGAAAAGACTTCATAAATATGAATACAATGTAATATATATATAACTCCAACAAATGAAACAAACTAATGAACGGCCGAACATAATAACGACATGACTAAAATGTTTGCTTCATTTCACAAAGTTCTGTAAAACAACACTAAGTGATGGGATTTAGTGACATTAGATAGCTTTAGAGTTAATTAAATTGACAAGTTTTAAACTATAACAGTATGTTAGAACTCACCAGATAGGTTCAAGTATTGTATGGTACCATACCAGTATGTTTAGATTTACTGGCTGGTTGCAAATATTTTATGGTATCATTTTGTATGTTAAGCCTTACTGGGTGGTTGCAAATATTTTATGGTAACATTTTGTATGTTAAGCCTTACTGGGTGGTTGCAAATATTTTATGGTATCATTTTGTATGTTTAGACTTACTGGGTGGTTGCAAATATTTTATGGTACCATTTTGTATGTTAAGACTTACTAGATAGGTTTATCGTACCTGAACCTGATTTAGAAGATCTGAGTTTATCTTATAAATTTGAATTTAATGTTGATTTACTCTAATATTCAAGCATATGTAAAGTTGCAATCCTAGTGGAAACGTTTGTGAATAATGCTAAAAGACAAATATTCTAGGAATGCTATGTTAGGTCTGATGGTGTCAGCAAAATGAGCATTTTTGTTAAAGGGATTAGTGGGCAAAATTTTCGCATTATTTTTTTATAATTGTGATTGAAACAGACAAACTGATATATTTCTTGACAAAATATGAAATTTTAATATAATATGTGTGCCCCATCATTCCATGACGTCTTATGACATTGTACACTTCATCATTCTGTGACGACATATTACATTGTACACCCCATCATTATGTGACGTCATATGATATTGTACACCCCATCGTTCTGTGACGTCATATTATATTGTACACCCCATCGTTCTGTGACGTCATATTATATTGTACACCCCATCGTTCTGAAACGTCGTATGATATTGTACACCCCATCGTTCTGTGACGTCATATTATATTGTACACCTCATCGTTCTGAGACGTCATATGATAGTGTACACCCCATCGTTCTGAGACGTCATATGATAGTGTACACCTCATCGTTCTGAGACGTCATATGCTAGTGTACACCCCATCGATCTGTGACGTCATATGATATTGTACACCCCATCGTTCTGTGACGTCATATGATATTGTACACCTCATCGTTCTGAGACGTCGTATGATAGTGACACCCCACAATTCAATGAAATCACAGAATATTGTACATCCCAACATTTTGTGGCATCACTGATGGGTTTCGCGCCGTGTTAATACTATTATAATATGGTCATGTCACGATGGCCAGGGCACCTGGACTTTTGACTGTAACCAGTACTTACCTATTTTTCCACAAGTTTGGCAACTTTTCCATATACCTTATTAATGAAGGAACATTATATGTTATGGTCAAATGACTGCTAGTACTAACCTGAATGTAACATTGATGACGTCAGGTGTTTGTGGTAAGATACCGTCTGTATTATCAAATGGTGAATCATTAGACTGCTAGTACTAACCTGAATGTAACATTGATGACGTCAGGTGTTTGTGGTAAGATGCCATCTGTATTATCAAATGGTGAATCATTAGACTGCTAGTACTAACCTGAATGTAACATTGATGACGTCAGGTGTTTGTGGTAAGATGCCATCTGTATTATCAAATGGTGAATCATTAGACTGCTAGTACTAACCTGAATGTAACATTGATGACGTCAGGTGTTTGTGGTAAGATACCGTCTGTATTATCAAATGGTGAATCATTAGACTGCTAGTACTAACCTGAATGTAACATTGATGACGTCAGGTGTTTGTGGTAAGATGCCATCTGTATTATCAAATGGTGAATCATTAGAGAAACAATCTAGATTATCGTAGCATACTGTAGATCTTCTCGTTCTTGACACAGTTGATGACGTCACATAACTACACACTGTAAAACATTTACATATACTGTTTAAGTTTGTTGACTCGAGAGTGTTCGGCCTGTCTGTGTAAGACATTTACATTTTTTACCCATTGTTTCAAACTAAACTTACGCCATCATCGGTTATCCCACGATACAATACTCCGCTTTTATGTACCGTGGATCGTTTGGTTAAGAAAATCTCGTAATCACGAATAATTAATGAGGCAGTTTCATTTGTTCCGCAAGGAAACCACTGCGGAAAAACTAGCCAATAAAATTACGCAACCATTTTATGAAAGTAAAGTTTCGTAGGTTTCTTTTTTAAGTAAGAAAAATCCAGTATGGCGTCATTGTTATTGAAGAGGATTTAATTGTAACATGTGTTTTCATTGGAAGAAGATTGGTCTTCTCTGTCTCATGCATATTCATGAAAACGAGATTTTGTCAGTCAAATTGCCCACGGTACGAGACAATTCTCCCATTCTGTAATTATGTGGAGTTTTTTATTATTTGAAATATTATATATTTTTTCTACAATATTGTCAGTAACACACCTAATGCCTTAGTCCCATAAAATCGTGGCTTGTTGCGGACCCGCACGTGCATACAGCCGTAGACCGTGGGAAGCCTTGCGTATTAAGGTGACGGTACGCACATGGCACAAAACAACACATCCGTACGGAGCCGTAGCTGGAAGATATGCAAGTTAAATCTTTACTTGACAACGATTTTGTTCACGATTTGACTTTGACACTGATACGTGTATCAAGGGCTTATCTTACGGACCCTGGTAAAACCTAACGAGTCTTTGCGGAGCTTGATCGCACGGCACCGTACGATGCCCTCATGGCTATGTTTATGTTTATGGGACTGCAGCATAAGTTAGAGAATGCTCCACTGGTAGAAAATTCAAATAAAGTTTGCAAGAATTTCGAATTCGCAAACGTACTGTATTGAATTAATTTACTATAACACAAAACATGCATGCATAAACAATTGAATAAATCCCATGTTTTGATGTTGCTAAGGTTTTTAACCTGACCTAATTCTAGAAATATTCATAATAAATTAACTCTGTTATAACATCTGAAAATCTTTAAAGTTTGACGTCAGTTTCCTGAATCAATTATAAACATGTAGAACAGATGTTCTATATAAAACATTCATAAACTCTTTGTTATGATAAACCTAGTTGTAGGATCACGCGAGATGTTTTTATAAAAGCAATAAAAGAAAAATGGATCTTTAGTTCATTTTATATAACGAAACAGCTTATGTTGTTTTTGTGATAATTCTTAAGCAGAAGAGCAATGAATAGACAAATGCCATTTTTCTCTCCTCGCAACCTTCAATGGCTCTCCTTATGGACAAAACATTTAATTTTTAACATCATATTTTCGCCGGAATTAAACTTTAGTTAGCCAAGGAATGAACACATAGACTAGTACAGCTATAATTAGTTAAGTCAAGAGCCATCGTGGCAGCTCAAACAAAGGTTAGGAGCAATAGAAAAGAGACTGAAAACATAACCGTGTAACAATCATAAAGCCGCGGCCGTGGCGTAATGGTTAGCATGTCTACACTAATACGGTAACTAAACACAGGATTTCCCAAAATTTCACTTCCTAATAAATAATTGAATGAATGCCGCCCGGCTAGCTCATTTGGTAGCACGCATGTCTACTGTTGGAGGGGTCGTGGGTTCGATTTCTGGGCGGGGCTTACTTTCGTGGAGCTTGGTCATAAAATTATTTCTACCGCCATTCTCCCTTCTACCACTGATTCTTAATTATGTAGCCCTGGTAGTTGTCAGTCACTGGCGAAAGTATGCTCTTATCAGTTGGTAAACAGCTAAATCCAGAGATTTAGCCTTTCCAGCAACAGTGAGTGGGTGGACTGACCGCCGTTATATGACGTATACATTGTTTTGCTACGGCGTTAAAACAAACAATTACATAAACATAATTGAATGATATCACATAGCACATAAATTACTGCCAGATTTATTTCCCCGAAAATCTATACATGTAATTGGTTCCGTGATATTTGAGTGTTATGCTCCAATCTTCCGCACAAATAGAATAGAAATATAAACTAGGAGTTTTGCAAAATAAATTAGCAAAGGATTCAGAATAAACAATTATAAATTGCTAAATGAGCATTGCATTAATAATTGATAGATCTAAATAGAGACAATTAATGCTGATTTTTCTTCATTTGCAGCATGACCTTTATTTATGGCTAAATTTTATAATTTTTAATCCTGTGGACAGAGTTTTTGTTACCTGTATTCATATTTGTGTTACATAAAGTGATGATATAATGGGTGTTTAATTTTAAGGAATAAATCAAAATTGAAATAATTAATGAACTATCAATGTGTTTAATTTTCAAACAAAAGGAATTGTTACATGAGAATGATGAATTCTACATTCAAATAATATAATATTTCCTACATGTAATTATGCAAACTTATGCTAACAAATTATATGCTTAATCATTTGAAATAAAACTCCCATCAATAAATGATATTGTTATACGATTGAGTTTTTTTAAAAACATTTAACAATTTAAACAAATTTCTGATCCTTGATGTGCCACAGTTTGGTTACCAGACTTTTTCTGTACTGCCACAATAGACCTAATCCAGAATTCAAATTTATGGGTTTTTCTGTCCGTGCACAGCCGATACAAACAAAGTTTTGTACACGTTTTTTGCTAAATTTTTGTACTAATGTTTTCATTGTATAACAGTGAACGTTTTTTTGTACCGGAGGGAAAAGTCCAAATATTTGAATTCCGGATATAGTCTATTTGAACGTTAGAGGCTCTGGTTGGAAATAGTTAAAGTATGGCCCTACAGTCTATGAAAGGTCGCATTCTAAACCAGGATGGATAAACACGTGACCAAATGGTAAAACATTTAAAATAAAATCTGCTACAAAGATTAAATAGTTTAAACATAGTAACATTGCAGCAATATACACAACAGGTTCTCAACATTGTTCCTAACAAGGATCCTATCAGTGGTAAACGGATTGTGACACATTGGCAAAAATTGGACATGGTTTTCACAATAACCCAAAAGGATCATTTCAAGATGCTCTTTTTTATTACTAATTGCTTGAAAAATATGCAATTTGGCCAAGATATTCCCAGAAAATATTTCAGAAAATGCCAGCTGAACTCCGATCACAATTAACAAGGCAACGCTGGGGCGGAGTACTTAAGACAACAATGCAATTTTTGAAAACCCCTTTTGAACCGCCAGAGACATCTTTTGATTGTTGAGGCCCACAAAAAGGATCTAGTGTGGGACAACTTTAGGCTTAATGATGAAATATTCTCTCCAATCATATATAATTTATACAAAAGTAAAAAGTAGTAACTGCTCTCTACATTCTCAGTTTCATGGATATACACTTTCACAGCCTTTACAGTTACATCGTCTGGTCATCGAGCGACGGATATTTTTTTAGTCTCTCTCAGAAGTCATTTACTCTGCTTATGTGCAACCGGTATATTGGTGCAACAGGATTATGCAACGCTGGCAGGTACTCATTCACACCTGGATGGAGTGAAGATGTAAATTTCTCGTTTACAGACATTAGCAATACTGCTGGTGGGGTTCAAACCCTAGATTTCTGGATCCCTATACGAGCGTTTTACCATAGAATCACTTTTCTTGCATTACAAACACTAAATTGAATTCATTTAGAACAAACATTTACAGGTCGTCCTAATAAACATTGCGTATGCAAATATTGCAGGTTTCATTACACACTAATATTTAGGGGAGATTTATTTTTACAAATTTATAGTTTAGTCAGTTTACACTTATTTTATAAACACATCATTATACAAAATTCATAATGTGCATATACACTAATTAAAATAAATGTAAAATATTAAAGTGATGTGTTTATATCAGTAAAATGCTGTTCATGAATTAGCTAATTCATCTATTTAGTGGGCAAGTCCATTGTTTGAAGTACAAAAACACGCATGACCTAGAATACGACCTGTAGCTTGTTAATCTCTTTATATACATCGTTACATTATAAACAAACCTAGAAATATTCAACTTACCTACAAACAAAATCAAACTTATTTTCCACAACATTTTAACTTCTTATAAGATTATAACATACAACTTTCTCCGGTACGTCTTACCGGTGCTAATGATCATAAAAAACTAAACCAGTAAAACTTTAGAGAGATCTGTGAGCATCCTGACTTGGTGTTTATGTTACCATATGTTTCTGGGGGAAATTAATGTATTAACCAGCCTGTAAAATGTTTATTTTATCAGCATGTTTGTTAATGTTCACCGTGAATGATGTTTTATATTAATTTTTGGCAAGCTTCTACCGGTCAGTAAGTATATTTAATTTGTAGAGTTATTAACTTCGAGACTTGTTATAAGAATTATTTCGCCAGACATCACCTGACTACGCGAACTTGGGGAACTTTGTTTGAATGCAATGTCTATAGCATTTATTAGATTTTAAGAAAACAATCTACACAAAGCATCACTGCTACATCATAGTCTTACCCCAGCCACAATTAAGCCCCGATGTGTTTCCGATTAGTTTCCGACGTGTTTGAAGACAATATCGGTCGGGCACCGGCCGGACATCTGCCGGGCTCCGGAGAAAATTTTGACATTTTAAGACGTCGGCCGGGTGCCGGGTTCATGTTAACTCGCAGTTAAAATCGGCCGAGCATCTGACTCATCGTCCGAGTGGGAGAGAAATATAGGCCACTATGTGTATCCATCTATTTACCAGACGCCGGCCGGGCGCCGTGCAGACGTAAAATGTAAAAAAATCTATAAGGACAGAGCGCCACCTAACAAGAGCAAGACAAGAAGAAGAGAGCGTTGTTCCAGTCGAAGAAGAGGTCTCTCAATCAAAATTATCTGACTGCCGAGAAGAGAAGATATGTAGTCTCATTTTTCGAGAACCACCAAATGTTCTACGAATGACAGCAGCCGACTACAAAAATAAGTCAAAGAAAAACGCTTTACTTCTTGAATTATCACAAACGGCGTCCGGACTGGGTGAGGTTTTCCGTGTTGAGTCAAATTAAGCCACAAGCTCCACTCCTGGTGGTGCCCTTCCGTCAATTCCTTTAAGTTTCAACTTTGCAACCATAATCCCCCGGAACCCAAAGACTTTGGTTTCCCGGGGTCTGCCGGCGAGGTCATTGATGCAACTCTCGTTAATAGTACAGGGGCCAGAGGGGTCCACCGTGCATCCCCCTCTAGACTTTTTGCCACCTATGCTAAATTGTTCCGTAGGGTCCACTGAATCAGAATCCGTGTTGTTCTCAAAAATAAACTCTTGCGCACTACCTGAAATGTCACAGTATCCATGGCAACCCCTTGTTTTTTTGTCGAAATTGTCGGTGTTTGTTAAATTATTAATAACTTACACAAGCATTAGGCTAGAATAATATAATAAGTGTCATATCAAAACTGAGGCACTGACCTTTAGAAATATATGTAAAACTATCCGCTAAAATACAGATTAATTCATGAAATTAACCGAAAAACATGAAAAAATGTTGAAAAATATTGATTTTTTTAACATCATGCATATCTTTTTATTTTCAAACCCTATTTTTGAGAAATGATACATTTATTTTGTTACAAAATATTTTAGAAAGGTCTACTCATTCATATTCAAAACTATTCTTATGACAGAAGTACAATTTTTGTATGTAAAAACCGTTGCCATAGCAACCGCTATTTTCAAGTAATAACTTCTATTTGGTGATTAAACTTGATTGTTTTGCTCAAATCTAACGATAGGATTGCAATATTGATATCAAATGATACCCGAGACTCATGTCTTTAGTATTATTGCTGTTATCAATAAATGCAGTATCGATACCTTCATAGATATTGTTAAGAAATGTTAATCAAAGCGCTGAAAGCACCGATTTTGTTTTCGGTTTGACAGTATTATGTCATAACGTTTGAAGACCTTGGTTATTGTGCAGTGGTGGTCTATTGAATGAAGAAATAATATAATAAGACTAAAGAGACTCTTGTTGTTTTGTTTTTGCTTTTACTGAAATAAAATTATGTTGGAATATGATTTTGTAATTTAGATTTTACGCTGTATATCATTACTTTTTTAAAGGTTATGTGCGGCGGCAGACTTTTTTAACCAACTTTCCCGGACTTGTTTCTTTAACATTAATCGGTTTAGCATCTTATCCTTACGTGTCAAATGCATAGCACTGTCAAACCTGATAATTTTATTTACTCAATGACTGTTAAAGTAAAATATTTGTATTAATAAAAGAGTAACCAAACTATATAACAATGAGTCGTAAAACCAAAATAAACATATGCGTAATATTTGTTCATTAGTTTACATCAACAAACTCGTTTATAAAGTTTTCCTGGACCATATTCTAACAAGTTCCTACCTTCTCTCCCTAAGGAGCTGGTAACTTCGCTACATATTGCGGATTAAAGGCCATTTTAAGGCAATTTTCAAGGACCATGACCAGCCAAAACCGGGGCTGAACCTTGAACCGCATGATTTGACAAACGCCAAACGAATATAAAAATACACAACTTATTATTTTATATACGTATTTATACATGTCCAATATCTTAACAATCGTTTAATACATCTATCCACTCCATGAGTTTATCTAATTCAACATCTGTAAATATATCTTTATCTTGTTCTTCGTCAGCATAAGCGTTATCTAGGGTATCGCCCAGCTGAGATTGAAGAACGTTACCTTTAAACATGAAGGTTCAAGATACCCATCATTATTCGTCTGACCAAATTATTCTGAAACGGGAGGTATGTAAGGATTTGTATTGTGGACATTTTTCTGAATAGCTACCAGGTTATCAAATTTCTTGATTTGCTGTACTAAACACTTGTTACAAGGTGGTAATGCTCCCATATCAACATTGCAAAACGCATCAGCTGGTTTGTCTTAAACTTAGCTATAATACAATTGTATAGTAATAACTCAGGTGCCCTGACATGTGCTGTTTGCATGGAAGGCATTCTTTGTATCTATACATATTATCTCTTTTTGATAAAAATTTTTAAAGATGGATATTTTTCAAGAAGTCAGTCTTAGGGTTTTGTTGTACTTCTACACAAACATGGTAGTATAAATGAAGTAAACATTTTCAGGGTTGAAACTTCAATGAGTTTGTTAAGAAAACTATTTACAAGAATTCTTAATAACCGTTCGACTGGCTGGACAGTAATAAGAAACATTTGATAATATCTTTGTTTAACATTGTATAATAAATCACATACATTTGTACTTAATACTGTATTACGCCTATCTTATTTGCACTTTTTAATGAAATCGAGGATATGCTTATTAGTAATGGTCTTGCTGGTATAAAAGTTGATATGTTTACATATTTTCATTTTATATGCTGACGACATAGTTATTTTCGCTAATTGTAGAGAGGAGTTACAACTAAGTATACATGTTTTTGAAGATTATTGTAAGTTATGGAAATCAGTGGTACACACTGATTTTCAAAAAAAGAGGCAGGATTTCAGAGAATACTAAATTCTATTAAAATGATATGAACTATATATTGTTGAACAATTTATTTACATTGGTGTAGTTTTCTCATCAAGGGGTCATTCTCTAATACTAAAATTGTTTTGTTGGCCAAACTTAGGTATTTTTAAGTTAAACTTTAAAGTTGGTGATTCGTCCAAGGAAACTCTATTGAACGAGTTCATTTACATTTCTGTGAAAGGTTACTCGGGATAAAACAATAATACTCAAAATGATTTTAATCACAGTGAGTTTTTGAGGTTGAATTTTCCAACAATTCGCTATTTTAACATTATAGTAAACTATTGGGTAAAATTATTGCAAACTGATATAAATTCAAACAACAGAGATTTGTACCCTAATAAACCCAACTTGTGTTCTTTGTTGAATTCATTTTTGTCCTATCCTTGATTTTTATGATGCATTACTTTTCAAGATATTGGTAATGTTCATATATCTTAAGCAATGTTAAACACATGCTATATGATAATTTAATGCAAAGTTTGAACATAGGTTAGCTAATTCAAGTAGAGCATTATTTTACAAGAATATATCAAATTTTAGTTTTAGTCATATTAAAAAACATTTCAACATTTAAGATTTAGATATTTTGTGGCTATAGACTTAAACTGTGTTCTCATAGACTACATTTTGAAAACGGTAGATGGAACAAACAAAGATCCACACCTTCATGTCTGTATAATTTGTCATATATTAGGAGACGAGTTTCATGTCATTACAGAATGAAATTATATTCAGAATGAAGAAATATTAAAATCCCAACATAGTTTCCTTATTGATCCTAGCAAGTTTAAATTAATTGAACTTATTCTTACTGAAATTAAAGCTTTAACAATTCAGCTTGGTATTTATTGTTACCAATTTTCCCTAATCATGGCGAAATTTATACATTAATTGATGTTCATATGTCTACTACAAATTTATTTCACTCACATTAACCCAGCTATAACGATAAACTACAAGAATTAAAGACATAACCAAAGACAAGAAAAATAACAACCAGAGCTAGAGAGAACCCAGTTAATAAGTAAACTTTTCTATATACAAAAATGTATTTCCTATTGACCTTAAAAGTTAGGTATAGTGACCGTAAAAGTCTCGGTATGAATCGTAACTTTCATCAAATATCTAACCGTAAAAATAAGATTAGTGAGTCATACATTATACCACAAATGTTAAGGTAAATTAGATACTTACAACTTCCTTTGCTAAAATATAAATTTGTAATATTATATACAAAAAGCTTTAAAATTGGAAAAAATAAGCTAAAGATGCAATAAAATTATCCATATGCTTTACAGCTAACATATGTCTAAAGTATCATATGAATGTATGATACTACATGTCTATATATTAAATGACTATAATATCAAATTTGATATACAGCAGTATTATTTTTATGGTAATTTTATATTAAACTGACATGCCAATGTACAGGTATTTTTCGCTTTGGTCGAAGACTTGCCTGTGTTTATATGAACAAACTTGTAAGTTAGGATAAATTTGTAGAAGTTAAACCGATTAGCATGCCCAGGAAAGTTGGTTAAATTAGTAAATAGCATAGCATAGCATATTCTTTATTTGGCATCAAATAATCTTTTTATAGCCAACAGAAAAGTAATATTACAAATACATAGTGCCCGAAAATAACCATTTAAAAAGTAATGATGTGCAGCGTAAAATCCAACTTACAAAATCATATTCCAACATAATTTTATTTCAGTAAAAGCAAAAACAAAACAACAAGAGTCTCTTTAGTCTTATTATATTACTTCTTCATTCAATAGACTACCAATGCACAATAACCACCGTCTTCAAACGTTATGACATGTGAATCACTTTAAAACTGTCAAATCGAAAACAAAATCGGTGCTTTCAGCGCTTTGATTAACATTTCTTAACAATATCTATGAAGGTAGTGATTCTGAATTTATTGATAACAGCAATAGTATTAAAGATGTGAGTCTCAGATATCATTTAATATCAATGTTGCAATTATATCGTTAGATTTGAGCAAAAAATCAAGTTTAATCACCAAATAGTAGTTCTTACTTGAAAATAGCGGTTGCTATGGCAACGGTTTTAACATACATAAACAGAACTTCTGTCATAAAAATAATTTTGAATATGATAGAGTAGACCTTTCTTAAATATTTTGTAACAAAATAAATGTATTATTTCTCAAAAATAGGGTTTGAAAATTAAAAGATATGCATGTAATTGAAAAAAGAACAATATTTTTCAGCATTTTTTTTCATGTTTTTGGTTAATTTCATGGATTAAACTGTATTTTAGCGGATAGTGTTACATATACTTCTAAAGGCCAATGCCTCAGCTTTGACATGACACTAATTATATTATTCTAGCTTAATGCTTGTTCAAGTTATCAATGATTTTACAAACACCGACAATTTCGATAAAAAACAAGGGGTTGCCATAGAAACTGTGACATTTCAGGTAGTGTGCAAGAGTTTATTTTTGAGAACAACGCAGATTCTGATTTAGTGGACCCTAAGGAACAATTTAGCATAAGTGGCAAAAAGTCTAGAGGGGGGGGGTGCACGGTGGACCCCTCTGGCCCCCGTACTATAATCGACTGTTGGCATCGTTTATTGTCAGAACTACGACGGTATCTGATCGTCTTCGAACCTCTGACTTTAGTTCTTGATTAGTGAAAACATGCTTGGCAAATGCCTTTGCTGTAATGCGTCATGCGACGGTCTACCTCTAGCGCCGCAAAACCTCGCGCTCCGAGAACCGACAAAATAAAACCGATGTCCTATCCAATTAAACCATGCAACATTATCCAGGCGTAGTTTAGGCCTGGTTTGAGCACCAGGGCATGGTGTACCAGCGTGGAGGGCAGGACGGACAGTAAGCGCCGTTGTAGAAGTATCTCCCGCCTGCACCCGAGATCCAACTACTAGCTTTTTAACTGCAGCAACTATAGTATACGCTATTAGAGCTGGAATTACCGCGGCTGCAGGCACCAAACTTGCCCCCCCCCCGATTGATCCTGATTACAGGATTTAGGATGTACTCATTCCTATTACGAAGCCTCGAAAGGGTCCCGTATTGTTATTTTTCGTCATTACCTTGTCGTGTGGCATTGGGTTATTTGCGCGCCTCCTACCGCCCCTGGTACGATGCTGTTTTAGCGTAGAAAAGTACACAAGTACTAGCCTACTTCCACAAGCGACAAGGACGGCGATGAATCTATGGCGTGCCAAAGATACTCTTGCCCTCAAAAGCGCGATTCTGAGGGTGATTGCAGGCTTACCTGATTCTTAGAAACTTAATGCTGAATATCATGGACAAATCTCAATATGTACAATATTTATCCAACTCACACATAGACACACGCCGGGCGGACATCGGCCGATGTTTGTAATGTAGTCTACCAAGGCTACCTCGATGCCCGTCTGGACATCGTGCGACTTGGAAGAATCAGGCGATACCCGGGCGAGTATCGCACGGGCGTCGTAAGAACATGATATCGGACGAGCATCTGGTATAAATTCGCCAAAAATCGGGGTTAGAAAATTATGAAATCGGACGATTGCCGTGCTTCTGGATCGCGTACGGGCATCTGACGGGGACCTTTTTAGTATGAAGGATTTAATTCCGATTCTAATTCCGATCGCACCATGCCGGCCGATTCCTAACAATCGGGAACGCCGGCCAGGCGCCGGATTAAATGTGACCTAGGCATTACTGAGGATGCTCTCTCTCTCTCTTTGACGGTGATTATAATAATATCTCCCGAGTAATTAATCCACATGATATTGTACATTGCTTTGTGTAGGACTGGTTTTCTTCTTAAGAGCCAATGCTATTTGCTGAAACTTCTAATTGTAATTAAACATCTTAATAATGATATTATCACAAATTAAGGAAATATAACAGCAACCAGTGTACAAAACCTAGCTTTCCCACATACCTTTCCACAAGGCCGGTAACTTCTCCATATATACTTAACGAAACTTCTAAGTACACCAAATTCAATGTTGTCAGAAATTTTCATTTTTCAACATTTATGTCCGATCGTTAATGGAAACGTGTACAGGACTATACTGTCGTCTGCTTGCATGGTTTTCATGCTTCTTAATTAATGCAAAATTGGTTTTGCCGTGCATGCGCAGAAAAGTGGAAATGCACATCGTGCAAAAATTGCGCGTTGTCCATTTTAGTGAAAATCATTAGTGTGTTGATATGCACAACGAAAAATCAAGAAATGGCTCGAATGTGGCTTCATGAACGAGAAATTGTCATAGGTCTTTTTCCAGACGGTGCGTCACCTGCAGAATAAGACTTCTAATTGCTAATTTTCTGTTCAATCAAAACAATTAGAAAATCATCCAATATCAACGCATACATGACAAAAATGATTTTGCATGAAAACCATGAAAGCAAAGGTCAGTATGGTCCAAAACACATTCTCATCATCGATCAGACTTAAATGTTGAAAAATAAGACTTCCTACATTACGTAACGTCCACACCTGATACATGTAGCCAAAACAGGCAACCCTTTGATTGTGCATCGAGTGTGTAATTGATATTGTACGAGGAACTATAACATATTATACATCATCAGAATTCTTAGACAATCCGCTTTGGTATAATCTTATTTTTAGAACAATTTACTATCGAGTATTAAAACGCAACAGTTGAGAACATTAGGCAAGATTTCGATTTTAGCATACATGTCACAGCGTCACAAATATGGACCGTTCTTCTATGTTGTGTCTAATATTTTTGGCACAGGAGAAAGTAGGCGTCAAAAAAGGTGTACCTGACGACGAAAACGTCATCTCCGGTGATTATTGATGTTTTTTCATTAACATACATTGCATTGTTCGTTTACGGAAATCGGAGTACTTAGAAATTTCGTTAAGTATACCTTTTTAATAGAAGAAAATAACTATTAGATTACTACCAAATTTTCATGGAAGAGTTAATCCGCTCCTGGTGGGATCAAACCCGTCACTTCTTAGAGAAATTATATTCAAAATTTCGGCGCGGTACTGACTGCGCTTCGGATCTTGGTTAAGTTGAATTATTATTTCTTAATGCTAAATATGTCATACGGTATAAATCAAATTTTAAAACATGGCGTGTTATTTTCATTTTAAATTTTGGATTTGTCCGTTTATGGGGGTAACACATGAGTCCACATTATTGTGTAGCAGTTTTAAAGTATTTATTTGTGAAAACATAATTAATTATTCAGTACGTGTGGCTCAGTGGATAAGAGTGTAGATTTTACTAACTTTTTTATATAAAAAAAACTCAGAATGTATTCATGCATTTCTTTTTTGACAATTAGAATATTCTTTTGTCAAATCGATGCGATTAGTTAAAAATCAGTTATATTATTATTATACTGTTACTTTACATAATCAACCAATCATTATGTCGTTTGTTTGGTTTTACACCGAAGCAACACATTTTATAGGTCATATAACGGCGGTCAGTCAACCTACTCACTCCTCCTCGAAAGGCTAAATCTCTGGATTTAGCTGTTAACCTAAGCGCATACTTTCGTCAGTGACTGACTACTGTCCTACATAATTAGAAATCATTGGTAGGAGGGAGAATGACCGTAGAAATAATTTCATGACCATGCCCCGCCCGAAAATCGAACCCACGACCCCCTCGATCAGTAGACTTGTGTGCTACCAACTGAGCTAGCTGGGCGGCTCCCTTATGTCGTAATAACAGTAGCGTGTTCAGTAACCGCGAAAGTTACAGAACGCAACATAACGATACATTCGGAACTCATCGGCCATTCGTTGCGAATAATCTCGGACATATTTAGACGCTATTTTGAAACTACCGGTGTTGAAGTAAACAAATATATGATCGTGTAGGCATTGAGTGATGTTTCGTTTTTAGTCCGTAAATTTTGAAACATCCCTCATTGCCTTAACGATCGCATATTTGTGTATTAGATTAGATTATTCGCAGCGAATGGTCGAGGAGTTCCGAATGTATCGTTATGTAACTTTCTGTAACGTTCGCAGTAACTGAACACGCTACAGATTTGTATAATGATTATACATGCATATAAATTGTTTAAATTGTTTGGGAAGTATTTTATTCAGTCTGAGTTTGTGTATAACAAAACTGCTTTGTTACAACAAATTTGTGTGCGCCTTGTTAAAAGAAGTAGCGTGATATATTCGTGTTATTTCATGTACAATAGTAATATGAACATCAAGGCACGCTTTTGTAACTTTCATGATAATACACAGTATAAAAGTATTTTGGTAAATTATACGGTACAACTAAAATGCGTAATTTGAAACCAAATTTAGTTATAACACATGTTTTAGATATCAGATAACGTTTACAGAGGATGAGGAAGTTGCAATTTGTAATATATAGTGTGCACAAAATAACAAAATGTGTTTTGGTAAACATAAAAAAGAAAAAAATCCATTTCAGAGGTAGACAGTATTGAAAATATTCATTTTAACAAAATTAGCATTGTGGACAAACCACTACCCTTTTGTCAATGATGCCTGTAATGGAAGTACGCTTACCATTACACCAACAAGACACTAATAAAACATATTAAATTATATATTTCATTGTCGTCTTGAGCATCCCCTGTCGTGGATTAGTTCATTTTGTTTTGTTTTTTTGTACGAACTATAATCTGTTTTGTGCCTACACATTTTTTTTGCTTCAAACAAAAACATAAATGTAAAGATATCAATCATGCGTCTTTTTGTTATTCTTTTATTCACATCCAACTATTTTATTTCAGATAAGATTTATGTATAAACATATATTCAAAGCGCTGAATGCACTGTGGTATTTTCTGGTCTCTGCGAAGTGAATCTTTGCTCCTGAGTACATATTTAGAAATGAATTGTACAAGGTTAAAATACCGATAGTAACATTGTTTCTGTATAGCTCGGGGTTTAGAATTCTTACATTTGATATATACACCAACGTTACAAGTATATCTGTACAATTGTATTTGCGGGTTTAGAATTCGCAGAGTCGTTGTTGGCTGCTAAGGCTCTACACCGGTATAATATATATCGAATACCGGTATTATAGACCTGTTCGATAAATATATCGGATCGAACGTTTCCGTATCAAACAAAGATACCGATCAATGACTGTCATATAGATAAAACCTATGGCCTGCAAATCAGTTGATATTTTGTATCGCTAAATCAGCATTCTATTGCTTTCAACTCTCATGTTTGTATATTGTTATTGTCTGAAGTTATTTAATGTTATGATACTGCTGTCATTCTTGTATTACTTGAAGTAAAAGTTGTTTTACAGTATTGTGCCATTATAATTATACCCACAGAATTTGCGTGCAAAGTGACAAAATGTACTGGGAAAACTGTACTTCAAGATTTTGTATGGGAAGAAAATCTATGCATTTTAAACTGATAGTATTTGTCAGTAATACAGGGTAGAATCGCTCGCATTTTTTGCATTAATCGATTGGCATTTGAATCCACCTTTTAAGGAGTAATCTTTAGTGTGAATTTGCTAGGTTTTAATGTGCACAAAAGTCTTTCTGAATTTATATACTTTGTTTTTTTCAACTTTATGAGGCGTCTATATCAACATTCCGCTCTAGTTTGAAACTGGTTCATCCAAACTTGTATTAAGTTGTTAGTACTTGGTGACTAGGAATGAGGAGTGATTTGTAATAATGTTTACATGTTTGTAGTTGCTCATTTGGGATACAATAAATTTACATATACGATAAAAATACTGGCGTCCTGCAGGGCATAGGCAAGGCGTCATGCATAGCCAAGTGTTTGATTGCTTCGCTTTTAGCTTCCTTACATAAAAATAGTCAACCGGAATTAAAACATTTATAGATCTGCGTTAAAGTTAAGAATACACCAGGCTGTATATCACGTAATCGTGGACCACTCATCGTCTTTCTCAGACAGTAGAAAGTAGTCTGAATATGTTTATTTAGAACTTGTTGCATATAAGTATCTATAAATCATTGCAGTTTTGTTTTCAATTTGTAAGGTATTGCAGTCACTTATTGTGTAACTCGTTTACGTGTCAAAATGCACAGGAAAAATAATAACCGCACGCATAATATACTTTTATTTCAATACTTGAGATAACATTTATATGGACCAGCCAGATATGAAATACATGTATTTTTTCTTGTTTATGATAAGATATGGTGTCCTGACTACGTTTATAACATGTCAATGGTTAGCTGTTTGTTCCATTTAATCTTTGATATTATTATCATTACGCCGTTTTCTAACTTTATTTACGTATTTCTACGATTGCTGGCTTGACTAAGCAAGCATTCGAGACATTTTTTCAGTACTTGCTACAGTATAAACAATCTATGGATGACTAATGATGCAATCAAACATGAGATACTCCAGTAACATAGTGACATTGAATGTATGAATATATCTTTCAGATTGATATGCTTTCAGTTCGCTTGATAGTGTTATATTATGTGCGAACCCGGGAATGTGTCTTGTCTCATATAGAATGTAATCTAGGCATTAGTTATGGGAAGAAAATAAAATCTTGACGGGCTGAAATGTATTTGTCATGTAAGGTAGTTAGTTAATTCATTATCACTAGTAATCTTTGCCAAATGTTGATCTTGCTGTAGATTGAAGTTTCATGTCTGCCTATGTTTAATCACATGACTGTTGCTGCATGCTTAAAAATAGAAGTTTTATCATCATTGAAATAGTTTGTTTTGTTTTGTTTTGTTGGGTTTAACGCCGTAGCAACGCATTGTTAAGGTCATATAACGGCGTCCAGTCAACCTACTCACTCCTCCTGGAAAGGCTAAATCTCTGGATTTAGCTGTTGACCAACTACTAAGCGCATACTTTCGTCAGTGACTGACAACTGCCCTACATAATTAAAATTCATTGGTAGGAGGGAGAATGGCAATGCAAATAATGTCATGACCAAGCTCCACGAAAGTATGCCCCGCCCAGGAATCGACCACACGATCAGTAGACTTGCGTGCTACCAACTGAGCTAGCTGGGCAGCGATTTGAGATAGGAATGTTTACTTGCAATCATTTTTGCAAGATTTCATCCCAATATTTTACAAATGATTGTATGTGCAACTTTGTTAAGTATAGAAGTCAAATATATAGCTTGGCACAAAGCTCCTGACATTGTATATTTGATTTAAGGAGGCACAGTTAAAAGAGCACTGAGTTTCTTATCGAAACCTCTTGAACAGGGTCCATGTTACGTGTACTGATCTCTGTAAAATGAACATAATTGTGTCAACAGGGTGTTAAAGCTCAATTCAAGATAAAACTTGATAATTATTGAAGTTCGTGTAGATATTCATGGCTTTGTGATTTCTATAGTGACTGCATATGTGAATATAATTTAGTTTTCACAAAGCTTAAGTATTTCAAAATGCTTTAATGAACTAATCTACTAGTAGAAATGCTTGTTTCATAATTATATTATGTTAAGGCTAACAGTTTAGATATCATTATCAGGCTGCATGTATAAATGTTTGTTTATAATTATCTTGCTTTAAATTGTGTGTTTTTCAGAAACCACTCATAGAACCCAAATGATCAGTTTAAAAGAGATTGAAATGGAAGTCAAAGAATGGTTCAGGACATTTAGAATATAGAAGTGAATTCAAGTACAAATTAAGAACTGTCTGAATTTACCACGAGGCAATTTAAATATAAAAACCTGGATATTGGAATATTTAGGATATTTTGTTCTGCTTAAACCGGGCTTACCATCATGACTATGTGCAAAAACTATAAATTCTACCTCTAATTTTGGATATTATTTACATTCCCTTACAATGCCTACTTATCACAATGATTAAGATTCAGTTTGGACAATTTTTGTTATGCACTAGTAAAATAGTAATGTATATTATTGTTTACGTACATTGTATTGAGAATAACACCAATAAAATATTATAACTTAGTATTGTTTTTGTCACTTAAGAAACTTTAGAACTGTTATATGCTAGCCTCTAATTGGCTTAAAGATGAAATGGAAATTTTGTTACTATTATATATCTATATGTTACTTATGACATGATTTCAAAAAGAAATGTATATGACTGATGGATATAAAATGCATTTTCTACTGAAAATATTCATCGGCCTTAAGTCGGTGGCAAGTCGGCAGACTGATAAAGTGTTATTATTGTTATAATTATCAACCTTATATGTAATAATGACACTACATATGAAATATTAAATGGAAATATAACATATCATGAAGCGGAAATGCATTTTGGGACAAAAATAAGATCGGCTTTATGTCCGTAGCATATTGGCTGGATATCGGCTAAACAACATCGGCCCGATAGAATGCCGAGTTACACTTTCTAGATAGGGCCGATGAAGATGCCAATGAGGGCACGACTTGGAAGTTTAGATCGGTCCGCAATCGGGCCGATGCAAAATGCTGGCTGGGACGTTGTTAACAATATCATCATCTGTTTTTGTAATTATATTGAAGAACCAAATAACACTCGACCAATTAATTGACATTTATTTACTCTTAGGTTAGAAAAAAGGCAAAATGTATAAAGACTTACGCACATTCATAAACATGAAGAAAACAAATAAACGAGACAATGTAAACTAGTTTTGAGCGATAGTTAATAAATTATTTAATTAGCTCCATTTTCACTAGATTACCAAAGATGATTCTATTTCTGTTAAGCTTCCCATGCCATGAACTTTGTCAACACTGAATATTTCGTTCCAGTTTTCATGCTACTTTTTGAAGAAAATAAGGTCAGACTCGATGTAACTTAAGCTTCTCATTTTAGTTCTTTTTCTCTTCTTCATTTCCTCCTTGTCTAATGATCTACTTAATCTTGGGTTTCAAGTTACTTCAGTTTACATTAAACGTAAACTTTATGTTTCCAAACTAGTCTATGGAACTATGATTACACCATCATCCACAAACCATGATTCTGAAATCTTCGTTTTTTCTTATCATGTCCAACTATATAATTGTTATGGACAATAACAACATGTGATTTTTGTGTTTTGTTGAATTGAGAAAAATACTGCCTTCCATTTGGAAAATATGAAATATCCAAAGCTTGATGCTTGATAGAAGATTTGTTATCTTGAAGTATCGCATTAAAAGTAGCCTGATCATTAACTTTTGGCTTCTTTGACATTCTGTCTCGCCATTTCATAACCAAGTCAATAGTTTTGTTGTTACTTTTTATAGCCAGAAAGCCAACACAAGCCATAATCGAAGTATCAAGTTGATATGTAATGTCCACAGATGTATTTATAAATGGTAAAGGATCATGTAACCACACAGAATCTATATCAACATGTAACACGTTCTTTCCATCACGTAATAATCGCAATATAGTAGCTGGCCGTTGAGACATTAACTTTATGAAATCTGCCGTGTTGAACTCCAATGCCTTATGTAAATTGTGATAACTTTTTATAAGTTGGCAATAACTACAGAAGGTTTCAATTTTTCTGTAGACGTCCTCGTCTTGAACAAGTATGACGATCGGCAAATGTAACTTCAGCTTTGTATAATAAGAGAACCAATTAGCGAAAAAGTCAAAGAATGCATCATTGACGGTTAACAACAAAGTCCAAGGTACCGATTGAGACGAAGATTTTATAACATTCGAACTTTCATCTTCAGTTAGAACAATATCATGTGTAGCAGTTGGAACAATTTGTTGTATATTGTTATTTATCAAGTTACTCGCTGATACTGATTGTACAATACTTGTATGTTGTTTGTTTTTAATTTTTAACACAGAATCAGTTGTTAAACGTATAAATGTTTTGATATAAAATAAACAAATAAAAATTATAAGAACACTACATCCTCTAAAAATGATACGTCCAGTAAGCCGATTCATTTTGTCCACAAAATAAATAATTAGACGACAGATTTCAACAACGATATTGTAACTTAGTAATTTATTTCCAGTAAACTATATTAACATAAACCGATTTAGATTAGCGACGTTTTTAATTCCGGTTGTTTGTAGGTAGACTTTGTTATATTTAAACTAAAATAAAACAACCATTCATTAAGTAAAACATTACTGTTTACTGTAAACTGTAGGATAGACGATGTACCTTTTATACGACGTTTAAACTGTCATTTACAACTTCTAAACCGCACGTACATTTTATGGTCCATAAAGCTTTAAGCCAAATAAGTTATAATTCTGCCCTTTTTGTACCTTAAAAGTAAATTAAGTAATTTACAAGTTTAAATTATAGACAAAAACACCACAGAAGGTCAGACTAACTATTTGATCAAGTCAAGCTTACAGACTGTGATAAACAAATTGATAAAAAAATATATTTAATGATAAAGGTGCATCAATGAGTAGTTATGAGTGCAGCTTTACTAGACAAACCATCAATTTACTTATTGAAAGTAATCTTGTTTTAAGGTTCCTGGAGTTCTTTGTGAATTCACATAATATTAATAAGATATTTTGTATACTAATTGTATTTGCAAACGTATATCATGCTATGTTATTATATGTAAGTGTTCCACAAGACACGAATAAAAGTTTTTACTGTAACTATATTAATATGAGAGACAAACATAAGATTAACTGAACAACTGTTTGTTATCTTGTCTGTTAACATTTTATAGAGTTTGTTTCTTGATAGATGAGACCAATAATCTCTCAGTTATAACTTAACAGAAAGATGTCCAATATAGAATCTGTCAATGTGTATAGCGTTGCTATAGATTCGAACATATAACAAGAGGTAGTGATTAGTACGTTTTATTTTATCGAAGTAAGCACAGGTTCGTAATTAGCTTTTCGAGTAAGTTTCGAACGATAATCAGATGGTGGATGAGTATGTATGGATATATACATATATCGTAAAATGAAATACCATCATGCCTTTATAAAAGCTATGCTTAGTAACAAGTATTAACCTAAGCTCTAAAGGCACCGGAGTTGTTCGACATAGAAAACATGTTGTGCTTCGGTCACTTAATGTGTTAAAAATGTGAAACATATGTAGAATAAGATTTCGTTTCTTGAAACAGCAGAGCTTTCGTTGTATGAAATGTATCTTCAAAATGGTGCCATTTGTACTTGTAAACTGTACATGAAAATCCAATATCCCAATGTTCAGGTAAAACTAATTTAGAAATTGATTAAATGCATACTCCTATAATTGCACAGGTATAATAACCATAGAGGAGTACACGGAAATACAATTGAATGTTCATACAAATTAATTGTATATGTTACTAATATGTAACAGAACCACGTGTATACATTCAATAGTGTCACACACGGCGTAGAAATCTACAACTTGTATTAATATTATTGCATTTAACTTATAATAAGTTATTATCAAGTCACAATAAGTGTTTTTATATTTGCAACAGAACTTTTAACTTCATTACCATCAGAGCTATTAGAAAAATTTATCGTGAAACAATTCGACCAATATTCTTAATAATCTGTTAAATTTCCTATCCGTTGTAATTTGTTTTGTATTAGAGTACAACTTAAACTAACTGCTCTGTACGATACTACGCTAAGTATCATGGGTAAAAATGTCTACATACCTGAAACCACGTGACAATGTTACTGAATAAATGAAATATGTTTTTGAGATTTCGCAATATGATATTGCTATCCAAATAAGTAACATGCACGTTAAATAACACTTTTATACTGGTCATCTGTCAATCATTACACAAACGTCTGAAAACGAAATTAGGATACGCTGCGGGTAATAATCATTGAGGTTTAAAAGCAGCTTGTATCTATGGATAGGTATTCCTGTAGTTATTAGCCAGCAATTTTTACAATTTAATCTTTAAAAAAATAATTCAACGATTTTATGTTCATGTATACGCCGCACTACTTCCTGTGCGTTGTTGATTGTGCGATGTGAGTTAAGCGTCTGAGCCAAGATATGTTTTATCATCTACGTACAGAATAGAGATCAATGCGCCACGTCCTTACAAAGTGGGGTTCACCACAGGGGATCTTCACTGTTGTATATACTTTCAGTGTTTGGTTAAATGTAATTATTACGATATAAGTAATTAAAATCTTTCTCAGTAATACACATGCCTGAAGAGTTGAGCCCCTTCATAGCTTCATAGCTTTCTATACTGATTTATCAAAATTGGCGTATATAGTTGTTCTTCGAACAACTAAAAACAATTAGTACTTATTTATATTCATAAAATGTCATCTTATGTACTGCATAAAATTACAGTTAAGACTTAAGTGTATGTCTGTTTCATTGATGCCAGAAAAGCGTTCCACACCATCAAGGACCCTATATACATTGACCCCATATATCATGACGGTCTTCTTTTTAAAACTGTCGCAGACAAACATTGATATATTCCTTCAAAGCATTTAAAGTAATGAATGGAAAGCCGTGTTGGGAACATATTCTGGAACACGAATGGTTATGCTTGTGTCAAGATACTTGTCAAGTTGGTCCGAGATCTAAATTCTGTATATTTTATAATTTACCGGACTTTTAAACTTGAACTTGAAGGTTGTGTTTGTTTGTTTGTTTGTTTGGGTTTTACGGCGCACCAACACAAAATGTCATATCGCGCCGAAAACATTTGATGATACTATATATATTGTATTGTATTGTACTATAAATATTGAAGATTTTAATGATATATAAATGTATAACATACATATTACATATTTAACCCTTGTTGGTGTATTGTAATTGTAGACTAGGTTTCATGCTGATACACGTTAACAGACTTAATTATTATTATTATATACCGTAGCATTTGTACAGCGCTCTTTTCATATTGAATATATGTTCAAAAGCGCTTCACAATCATATGCATAAATAGGAAATACGAGTTTAAATGAAAATGAAAATGATTAAGAGATGATAAAATTTAAAACATAAACTGAAGAATAATATGAAACTGCGAATTTGTAATCTATAAAGTGCTCATAGTAGTTTAAAAACGACAACAAGCACAAAACAAGTGAAATTTTAACTGTAAAACTAGTGAGAGATAATCACGGTGGCGAACCCACGTGACTTCATCCGGGTATTTTTTACCATATTTGGAATATAGGTCACTCGCATAAGGTAGGTTTTTTGCTTTTTTCTTACTAATCACGTAGTGTTTTTTTCCAAGAATACGCGCATAAACCCCCTGTTTACGAGTTATGATTGCTGCAGTAATTGTTTTCCTGAAATAGTTAGTCGTCTTGGAGTAATTTGGTACACAAATTTCGATGCAATTGAAATTGTCAGGGTAGCGTTCATTGTATTTCAACGGTTTATGTGTTTAAATGCCTTAATTTGTGCCGACAGTTATGCACATGGTATATTTATTTCATATACACTTCCAATTAACCCTCTATAGACGATAACGATCTTTGAAAAGAGCTAGTTTGTAAATTATGAGAGAATGTGGATAATGATAACGTTCATTGCCCGTGATTTTCCGGATAACGTTCATTTCCTACGTAGAGTTGTCCAATTTACTCACCACAGTTTCTTAAAAATGACCTAAATAGTGCATTGCATTTTATGACTACGTACAGGGATGTATCATGTGACCTTTCTTTGATTTTCAAACATTATACAAATTGCATGGGATACAACTTAGAGTTTATATACATATGCAAAGGATTAAACATAGATTTTAGTTGACCACTTAATGTAGATTTAATACAATGACTTTTTAGTGACGCACAAAAAATACGTATACCCTGACGTGTAAAACTATTAAATAGGTCAAAAATTAAAAGTCAATGTACGAAGATGCATGAATTCTAGGATGACTCTATTTTTTGCATAGACATTTTTAAATGAATTTACATTAGCAATCTTTCTTTTTGTTCAACTATTTTCTTTATGTTTTAAATTTCAGAAATGGGCAAGACAAAATTAAAATTAACACTTAATAGAAAAAAGATAGAAGAGAAAATGGATGTAGATCGGCACAATCAAGTCCTAAAAAAGCCAAGAGTGGTCCTCAGTATTGGCCTGACTCATTTGATAAAATTTTTGGACAAAAAGTTACCTCAAAGTATCACGATATAAATAATATTTCATCTGAAAGCCCCATTGATGCTGTTAGTAATACTTACCATGAAGTTTCTTCAAACTGTGATGGCTTAATGAAAACAGAGATTTATTTTAAACAAAGTTTCATTGAATATGGCAATTTATAAGGCTATTTTGATTAATTTCCCAAGGTATTATACTGAGTGTGGGTTTTTTTGTATGGCAGAAGGGATTTCTGCTAGAATCCATATTATACAATAAAAATCAGAAGTTAAGTGATAAAGTGTTTACATGGATCACAAGGATAAAGTTCAAGTTTACATGGTATATACAATTGATCATGACTTTGTATGATTATTTTTCTTGTTTAATATTTTAAGTATGCATACACAAATTTGAAGAATTACAAGTTAGAAGTCATCTGACATGTCGTATATAGATAATATATTTGAAAACAGTGAATCTCTTCTTTGTTTTTTGTGGCTTTTCAATCTCAGTCATGAGACGGATAGTTAATCTGCTAAATCTGCTAAACGTTCCAGTTGTGTGTGAGCATTAGACTTTATTCCTGTTAGCAATTAAACGCCATTGTCAGAAGCTGGTTCGAACCCATCACATTTATCATTGAGAGGTTGCAGATCGGCCTCTAAGTCATTTATATCATGGAGGAAGTTAGTTCGATGTGGATTCTATTTTAGATTTGCATATATGCACTGCTATACCGTGGTCACATCGATAAGACACGTGATGTTGCATAAATGAAAAAAAAAACACAATTCGTTAATCAATATAAACTTTTAATGAAAGAATAATTCACCATAGTAATATCTGTTGAAAAATATCCCTAAAAAAGTCGTGAACACATGCACTTTTTCAGTCTGCTAAATGACCATGGGCTAACGGATATTTCTATTTTAGAGTAAGACACAACCATGTTTAATTACATAACTTTCATTGGTTGTTCAATAGTTCAAAGTGAATATCATAAATCATGAATTTACTAATTTAGCATGTTCTCTGGGCTGAGAAGGGAGCGTAATCCAAAAGATACTTCACTTTAGAAAGTGAACGATAGTTAAACATACTGTCCATGTGCTAGACAGTACCTCCCTATTTGTACATACATGTATGCTCAAACTTTTCATAGATAACTTTTTTAAAATCATGCTGTGTGATTTTTCAATTCTCTGCAACAAGCAAACGATAATAGGATCCCAGGGTAGGTTGCACAGTTTGTCATTCTACCTTATGTGGCATCGAATTTGGACTAACGTTAATAAATGAAGTCGACCATGACAGATGTTGAATGACTTAATCGATTAAAAAAGTAACAATGTTAACTCGTGGATGACGAATCTAATACTTCAAAGACGTCGCTGGTTATTCCTTTCCATGAAAAGTTCAATTGTCGATTTTGCCCGCTGGAAAAATAAATTTATGGACATTTGTCGACACTGTGGAATGGTAGGTGAGAACTGGTTATATGCAAGGGTAAAGGAAAGCTACCCAAATCAATCAAACTTGTTACTTGTTAATTGTCTACTTATGTCTAACAAGGTCTGCTCTAGATAAGAAGCCATTGCCACATCAGTAGTTTCTATACTGGCCATTGCATATTCTTTCATGCTCATCAACACATTTTTTGTTTTTGAACATATATCCACACATGTATGTAACACAAAACGACATTGTCTGAAATATATAAAAAAATAACATGATTGGATTAGTAAACAATTTGAGATTCATGTCATATATTTTACTACTTCTGGATCGTCATCATTATCTTACTATAGTCTAGGGATCTTATTACCTTGAGTGTACGATATCTCATCAAAAATATCTTTGATTGTGAACTTCAATTACTAAAATCTGCAAGGTATTTAATTAATTGGACTAATTATGTACCTTTACCATCTTTTAAAGAAACTGTGGTGAGTAAATTGGACAACTCTACGTAGGAAATGAACGTTATCCGAAAAATCACGGGCAATGAACGTTATCATTATCCACATTCTCTCATAATTTACAAACTAGCTCTTTTCAAAGATCGTTATCGTATATAGAGGGTTACTTGGAAGTGTATATGAAATAAATATACCATGTGCATAACTGTCGGCACAAATTAAGGCATTTAAACGCATAAACCGTTGAAATACAATGAACGCTACCCTGACAATTTCAATCGCATCGAAATTTGTGTACCAAATTACTCCAAGACGACTAACTATTTCAGGAAAACAATTACTGCAGCAATCATATCTCGTAAGCAGGGGGTTTATGCGCGTATTCTTGGAAAAAAACACTACGTGATTAGTAAGAAAAAAGCAAAAAACCTACCTTATGCGAGTGACCTATATTCCAAATATGGTAAAAAATACCCGGATGAAGTCACGTGGGTTCGCCACCGTGATAATGAATTGTTGATAGAACGGCAGCCAAATAATCGATAGGGAATCAGGCTAAATGCCCCGAAAATAAATGATTGCAAGGTGCAAAGTTGGATTCTAATCCAAGGTTCCCGCCCAAACATCTATCAGCCTCAGTGCCCGCGTGTCCCCCAACTATCCATTAGATAGTGGCCAGATAAAGTAAAAGTGATAAAGTTATGATTAGATTATGAATAAAGGCAGCCACCGACCAATAGGGAATCCAGCTAGATGCCTTGAAAAATCCATGATTGCAAGGTGCAATGTCGGATTCTAATCCAAGGATCCCTCAGCGCCTCATTGGTTAGATAAAGTATTAATCTTAAAGGGAATGAGTATATAATCGGTGGAAAGGCAACCCCCAGCCAATGGGGGAAACTGGCTAGATGCCCTGGAAAATCCATAATTGCAAGATGCAAAAGTCGGATTCTAATCCAAGGATCCCACCAGAACATCCATCATTCGGCCGCACATTACTTTGTAATAAACCTAGTGCATACGAGTAATTATGGTTTTTGTTAAGAATTTAATAATTTCATGGTGTTATATGTTCGTAATTTGGGTATATTTTAAGCTCTTTTAGCAAGATAGCATATATTGATTAAAAGCATTTTCTCTGTAGTATTAACATCACAACTGGACTTATTAATACACAAGTTTAAGCAGTCTAAGATTGGTTCATTTTACTGGTCTATTCCAAAGTCGTAGTTTATTGTCCCAGGGTGATTGATTTAGTGATCATAGTAATTAACAAACAAGTAAGTCTTTAACTTTTTCATAAAGGTATTTAGAGACTGGGCACACTTAAGTGAGTCCGGAAGGAAATTCCACAAGTTTGGCGCCGCATTGCTGAAACGACGATTGCCAAAAGTAATTGTCTTAGTCCGTGGGACTGTAATAGATAATGAATTGCTGGAACGGAGGTCTCTGTTGGGTTTGTAAACATGTATTAGGTCTTGGATATATATGGGACATTGATTGTAGAGTGCTTTATATGTATATATCAAGAGCTTGTAGCTTATCCGCTGACAAACAGGGAGCCAATGAAGTTCCCTGAGCACTGGTGTTATATTATCATGACGATGGGTTCTGGTGATGATTCTTGCTGCTGTATTTTGAAGACGTTGAAGTTTATTCTGATTTGACTTTGAAGTACTAGCAAGAAGGGCGTTGCAGTAGTCCAATCTTGAGGTTACCAGAGAATTTACTAACGTCCTTGTAGTATCCACAGTAAGAAACTTTCTTATGCGACCGATATTTCGTAGTTGATAATAAGACGATCTGCATACAATAATGACATGCTTTTCCATATCCATGTGTGGGGTGAAGTAAGCACCAAGATTTCTAATACAGTCTTTAGAGTTTATGATGGAATCACCAACTCTAATGGACATGTCTTCAACATGTTTACGATTATGTTTTGAAGAGAACAACATAACTTCCGTCTTGTCTGCATTCAATTTCAGCATGTTGGCATTCATCCATGAAATAATTTCAGTCAAACATTTTTCAATACGACTTAATGCTTCCGATCTGGAAATATTATCAATTGGTTTAAAGGATATGTAAAGTTAAGAATCATCAGCATAGAAATCATGTAATAATCCGTGTTGCAAGCAAATGACACCAACAGGTTTAGTGTACATGGTGAAATACTTAGGTCCTAAAACAGATTCTTGAGGAACACTGTATTTCATCAGCACAGGGTCCGAAAGTTCTCCACCAACACAGACTGTTTGGTATCGATCATTCTGATATGACTTTATCTAATTGAGAGCACCATCAACAAGACCATAGTGATCATGCAGTCTGCTTAACATTGTGTGATAATCTAAGGTGTCGAAAGAAGCAGATAGGTCTAGTAACACCGGGATTGTTACACAATTATTGTCTAAAGACTGCAGAATTTCATTTAGCACCTTAAGAAGAGCCGTTTCGGTGGAATGAAATTCTCTGTAGACGGATTGTTAAGGTTCATGCAGGTTGTTCTCTTTAAGATGGTTCTCAAGTCTAACATGGACATTTTTTTCTAAATTCTTTGACAGAAATGGAAGATTTGAAACCGGTCTGTAGTTCTTAAGTACATTTAAATTCATATCTGACTTTTCAGCAATGGTGTAATAATAGCGTTTTAAATTGCTTTTGGTATACTCCCAGCATTGAGTGATGTATTGATTAGATTTGTGATTAAAGGCAAGAGTTCGGGTAAACATGATTTAAGACGCCATGTTGGAATAGGATCTAACTCGCAAGATTTATTTGGTGAAGCACTAGCCAGGCTTTTGGGTTTAGTGCCTTGGCATTGCTCGGTCACAGATTCAGAGGGTGTATCAGCTTGACTCATCATGATGTCATTTCTTATGCCTCTAATTTTTTATTAGAAAAAATCGCTAAAATTCTGAGCAGTGTTTTTCGGCGAGGTTCCAGATGGTAGAACAGGACAACACTTTTCTCCATTTAACAAATTATTAACAATTTGGAATAACCTTTTGCTATTTCTGCCAATAGCTTCAACTTTGTCAGAGTAATTGTCTTTACGGGCTTCAATCAGCAGTTTGTTATACACAGCACATTGATTCCTGTAAATTTGATGATGGATCAAAAGTTTTGTTTCCCTCCATTTGCGTTTTAATTTGCGTTTCAAATGTTTAGCAGCATGTAGCTCCTCATTACCTTGACGAACTGTAATTGTCTTTGTGCGTTAAGGTGCATGTTTATCTATCAATTTGGTTAGCTCACTTTTATAGATATCAGTTCTTCAGCATCCAAATTTTGAGAATTTATTTGATTGAAATTGAACAAGTCTTGTTTGAACAACCCAATTTCAATAGCTCATAACTTTCTGTATGTAACAGTTTTGTTTATTGGCTTTGGTTTAGTTGCATCAATGTTAAAAGTAATAGCAAAATGGTCCTGTTTCATATTCCCCTGATGATCACAATCTGATGAAACAATTGCGCAGTTGTCACGTGTTATTACAACATCAAGTGTGCGACCCTTCACATGAGTTGGTTCCTTTACCCACTGCTTCATACCACAAGAGTCTAGAACATTGGAAAAAATAATAGTATCTCTGTTTGTTCTAGTATCAAGATGAAAGTTCAAATCACCAACAATTAGAATTTCATTTTCTTCTGTGGCATATTCACTCAAGAAAGAGGGCCATTCACTTTCAAGAAATTTTGAAGTTTTTAAACCATTTGCTTTTGAGGGGGGACCTATAGGCAATAGCCAGACACAGATTGAATCTTGAATTCACCTTTGTCCAAAAGACAGTCAAATAGTTCAAAGTGTGAAAGTTGTCTACATTTAAGCTTTTTTCAATGTTATTGAGCTCTTTTAGATCAAGGCCACGCCCCCACCACGTTGGGAGCTGCTTCTCATAACCTATTTCATAGTGTATCAAGTAGGTAAAAGATCATTTATACAGGAGTCATCGTTACTTGTTAGCCAGGTTTCTGTTATGGCGACAATGTCAAAATTGTTTGAAACTATGAAATCACACAGGAATTCGGCTTTATGTTTGACAGATTTAACGTTCATACTACAAACACTCAGTTGTTTTGTTCTAGTTTGATAAGGAACAGTATTCGTAAAGAATTTATTTATTTCAACAAGACTATTTAAATTATTATTAGGGTTGGGCAAATATTAACTTTTTTTGAAAGGTGCAAACCAAACGGTGTTTTTTATGGCCAAATTATGAGCTGAGTCTGAATATCACAATTAAAATTATCTACGATGGCGTTTAAGGTTCACTTTTTGCAAAAATTCAAAATGGCCGCCACAATGGCCGATTTTGGCTATGAGGGGCCATATACTGTTTTCACCATAGCTTGTAATATATCATTTTATAGGTTTTTATGGTTGAAAACCCCATTTTTGAGGTTAAAATACCAAAAATCAGTATGGGAAGCTTTATTCATTGACATTTTATACAATATTTCAGCCAGACAATACATATTTTCGATTATACTGTACGACAATTACAAAATACGCAACATGATCAAAGAGTTGGCTTTAAAACACTGTCTAAATTAAGCAAAAGATCATTTTGTGATTTGATGTTTCTGGTTTAATTTGTTTTCAGGGAGTATTTTCATTTAAATCTCTTTTTTGTGTCGCATTTGGTACAAATGCAACACAGTTGTTGCTCTTAGATATCTTATTCACATATCAATTATTTTTCTGTTTATGAATCTTTATCAAATCAACTGATTTCAGTGTGAATGGACCAAAATTAATTTGTTAAAAATATAATACAGCAGATAGATATCTTTTTTTTGTTTTTATCACTTCATTAAGAATGTGAGCATAAAACATATCTTAATCGTGTAAGCTTTCATAGTGATAGCCTCTCTTTGCAAGTTTAGCAAGTTATGACTGTAAAATTTCGAAGGCTCCTGTGATGAACCATTACTTTTACATGTCACATATCAGCTCTCTATCAACTTAAAAATAACAAGCGTTTCTATAAGACTATGCGGACAACCACAAGGTAATCTTCAATATCCAGGCAGGAATCCATGGAACTAAAACATACAAATCTCAACAACTTGATATATGCTTTAATGTTATTTTATTTTAAATGGCAACTTTAAAGATGAAAATGAACCTATCCAGAAGGAAAAGATTGTGTATAAAACTACACCACAATGTCTAAATGGACCTTATATGCGCACTATCTTTGTGTTATTATGGCCAGAACTTCACATTAACCTTACATCACAAAGAAGTATCAGCTTGCACATAAGCAATTACATATCTAAAGACTATACATAGGCACTTGACACAGAAATCAACTGATGTATTTGGACATGGTCTTTTCCTCTCCCACATTGACTTTTGCATGGTTTATACACTGTACTAACAGCCTACCAAATCAAAAGCTGCAACGGGTTCAAAATTGTACATTGTACTGATAGAGTAGTCTTGATAACTCCATAACAGCAACCATTTTTGTGTTCCTAAAAAGTCTCCAATGACTATCAATTAAAGTTAGAATTATGTCTGAAGTCCTTGTAATGGTCTTGCATCATGTTACTTTAGAACCTTGTTCGTCCAAGTGAGATCTCAAGGTCAATTTTGACTTCAATATCAAAGTGACAATTACTATGCTATTTTGGCGTCCGTCGTTATTAATTCCTAACATATCCATTCATGGGAAAGGAATATACATGTATTTAACTAAATGTTCATAACTCTTTACACAACTATGAAATCAAGACTTTATATACATGTATAAATGTACAGATACAGTTAGTACAAGCTTAATAGACTTATTATCTTCAACTTAATAGAATAATTTCAAAATTGAATTTTTAAGGAATTTGATAAAGGAATTCATTTATAATAACTATCTGCTATACATCAAAATCTTTAGAAGTAAAGCCTTTAAAATCAGTAGATGGTTTGTTAATAGTTATGAATAACAGTTTAAAGTCATAATACAATAAAACAGAAAGAGCAACATAGCTCAATGAGTGCAATTTGGTTACTGCTATTAAAGCTTGTATGTGTATACTTGATAAAGGTGATAAAAATCCATTCTTAGTGGCATTAATATTGTAACATAGTGGTCTCAATACATGTAGCTAATTCTGGAATGTCGTTAGTATAGGTTTCAAAATTAAACATATTTCTATAATCATATACATTGGCTCTGAATCAAGTCAATAATAGTTGACCAAGCCAAGATCATGTGATGTTTACGAGGATGATGCACTTTATGTTATTCCAAAATGCTCGTCAAGAATGTAATAATAATTAAATTAGTGTCCAAGAAAATGACACTAAAGTAAACTTTTATGTTCATTTTGGCAGAGTCCAGTAAACATGCAATTACGCAATTGGCAAGGGTCATTTAGGGTTTTCCCATAAATGTGTTTAACAAGAAATAATTTGATTGGATAATCGAAGTTGTAATCTTTAATTCCAATGGGTCATTTTAGACGCCCACCGAAAGTAACGACATTTCAGGATTGGCATAAATATAGGAGGAGAGTGCGTGAGAGAGAAGAAGGAGAGGAGAAGGAGAGAATGGAAAACTATACGATCATTTTAATGAATAGACTTTGAAAACTTTAATAAGTTTTGTTATTTTTTTTATTTAATAATTACAAAAACCTTGTGACTGAGACTATGTCACAATATAATCAAAAGCAGAAATAAGTATGACCATAGTAATATGCAAGTTAAAAAGCCTATAAAAAGATTAATTAGACATTAATTTAATGCAAAATTAGTTATGCAACTACGAAATTGTGTGATTTTGGCTGAAATATTGTATAAATTATCGATAAATACAGCTTCCCATACATATTTTAGTATTTTTAACCTCACAAACGTGTTTATCAGCCTTAAAAATCTATAAAATGATATACTACAAGCTATGGTGACAGTATAAAATGGTCATGCATAATCAAAATCGGCCATTTTGGTGGCCATTTTGAATTTTCGCAAAAAGTGAACCTAAAACGTCACCGGACACAATTTTAAAGGTCATATTTGGATTCAGTGCATCATTTGGCCATAAAAAACACCCGTTTGAAGAAAAAGTTGGTGATTTGCCCAACCCTATTATTATGCCTCAGTTTTTCAATATCAGTGTTTACTTTTCAATTTTCCTCCCCGTTTTGTCCTGTAACTTAACGCACCTAGGTCCTTCAATCTTTTTACAGTTACCTCGGTTACTTTGTATTTGCCGCGGGCAGATTTACCAATATTTATCAGATCAGTACGATTATACTTAAAAATAAAATTAGAGTCAATGGTCATAATGATTCTGGTCAAATTGCAATTATTACATTGGTGAGCTCATACATATAGGCAATACAATATAATGTGTTGATAACCATAGATTATAAATCTCTGGTTAATCAAAACTTCTCTTTTATTCAATAGCAAAATGACTGTAAGTCCCTTTAGCTATTCAATGAATTATGTCTTATAACAATAAGATTGTAAATCTTATGTTAAGGATAAATATATTTGTATTACTAAGTAATAATAGTTCGTAATATTTTCATATTTTAAGCATCAAATATCTGCAAAATAAAGTAAAATTTCCAAAATTGAATTTCACTAATGCACAAGCCACACTTTAATATTCCACTTTGACAAAATCACTTTAATCAATCCACAAGAAATAACAGAGCAGGTTTCATGCAGCCTACACTTGGCGCAAACCTAGATGTTCTCAACAGCTATTAGCCCTAGTCATCGGGGTACTAATATCTATCTATTTATCCCCATGTAGAGTATTTTATTTCCTTAAGATGTCACATTGTCACTGACGCACATTTTAATACAAAAGTGAAGTTACACAATCACAAATAATTTTGTTGTTAAATGAATTGTACTGACTTTCGTCAGGTTCTATCACATGACTTCTTGATCATAAAGTAACGTATCTTGACAACATTTGACTGCCGCTCATATGTTACTTATATCCTTTATTAGAGATATGTTTGAATGATGACTATATTATACATGTAATAAATGTTTAGTTTATTTAGTTTAGTTTTAGTTTATTTATTTTGTATAAACAGGCCTCCGGCCTATACACAACAATATGCATTTACAAATATAACATGGTACATATGATAAATATAGAAGTAATAGAATAGAATATGAAAGTACATTATAATCAAACAATACAGTAGCGATATCAGTAATAGACAGAGAAATCACAGAAATTTTCGGCTATTGATTATATATGAAACTGAGTTCTGAAGTTCTAAGCCCAAATGCATGATACAAATATACAGATAGATTTCGAATATCATCTTTATTAGTGCTAGACATCAGATTACTGAATTTTTCAATTGTAGGTAAGTTAATATAGGTATATTTAATGTAATACATATGTTGTATAATATGGCATCATGTCGTATTGTTAATTTACTTACTACAAAAGTCACAGACTTATATCATTGTCCAATCAGAATAAAACCTGATGTAAAATTAGCCACTCGGACACTCGCTTATTTTGGATCTGGCTGCTTCATAATATGTTTAGTTGACTTTTGATTTTACACTATTCATGGAGCAACCAATGTGCTAATTGAATTGACTACATCTTCTAAGTGCCGGACTTTGCAAAGAACTATCCTATCACAGCCTGTTAATAACACTACCGTCGAATTAGCTCGCAAAGCTCGATCCAGAAATAGAAAGTACCAAGTCCCAAATGAATTTAATAGTGTTTATTCTAGATGAAAGCTACGTATTGGTTGGTCGACTCAAAGGTCATCTCGACGTGAACCTCTATGCGATATCAGGAGGTCCTATATGATAGCGGTCTATATAGGGTATCTGTCTACGGAGACTAAAGGTGTCTAATCTTCATGCGACACGATGTGATGTAATTGTACATAATAATGATGTGTGTAATGTTATGAATTCAACCGTATATATATAATAAATCAACGATAATAAATTATCAACGATACATGTAAGTACTAAAGGAAAATATGAAATACATTTATTTCAGTTTGAGAAAATCAATAAATCAAATAGTACGATAGTTAATGAAATAGAAGATTACTGACGTCATTTACATATCGTTAAAACATTCATAATAATTAGATATAGTCTTAATAAACTGTACAGATTGTATTTTGTAGGCCACTGATTTACATGAAATTTTCACGACATTTACTACAAACCGGCTGGTCAATTCAGTCGGTAGCGCACTAGTCTACAGATCGAGGGGTCTAGATTCAATTCCAACCATTCGTGGAGCTTGATCATGAATTTTTTTTTATTTCTATTGCCATTCTCTCTAACTACTACTGCTTCTAAATAATGTAGGGCAGGTGTCAGTCACTGACGGGGGTATGCGCATAGTAACAGCTATTTCTAGAAATTAAGCGTTTGCGGGAAAGGTCAATAGGTTGATTGACCGCGGTTATATAAGATATACAATGTGTATCTAAGTCGTTTAACCCAGCACATTTTACATTCAATTATTTCCAAGATAACTTATACACTTAACAACTTTTCTAAGTATACACATTTCCACTGCAGATAATTTCAACAGTTATTTAAAAATTTAAACGAAATTTTGTGAGTCAACAATGGGATACTATATCTTTCATGTGACACTAAAAACGCCAATATCAACCGTGCAGTAACCGACTTCCAAGATGCACGTGCATTTCGTGCTTTTTACTAATATGGGCCAAACGGTTTGCATTTTCACGTTTATTTTGTACATGTCGATATTTGTAGCATTTTTTTACACTTAGAAAGAACACCTAAACGTTCACAAGTCGTAAGTATGAAACGAATTAGCTTGAAATGAAGAGGCCAGGCTATCGAAATGATACATCCTGGCCCATCAGTACGAGAGGTAAATTGAATGGAATTGCTATCTCATGTCTTGCTTGCATCATATTCATCACTGAGACATTCTAAGCAAAGCTGCAATACAGAAACCTTCAACAATCTTGACGAAGTTAACCCATTTTTCAGCTTGCCCATACTTTCAAGTGTTACCCTCTGACTGTGATGAAACTTTTAAGGAAGTTTGAGCAAACTGGAAGTGTTTAAGACCTGCCAAGCCAGAGAAGACGTCATATGACGACAAGACGGAAAGAATGGGCTATAATACCCCCGGGAAATCATTCAGAACTACATAAACTTATTGAGCTGAAGGTGGTCATTCGCGTTATTGATGTGAATTTGTACTTTGTTGGTGCCAATATTGTTACTGCTTATAAGAAGTCATTTATTTTTCAATTTATTTTTCGTTTTGCTTATAAATGCAATACTATTTGATGAACATTTTCTTTAAATTTTATATCAATAGCTTACGTATCAACCCAGTTATGACCAAATATATAGGTGTATATTTAGAAAAGTTTTTAAGTGCATTTATAACCTATATAGCTATGGTTAGGAACACGTATAGTTCTGTTTTATTAACCTGTCACAACTTGAATAATTACACGGTCACTGAATGTGTTATTATTCAACTTCTTTTTACCACTAATTTTTGATGATCTAACAATTTATGCGGCGATTTTTAATATCGGGGAAAGAACAAGTTCAAAAAGAGTTAAAAATCAGATCACAGATGCAGTGATCGTGTAATTATCTAAGTTGTGACAGGTTAATAAAACAGAACTATATACATGTATCCTCCAAGTGTATAATAACATTGCTATGATGGAGAAATTCACAACAACAAACAATAATTAAAATATACAAGTTATTTCATCAACAGAAATTGGTAAAAGTTTACACACAGATGAAACTATATAATTTTAAGATAAACCTGGAGCATGAACAAATACAACAGTCCAGTGTTTGTATGTTTGTTTGGGTTTTACGGCGCACCAACACAAAAAGGTCATATCGCGCCGAAAACATTTGGTGATACTATTAATTCAATCGATAGTAATAATTTAAAATCCTATATTTTATTATATATAATATTTATTTCCTTCAAAAAGTTAAGTATTGCATATGATGGTACTGACTCAGAACAGTCCATTAATCATAGTTAAAAATTCAACGATGAATAAAATGTCAATGTTGTCATGATACCAAACTATACATCTAAACATAATTGTAAATTTTATAATCCACATTTTGTCTGGTGATTGTTGTAGAAACTTTTAATGACTTTCAAACTAATCCAGAATCAGTGAACAATTTATATAAAATCTGACCAAACATTCCATTCTTGAATATTTGAAAAACAACAACATCAAGATAACGTGGGATTGCAAAATTATGAACAGCATGAATAATATATTTAAATGTATTTTAAGAAAATTTTAAAAACAAAGTTAAAGTAAATAATGCAACACTGCATAACACTATATACAAGAGGACCTTAATGGCCATTTATCGCTCACCTAAGTACCATTGATATATACATGAAAGAAAACTTTTAAACCAATTTGACACTACAGTTATCACAAGGTATTTTCTATATTTGGACTAAGCAAACTAGTTTTAGACCCAAGTGACCCTTGTTCGAAGCCATCGGAGCAATTAACTAGACATCATCCTGACCAAGTTTGATAGCACTTGAGGCAATAATGTGACCATCAGAGTGTTCAGAAACAAATGCGGACGAACGGACGGACGACGGAAAACGGACAAAAGACAATACAAATAACAATACAAATTATAATACAGTTTTATACAGATACCTCCTCAAATACACTTTATACACTTAATATATACATCGTACTAGATATGTGTTGTAATGCATTTTTTTAAAACTATATAATAATTTAACGCATATCTAAGTAAGAAATTACGAAAATATCGTACGTCAATAGCTAAACAGAAATCTTGAATATCAAGAATGCATTGACTTACGATGATTTTTACCGTGATATTTTATGAAAAGTGAAACAGATACATGTATTACATAATGGTACAAAAATTAAGTCAATCACAGTAACGCAATTGTTTGATTATTTTAAGCTTTACAATACACATCCATCGGACCCTCACACCAATCTATTACGCCAGTATGGTATATAAATGTACAGCTGGGATCATGCCACTGTGCAACAAAACCTCCTGTACCATCAGAAAGCCAACCACAAACACACATATCAAATCCCATACTACGAGCTTCTAACAAATCTTCTCTAGATGCAATAGACGTTCCTCTTTGTTCACATACAGTTTGGCCATCAGCAAATGTTAGAGTATATGAGCCAGTATTACCTTGTACCATGTATACTGAAATTACAAAACGTTAACATAAATCTAGTCTGAATATTTTAACTGATTAAATCAAATACAAATAATGACTGCAAAATAATATTTCTAAGATTTGCTGACGTCATATCAAAGTACTAACCAACATCTGAACATAAATGTTACAAACTGTAGAGAACAAAACGAAGCAGAACAGAGCAGAAGCAGACAAATACAAAAATATGAAAACAAAACAGAGCCGAAGAGGACAAAACAAAGTAAAAAGAACGAAAACAAAACAGAGCAAAAAATAAATGAGCGAAATAAATAGAACGAAAACAAAACAGAGCAAAAAATAACTGAGCGAAATAAATAGAACGAATAAAAACAAAATAGAGCAGAAAAGAATAGAACTAAAAAAGAAAAGAAAACACAATGCAAATAAAAACCGAAGAATATTACAAAACAAAACAGAGCAAAATAGGAAACAGAAAAGGACTGAACAAAACAAAAAACCGAAACAAAACAGAGCAAAAAAATTAAGAAGAAACAAATAAGAACGAAAAGGAATAAGAGCAGAAAAGACAGATCAAAACGAACAGGACCGAAAACAAAACATCTCAGAAAAGGACAGAGCAGAATAAAAAGATAATGACAGAACAAAAAAAACCAAAGAGACCAGAACAATACAGAACGAAATAAATTAGATTGAAAACAAGAGAGGGGGAAATATTGACCATAAAGACCGAAAACAGAACAGAGCAGTGAATGACAGAACAAACAAATAAGAGCAAAACAAAAATCATAAAAAGACAAAGCAAATCATCAAGAAAAAATACGAAACAGAGGAGAAAATGACAGAACAAAAAAAAACAACAAAGCTAAACAAGAACGTAAACAAAACTAAGCAGATAATGACAGAACAATCAAATAAGAACAAAAACAAAAACGTATCAGCAAAGAACAAAACTAAAAAAGAATAGAAAACAAAACAGGACAAAAAGGGACATACCAAACATAGAAGAACGAAAACAAAAAATCTAAGCAGGAGAGGAGAGAACAAGACAAATAATACAAACCAAAACTGAGCAGAAAAAAGACAAAATAAAATATATGAAACAAAAATACAAAATAGGACAGAAAATGACAGAACGAAACCATAAAACGAAAACAAAACAAAGCGAAAAAGGCAGAACAGATCAAATAATACGAAACAAAACAGAGCAGAAAATGACAGAACATAAAGAACAAAAATATAACAGAATAAAAAAGGACAAAACAAAACAAAAAAGAACAAAAACAAAACTACGCAGATTATGATAGATCAACCAAATAAGATCGTAAACAAAACAAAACAGAAAAAGACAAAACAAACAAATAAGAACAAAGAACATGACAGACTAGAAAAAGACAGAACAAACAAATAAGATCGTAAACAAACAGAGCAGAAAAAGACAAAACAAACAAATAAGAACAAAGAACATGACCGACTAGAAAAAGACAGAACAAATAAGAGCGAAAACAAAACAGAGCATGTAAGGACAGAACAGAACAGAGCTGAGTCAAACAGAACTTGATGTTTTTATAAGCAAAAGCCAATATGTGTATAGTCAAATGTAAACATGCTGAATTTCATTCTTGTAGAAGTCGACCATTTATTATTCAGGGATTGCCTAGTTTGCTTTTGCAAATTAACATTATTATAAAAAATGCTACAACACGGTCTTTTGTGAACGTTACACGGAACACCTAGACAGTAGCTTCAGCTAACAAAATCATCTAAGTTGTTTTCCGATCTGAATGCATTTATCGTGTAATTTCTGAGAATACAAGATACTAAAAACCAAGACACCAACCTGGATATGTAACCCTACAATACGTAATCCAATCTTCATTATTTTCGAGTGATCCGTTCCATTCATTTATTCGTATTTGGTCTGAAATCAAGCATTTTGAATTGCTCCAAGAAAACGTTTCACAAAAGAATGAAGTTTCAAACACACATATAAATGCACATCTTGAGATACTTACAGCTGTTTTGGTTACCGTCACTTGGTAATCATGTAGTTTAGCATTTTTTATAGATTTAAACTTTACAAAATCAGCCATAAGTACACGACATAGAAACAAATGCATAAAGATAACAGACCAAAAGTTTGACATCATGAACATTGTTAATAATAATGTTGATTCATTCAGAATATGCGATCTAAATGACGTGCTACTGTGTAGCCATGGACGAACAGAAGAGGAATGATGTGCTAAAACAATCTCAGTGAATTTATTAATTATGTAATGTAGAATTCCCATAGTATCCTGCTGTTAACGGTCTTCGACGACGTCGTTAAAAATCGATACAGGTTTAATATACTTTTCTTATTTTATACTCTTTTTTTCAAAATTAATTATTTACCCTTAGTTAATTATTAAATGCGTAGCTTTGTGTTCCGCAATTGTTCTCAAGGTAAAATATAAGAATATGGACTTGTGGTTTTACAGATGGCGACCATCGTTATAGTTTCAGTTGGGTCTGCTAATGATTAATCAATTCAATTAACAAAAGTTGAATTGGATTTCAGTTTTCTCAAGATTCTACAAGCATGGAATTTGTCATTTTATTCTGTGCATGTATATTGAAATCAAAACAAAACTAAATTTTGCCATTTTTATCATTATCGAAATTTCCTTTAATTTAAGCAGGAAATGTCATTGAAAAAGACAAACGATGTAGAATAAGAAGGCAAATATGATATTTCAAAGTGAATTAATGAAATATCTGCATCGCGTGTGATAAATTATTGTATTTCACAGAAAATTTGTTTAAGTAAGCAATTCAGAAGATAATTTACTTTATTAATATCCCCCAAAGGCAAATAAATGGTGCAACATCGTTGTCATATATTTTTCTTACGCCACTTGATTGCTGCAGTGTTGTTAATATAAAAATTGATTAAAAATACCATTTCAGTCAGATCTTACTCAACTTTACGTATGCATTGTAAAAGCTAATACAAAACTACTGGCAGTGCTTAAAATCCAAATTTAAAAAAGATTGCTTAAAAGAATGTTCACTAAATATTTTTTAATAATAAAAAACATGTTACAATCAAAACATGTCCAAAATACTAAAAAAATACAAAAACTTTTAATTTTTTCGAAGGGCTCATGTATACTGATTAATAAAATTGTTTTGTGGCAATTTAGCATACGAAGGGAAAAACTACTCTCAAAAATGTCATTTATCTACCATTCGTTTCACTCAAAAGCTATACATAAAATTCTTGTGGTATGTGAAAAAAATATTTACTGTAACCTGACACACGTTCAGTTATCAATTTAATATCCAATGTTCGAATAATAAAACTGGCGTTGCAATACTTCATTTATCACGCTAACGAAAACACCACCGATTGCTTTGTTTCAAAATCTGACGAACACGAAGAAACGCTTTTTTCAGTTCTTGTTGCCTATTTTTGCTATTTTTTAACCGATATCAGGAGGGTTTTTTCCTACATTATTTTGCGAAATTTTGCATTTGTCAAATAGAATGAGATTTTACAAATAGACATGGGTATTCCGAAAGTTAGCTTAGACAGCTACGCCGAAAAACTTTTCACATAAAAGTTTACTCGCCACTAAAAGTTCAATAAGTTATGACAGACTGGTATAGATAAAACTCGTAAGCTTAGCTATAAAAATATCATGTAGTCATCTCTATTTTTAGAATGATCTTGAGGTGAAACATGAGTACCTTTGTCTTTTACGGTTTGCTTAAATTACAATGACATTCGTAGATTCTACAATAGACTCAACATAAATAAATTTGTATATATCTATGGCATTAAAAGATAAAAATCATATTTAGATATGAAAGCATTGCCTATCTCAAATACACATTGTCTTGTATTTAATGATGACTTGTTTGATTATTATGTCAATACCATTCTTTCAAACTTTATTTGTTACATTTGTATTAAATCCATGAATATATTATGATTTTGTATGAAATGATGACCTTTCAACAATAAAATATTTGTTATTGTCACTGTCTCAAAGTCATGTTAATTCTATGGGTCAATTAAACTATACTGATTGCTTTTCATTTCCTAAAGTTAAAACCATGGGTCAGAAGTCATTTGCATACAGGGGTTGTACTCTATGGAATAATTTACCACAAAAGTTAAGGCACGAATGTTACATAAAATTATTTAAATCAAATGTGAAGAAAAATATGTTAGGACAGTGTAAGTTTTAATTTATAATTGTGGTAATTTGTTACAATCGTTATCACTTTAATATTTTAGCTTTTACAATCTATTATTAGTTATCCAGCATGTATCTTACTCAGAATACTTATTTATTCATTTATTAATTTATTTATCTATTTATTTAATAAATCATTTTTGGACATTAATTTATTAGGGAAGGATATATATCAATCTTAAATATTTCTAAGTCTTACTTTGTCTTACATTTTCAGTTTTACATTCAATACAATTAGACCTTACTTTAGTTTTTAATTATTAATCATTATCATGAATATTTTATTATTTCTGCTCTTGTTTCGGTAACATTTTATTATTTTTTATGATAACTTTCCACCAAGTCTTTCTTTTATTCCTGTACACCTTTGATTGATAAAATAAATATTTTGCATATAGCAAGTTCATACATCCATGTCAGTGTCGTGCCATCAATGTCGGGGACCACAATGGAAATAAGAGATTTATTTCTTTTTGTGTCATCCCCGGTATTGATGTGCATGACACATGGCATTTTACATACTGTGATATCTCACCATTTGTATGCCATGTGTTATTTCATTGTTACCGAAATAAGATTATTATTATTATTATTTTGCACTATCCGTTCCATGGCAGAAACCCGTTAGGTTCTCGATTTTGTTACATGTATTTGTTCTTGGTGCTATGTTTTATTACGGAAATTTTAAAATAAAAACTTATCTCCTGCTTTGCTACATGTATTTGTGTGGAAGTCTGTGATATTTACTGTTGCTGCTCCTGACATGTTTTCACAATCACCATTTCAAAATGTTTGCATTATTTCAAGTTTTCAAAGGGTATAAACTGGGAAATAATGAGTTACTATTTATATCTTATCGTCTGTACCACATTATGTTACCAGCTAAGAAAACTAACTCATACTTCTACTTGTAGACTCCTTGAAGATTTACCACCTTCGTTATAATGATTACTCAAAGTTCAACAGTATCAACTAGTTCATATCGTTAGGAATAATCATAAAGTTTATATAGATGTTTTTATGATTATAACACGTTAGGTGTATATCAAAAATATTACATAAGCCCTCATTGTTCTACTAGATAACATGTATGTTAGATTTTGGTAACTTGATATATAAACAAGTAGTAGAAATCCATATGAGATCAATTGAGTCACAGTATTGATTTGTTTTTTATGAATCTTATGAAAGTACTTTATTTGCTTCAATACTGTAGATTAAATGTGATCAAAAATAAACTTGTAAAATCTATAGCTCACTCTATAATATAAGTAACATATATTTATGATCTGTCGTCTTGCGTTTTGGTCGAACAAATGAGATTATAAAATGAGTATAATGAACTCTATATTATATGATGCATTCTAAATTAAAAAAAAATGTCTTTTCTACAGTATTCATGGAATATTCATTTCCTATTCATTTTTCTAAAGAAAAACACTTTGACATAATTGATGCACATTTGATGCACATTTCAATATTCCCAAGTCGATGGCGTGGTTGATGTAAATGTCCAATTTCTAAGAATAAAGATAACTAATCGGAATGAACAGTAAGCACATATTCAGTTTAGTTCAACGTCATTTAGACCATATATTCTGAACGGAACAACATTATTATAAAATGTTCATGTTGTCAAACTTTTGGTCGGTTATCTTTATGTACACATGTACGTTGCTAGGTCAAGTACATGTACTTACAGCAGATTTTGTAAAGTTTAAATCAAGACTTAAAGCTTAACTAAGAGTTGATGATGTGACGGTGACAAAAGAGGCGATTAGTATTACAAGATGTGCATTTATGTGTCTGACAAAAACTTCGTTCTTTTATAAAACGTTTTCTTGAAGAAATCCAATTTGCTTAATTGCAGACAAAATAAAAATAAATGAGAACAGTAGAAATCTTGATTGTAGTAGAGATTGGATTACGTACTGTAGGGTTACATATCCAGGTAGGTGTCTTAGTTTTAAACGATGCCCTTCAAAAGTTCTAAGACGAACTTTTGAGAAAAAAAACTTTGCCATTATAAGATATGAGATATGAGATACAATTTGATAAATATTTTTTGAGTTTTTTTAAAATATGATTTCACGCTCCTCGATGATTTTAAAGAGTCAACAATCGTTACAATTACTGTAAGAAATGTCATACATTTTCTGATTTTGAAATTCAATATTCCTTTTACAATTGTAAAATTGTGTTCAAAAGCAACTTAAAAATCGATTGTCGCACAATCACAATACTTGACCCAACAGCGTTAATCAAGTACAAAAGAACACGCCATTCGCTTCAGCATGATTGTAATATGGTCGAATTCCGCTTCGGAATCAAATTAATTTTCGGTTGGCAAACCATTAATAAGTATTTGATGATCAAAATGTAATAATTTACAAATATGTATTTTCCTTATTTTCTTTGCGCTGTGGTTATTTGGGAGACCAATAAATAATTATACTTTTTCTAATTTTATGTTACATCATCTGTAAGTTATATACGTGCATGTTTAGCCTTATTAAGTTTCTATGATTCTTTTAGTGCACATGGCTCAAAGTGTTAAAGGTCGATATAAACTAACATTTGCCGAATAAAAATAAACAGAGCATGGCTCAGAGCAGGGCACAAAGCGCAAAAATTCACTTTGCAAAAATTCACATTGCAAAAAATTGACATCTCAAAGATACTCATTGCGAAGATCGGAAAATATGAATGTGCCAAAAGCGCTTAAAGTAATTATTGTGACAGCCTATAAAGACATGCATGTAAAGCATTGATACAATTTCCAATATTTCCAAATCGACAATGTGGGGACTGAAAACGTTCAATCAAGTGACACCGAAATTATAATTCCGATTGAATATTTGATAAAGTCCCATATTTTAGTTTTGTGCAACGTCATTTACATATAGCATACTGAGCGGAACAACACTATACGAACGATGTTCACGTTATCAAACTTGTGGTCTTTTATCTTCATGTATACGTTGCTAGGTCGTGAACTTAAAGCAGATAAAGTAATGTTTAAATCTATAAAAGATGTTAAACTACATGATTTGGATATAACGCTGATCAAAGAGGCTGTGAGTATCTCAACATGTGCAAATATCTGTGTCGCCGAAACTTCATTCTTTTGTGAAACCTTTTCTTGGAGCAATTCAACATGCTTGATTTCTAACGAAATAAAAATAAATGAACAAACCGGATCACTCGAAAACAATGGAGATTGGATTACATATTGTAGGGTTACATATCAAGGTAGGCGTCTTGAATTTATATATCTTCTCTTTTCACAATGTACATGTTTAATGCAACCTGATAACATGTTAAATGATTTCATACACTGACGCTATTGCCGAGGTGACGTTTACAAATGACCGGGATGTGACATTTTTTAAAGTTATAATAATTCTCAAAATCAAACAAGCTAATTCCTAAATAATTTGATTAACTCGTATAAGACAGATAATAAAAATGTTTAGTTCACTTCCATTTTTTATACTCAAGTATCACTAAGCAAAACATCAACGTGGAAAATCCCAGGAACATTCTGATGTAGTCGTTCTTAATATAAGGTGAACCATATTCAAGGAGAAGGTTAACATGATGCCACTCGCGTCATGGTTAATGCTTGCTTTGGTAAATTTCAGTATTCATGGTACAAGGCGTTAATGGAAGATATACTCTAACATTTGCTGATGGTCAAACCGAATGTGAACAAAGAGGAACGTCTATTGCATCTAGAGAAGATTTGTTAGAAGCTCGTGGTATGGGATATCACATGTGTGAATGTGGCTGGCTTTCAGATGGTACAGGCGGTTTTGTTGTACAGTATAATGCTCCTTCGTGTACGCATATATATCATACTGGCGTTATAGATTGGTGTCAAGGTCCAATGGATGTGTATTGCAAAGTTTGAAATAATCAGACAAAATTACTAACATCGTTTGACTCGACATTGGAAATAATTGCAACACCAATAATACATTCTTGATTTTAAGGGGTTTTTTGTATGATATTTCATACAGTTGTATCTAATATAAGTTACATTTTAATGTGTATAAGTGTAAATACGCAGAAATCAACTATGGTCTTAGTTCATGGACATGTACATTCCCACATTGAGGTTTGCAAATTTTTATTCCCCTATAAACTAAGCTACTAAACTCAAAAGCCACTACGGGTTTGAAATCGTGCTTCTAGATAAGTTGTGAAAGCGCAATTCGATCAACCAGCGTCTGCACTCGTAAAAAGTCTCCATTGGATTCGAGTAAAAGCTAGATCATGTTTAAAGTCCTTGTAATTTTGGTGTGATCAAGAGAACTGCACCAGGGCTGCATTTCATTAACAATGCTAGGACATGCTTCTAGGATCGGTCCTAGGAAAATCTTAGGATTTGACTTTTGTGCATTTCAACAAAAAGTCCTAGGACGAAAGTTATCCTAGGAGCTCTTATTACACGTAATTATTCTGATTTTTGAGGGCCCCAATAACATCAGACCACATTATTTGATTAAAAGTGAACTTTATCGAGAGTAAGTGTGGCCATTCTCGAGTCTTCTGCATATTTTATCCCACAATTCAATGCAGTTAGGATTAAAAACGCTCCTAGGACTGCCCAAGACCACTCTTAAAGTTAGGAGCGTTTTCGTCTTAGGAATTTATTTAGGAATTTTAATGAAGCGCATTTAGGTTTTTTCTTGATCCTAGGACCAAATTTCGTCCTAGGATCGTTAATGAAACGCAGCCCTGGCTATTTGAGCGATTTGTTCATGCCAGCATGATCTAGATGTCGCTATAGACTTCGATCTCAAAGTGACTAAAACATTTGTTATAACTATGCGGCGAACAAAGATGACAGGTAGCTCACTAGCAGTGGTTGATTCAGGGTGGTAGAGTGGTTAACATAGGCACTTAAAATCATTGACAACGAGGCAAGGTTCAAATCAAGTCTTTAGGCAAATTGAATTAGTGTATTTCATGCATTATCAGTGAACTGTATGAAGCGCAATAGAATAGTTTACAAAAACGCGCTATATAAGTGACATGTATTTGTATTTATATAATATTCTCAGAACTACCGTTTTAATATACATGTACCATTAGATTATATTTTATTCTTTAATGCAGTTTTACATTATTTACTTTTACTTTTTTTAAATTATTTCTGAAAATAAAATATATATAAATTATTCAAGTTGTTCATAATTATGCAGTCATATTATATATTTTTGTTGTTTTGACGTTTTTCGAATATTCCAAAATGATTAGTCAGATGATTAGTCATATAGGTTAATGATCCTGGATTCAAAGTCATTTTATCATGTGGTAACAATTTAAATGTGAATCACTACTACCAGACAAAGTGTGGAAATAATTGGATTATAAAATTTATTTAGATCTATATTTTGGATATTTACGGCATTTTTTTGTTTTAAAGGGTTTAATTTTTACCCAGGATTAGCACTGTTTAATATTTTCACTCTTTAGGTTTTATGTAAAATATCTTTTTTCTTTAGTTAGTAAAAATTACCCAGTTCTGTTGTTTATCAATGCTGTTAATTTCAGTTTATTGCTTTATGAAAGCATTATAAAAGTTTATGATATTTAGAATGAATTGATGGGTTTGGGTTTTACGGCGCACCAACACAAAAAGGTCATATCGCGCCAAAAGCAATTAATGATACTATTGAGTGAATTGATGCATTAATATTTAATGTAAATTAAATTTCAAATATCCATATTGTTAAAAACTCCATTTGTATAGATATTTATGATTCAATTTCATTGACCAATGATAGTGTAATATGTCATGATGGACCACAGGAGCATACATGAACTTGCTTTTAATTATAATTATATATTGGACATAAATTAACATATTCTTTGAAAGTAAAGTACGCCATGACAAGTCCATGTGCATTAGTGGTTCATAAAACACAAACATAAATAAAGCTGTTTATTGAAACAATATAGAGACCAATCTAGTACGTAGACTGTAAGACTACTTATGTTAGATATGCTGGACAATACAGTATATGCGACACACATACAACTTTGAAATATTGTGATAGAAAGATTGTTGCATTAGAATATGTCTCTCTCTGCAGACCACCAATCTCCGTAAACAGATATCCTTGAGAGCGTTGTCGTACAGGATCTCTATGATCTCAATGGGGGTTAACCTCGAGATTACCTTTATGTCGACCAATCAATGCATAGCTTTCATTTAGACGAAACACTTTTAATAACATTTTGATTCCAAATTTCTATTTTTAGACCAAGGTTTGCGAGCTAATTTAACAGCGGTATTATTCAAACTGCGTGACGTAGACGATGTAAACACGTTACTAATCATAACAATTTCGTCATGAATGTTATGATGAGAAAAGGTCACCTGAACGTGTCCCTCGTTTGAAAACGGCCAGATCTAAATTAGCGAGTAGGCGAGCAGAAAATTTTAGATCGGGTTTTAATCAGATTGTGCAGACCACGTAAGCAAGATTGCTGCAGCTCTTTCACAAGAAAATAATGACCGAAATGTCAATGCATATGAGCATGAAACTTGACAATTGAGCCAATTAGGAAAGTAATATTTATGTTATGTGTGCACAAATCATATTTACAATCTTCAAGATTAAGGATAAACGCCCAGTTGTAAATGCAATATACAGTAGTTGGAACCCGGGCCGACCACAAGTATCTAGTTGGAAACGTATCCATCTGTATTTATACTGTGTTTTAAACTGTAGCTTTCCATTTTATCACTCTTAATATTCTGAATGAATACATATTAATGTTTGTCAGCAACAGTTTTAAAAAGATAATCGTAGTGACAAAACATATGGAGAGTTTTTCTGGCATCGAGGAAACAGACAAACGCTTTCCTGCAATTATCTATACCATATAGAATACATTCAAGCAGTACAAAAGATAACATTTAATATGAAAGTACCTTATTACTTTTAGAGTCATCTTTCTATTAACTTAAAACTGACAGATTATTGGTCTTTCATCTATCAAGAAACAAACTCTTATACAATGTTAACAGACAAGATGACAAAAAAATAATTGTGGGGTTCATCAAATGTTTGTCTCTCACTTTTATATATAGTTACACAAATAATGATATTCATCTCTTGTCTAACGTATCCACAAAACAACATTACATTATGTAAGTTTCATAAAATTAAATTTATGAAGTATTATGTGTACTATGGAAACGCAATAATGGTAGTAAAAATTACCGCTTCAGAATCTTTGCAGTTCCATGATAATCCATGAAATAATTTAAGTTAACTAAGTAAGAGTGTCTTAAGTCTTGATCTATATCTGGCCCCGTTGTCGATGACTATTAAGTGCCCAGGTAAATCTTTCCATCACTTTAGAGCAACCATCGCTCGTGAGCTACCCTTTATCTTTGTTTGCCGCGTAGGAATAACAAAGTTATCAATTGGCACTTTGAAATCGAAGTCTATAGCGACATCTAGATCATGTATGGACGAACAAATCTTGCAAATAGCTTGGTGCTTTATGCGACATTAGATGTTTCAAATTAAAAATTAATATGTCTGATTTCAATGATAAAATAGAAATACATGATGTTTTCACCAGAAATAGAACGATAGAATATTTATAAACCATAAACGATTACACCATAAAAGCTTAACAAATGTGCCAGTCGACAATAAAATGATGGATCGACCCTATCGTGACTCACTTAATACTTGAATAAATTTCAAATATGAAATGAATAATATAATTCTTGTTGGTAACGTACTAACTTAATAATGATAATGATATAATAATATATCACAAGTTCGTTGCGCGGTTATAAGCGTGCCGGGTTTTCGAATCTATCTTCTTGAGGGGGAAATCCCACCTGGGGCGGTTATGGCTTTCCGTGAAAATTTCACAATAATGTCATTTTTTCAATTTTCAATTAATAAGGTATAGAGAAGTTGCCCGCCATCTGAAAAGGTATGTGAGTACTGGTGGTATATAGGGTGTCGGGACAGCTAGGTTAGGTGCGCTGGCCCACGTAAAATGACTTTAAATTGTGTTGACACCGTTTTAAACCAAGTAAAATATCATTTAGCATAATTCATCAAAAGACTAGGTAATAATCTTTTTACAATTTATTTTTTAAGTTAGTCCTACAGAGACAACTAAATCCTCCAAAAGTGCTTTAACTAATTAAATTTTGAGGGGAAAAACGATCCCACATATCAATAGACATTTTACTATCATATAATTGGAGTTTGTCAATTGAAATGCTCTATAAATAATTAAAATGATTTTGACACTGAATAAAGATAATTTGTTTTATTTGTTATTAATTGATAACTGAGTAAAACTATAGATTTTAATACGTGTGTCATATAACTTGTTTACAGGTATAAATGATTTAACAATGAAAATCATTGTAGCGCCGCAATATGTCGCAACGCCACATTATGTCGCACTTGACGCAAAATGTCGCAATGTCGACGCATTATGTCGCATTCGACGCAATATGTCGCAAAATGTCGCAGCGCTGACGCAAAATGTCGCAAATTTATCGACTAACGCAATATGTCGCAACCTCTAACGCAAAATGTCGTTATCATAAATTTTGTTACACATCATATATTAACAACTTATAAATGCAACTTTACTAAGACAGATCCTGAAATAAGCAAACTACAAGATATATTTTTATATATTTTCGTTAAAGCTCTGATTTTATGTACCGCCGCAAAATGTCGCAACGCCACATTATGTCGCACTTGACGCAACATTTCGCAATATCGACGCATTATATCGCACCTAGTTATTTCAATTCTTCTGAGGGTATCTCCTATTTAAAAAATAAAGCCCTTTTCTTACTGATTTTAAAATACCTTGGTAATGAACGCCGCAATTCGTTAAGACATCTGAAGTCAATGCTCGGGATCTAGGCCTTATTACCCCCAGAGTCAAGGAGAGCAGAATACACTTTTTAATGACTGGGTACTGTGTACAAAAAGATGGTGTCTGCTTTAAAGTGTTTGTTTTTTATCCTGTCTATATGTATCATTATTTTGAAAACGAGCCTGTCAATTATAAAAGTCATATATAGCAGATACAAAAATTTGTATCGATTAAAAGCTAATGCCAACAAAAGCACGTAAGGCGAGATATTTCTATCTGAAATCTTGAAAACAATTGTCGAGTGCAACATGAATACGAATATTGTTTAGAATAAATATTTACAGGCCTCGACTTAAGCAAGACTTGTGCAAGCACAGTTATTGACGGCGCACTCCGTATAAGTCCGTTTATTTTCGAGACTGGTTAAATCACGATTGAAGTAAGCATTGTTGGAAATTTAAAAAAGAAACGAAATTTATATATGCTATTCACAGATACATACATTTATGACTTGACTGACATGTTGAAGCTTACTTATTTCAAGACCTGTCTTAGTTTAGTTTCATTAAATAGATGTCAAGATATGATGTGTAACAAAATTTATAATTGCGACATTTTGCGTTAGGGGTTGCGACATAATGCGTTAGTCGAAAAATTTGCGACATTTTGCGTCAGCGCTGCGACATTTTGCGGGAAACGATTGCGACATAATACGTCGACATTGCGACATTTTGCGTCAAGTGCGACATAATATGGCGTTGCGAAATATTGCGGCGGTACAATCATCATAATCATATTTCAGGTCGTACACCTCAGGTATTCTGTACGAACTTATGCGTACCCTTGCGGGCTGTTACGTTTTTGCACGATCCGCGAGATGAGCATTTAAGACGTTAAAAGAAGTCGAAGTTAAGGATTTTGCTGTAACAAAGATTCTTAGTCAGCCTGACAAATTCATGTTAAACTATAATAACGATCTAAAAGCGCATTCTGATAATATATTATTTAATATGTATAATTCTGTAATCATTATACGTGATAGGAGTAAAGTAAAAAATGATTTTGTAACATTGTTATAAAAATCTGTCGGTGAACCGTGATTTAAGTACGATATACCCTTCGAACGGTATCATGGTATTTTGATTTTATTGTTATAAAACATTACAATACAAACAAATAACGAAAACAATAACACAAATGGTTTCCATCGTGCAACAGACAGTAACAGTAAATTAGGTTCTAAAGAGCGCCAAGCTTACACCCCCAGACAGGTTAGTGTAAGAATTAGCGATAGGGGCGTTGTCAATTTCATTTTTTAAAGTTAACCATGTGAGGCCCTGCTTAAAATATGTATATAATGACAGATTCATCAACAAAAGAATTGATAACCCTTGAAAGTCGGACACGCCCAATTTCCCCAAAATAACCATTTTAATTCCTAACTGTTATAAATTAATTCTTATTGGCTTTCAATAGTTCAATATGTATGTATCTTAGGTTTCTAGAGTTCAAATATGAAGTAGAAATGTTTATTAAACAACTTAATATGGCGGAAAATTCAAAATGCTGCCAAATGACCAAACTTCGGACATATTTGGGTATCAATATCACTTGGCATTGAATATGTTGAAGCATGCCTGCATTATATCTATATGTTTGATTAGAGGTTTAGGTCCAAGAGGTAATTGTTTCGAAACCTCACCAGCAGCACATATGATTTCTTAATTGAAAAAGTTTCTTTGATTGCTTTACATCATTAAAATTTTGAAGAGTATTTGTATAGTAGAATTCTTTGGCACTTTGGTTGCAAAATAGAGTTAATTCCCTGGTAATTTTATAAATATCAGTAACTAAATGATCATCATTGGTGATAGCTGTATGCTATCATGTAAACATGAAAATATAATAAAGCAATGATTTCTTGATAAAGAATGACTTTTTATCTTTACTTATAGCTTATCAGATTTCTAGGTGAAGTTCATTTACTTTCCCTGTTTCTACTTTGTTAAGTTTGGCCTATGTATGTACCAAAACCTTCACAAAAACCAAATGGCCCAACAATTACTTTTAGAGATACAAGGTATTTTTTCTTCATTGTTCCAATATCACAATAGCAATTGTTTCATTCCCTTTAATTCTTATTAGTAATTTTGGTAAGTTCTCTGGTTCTTGTATTTCTTTTAACAAGCCCTTAATACTTAAGATTGAGAATCATGATGTTCTATAACTTAGCCAACTGTGCACTGTTGAAACAAATGCAAGACATTCCTGATTAGAAAAGATCAATTATGTGACAACTGAGTAAAAGAAAAGTAAAGAAAATAATCATTGAAAGAGGCAATTTCTTTTTTGAGGGGTGGTTGAAACATTCACAGCCAAACCAAACAAAAAACATTGTGTTAATAGATTAAACCAAACAGACTAGAAAAAAACGTCTAAGCTCAAACTTCATCAATCTCCGTAAACAGAGATCCTGTAGAGCATTGTCGTACAGGATCTCTACTATCTCAATGGAGGGTCACGTCGAGATGACCTTTATGTCGACCAATCAATGCATAACTTTCATCTAGACGAAACGCTATTAATAACAATTTGATTTCGTAATTTCTTTTTTTAGACCAAGGTTTGAGAGCTAATTTAACAGCGATATTATTCACTGTCTGCGATTGGACGGCTCATTTCAAATTGCGTCGGTATGAATAGCTATTCATAGCTAATGTTAAATATGTATCTCTGTTACAAATATCCGACAATAAATAAAGTTTGTATTGTATTGTATTGCGTGACGTAGACGATGTAAACAAGTTTCTAAGCATAACAATTTTGTCATGAATATTATGATGAGAAAAGGTCACCTGAACGTGACCCTCGTTTGAAAACGGCCAGATCTAAATTAGCGAGTAGGCGAGCGGAAAATTTTAGATCGGATTTTAATCAGATTGAAACTTCATGCACCAGAAATAAACGTATGTAGCTTTCGCCATAAGCATGTGCAGAAAACGCATGGTATGGTATGGTACAAGACCTTAAAAATAAAACATTTTAGCTTACATAATTAAACCAGCTTTTCAGCTATTTCCCTTGTTATTTGACTATTGGTATATATCTAAATGCATGAGTTTCCTGACGATCTATTGGACTATGGAAAATATATTAATTAAAGACACTGATTGGCGATTTATCCGTTCATGAATTGAATCGATTGCAGGTATATTTCTTGTGCAAGGAAATTGGTTGTGATTCTTATGGGTTTGAAACAGAAATCCCTCTATCCATTAGTATGTTTATTTCAAATGGGCATTTGCTAAAGCCTGTATATGTGTAGGCTATTAATCTGAAGATTTATTTTAGCAATGTCACATCTGACACTTGTGTTGAACTGACATACTTCAATAAAATTTTAGTTTATATGAGTTTACAGCTTATTAAGTTAAAAGTTCTAGCATAACAGATTATTATATTGCAATATATGATTTTGAATTTATCATTGCTTTATCATTTTACAAATAACCTATAGAATTGCACTAAGAGTGGTATTAATTATCCCTATAAACTTGAAATTGTGTTATTTTGGCGGCCATTTTAAATTTTTTGCCATATTGGGTTGTATAATTTAGTTTTGACTTCATATTTAAACTTATTACATTAACAAACTTATAAGACATAATGTTGATATGGCTCAACACATTAAATGCTCAGGATAAAGAATTACCCGAATATGCTCGAAATGGATTTAATTTGGGAGCCATTTTGAATATTCCACCATATTGGTTCGTTTAATTTTGTTTTCGACTTCATATTTGAGCTCAGCACCTTAAGAAACATATCCCAGTACAATACCATGCAACTCATCGCAATTAAATGTAAAAACTGGTTATCTATTTGAAAAATGGGCGTGGCCAACCTTCAGAGGGTATGTATAGGGGGGTCAGAAATTAAAAAGATATAATTTTCCTTACGTGTCAATATACTATATTTTAAACAGAGCCTCATAAAAAGGCTAATTAACAACCCCCCTATTAGCAATACCAATTGTCATAGTGAAATTGAACGTCTGTTAACGAATCAAAGGGCGATAACATATATCGGTATAGTTATAAGGAAATAAGATGTTACACTTGAATTATGCCTCTTTAATACTTGTTGTAATTTATTCAAGAGTGAGTGAAAAGAATGGTTTTAAACTACATGTAGTTGTTAACACTAGATCGATGAAAGATTTATCGTTCCAAAAAGGAAAAACTTACATAAAACATAAATAAATTCTGAAATCAACCCACATTTACTAAAGTTGTACAACCAGAGAAATATGCAACGAGATGTAAATGACCAGCTATTTATTGGAAGAAGTTTCATTAATGTCATAATTGTTTGCGGAGTTTTTATTTTGTTTTTTGTTGATTTTGATGGGTTCAACGGCACACCAACCTTAAAATGTTATACCGCGACGGAGGCAATAAAAGATGAAATGTAAACCAAAAGGTCCTTGATTCTTTAATATATAATTATTTATTCAGACTGTCAAGTACCGCATATGATGATTTTTAGTTGAAAAATTCGCTAAGTAATTTAACCTTAACATATTTGTTAGGTATAGATTTAGGTATTCCTCCTTTTATAGAAGGAAACTTACAGGTATATATCGAGTGTCATGCAACCTGAATTTAGAGCATTTCAAGAATCCTAACTCTAATACAAAGATAGATATACAAGGTATGGCTCAGAACAGACTCTATGCTAAGAACAAAGATTCACATCGATATTATCAGAAAATATTACAGTGCTTAGAGCGCTTTAATTATTCATTGTGACTATCAACAAAGCCATGGGACGCATTGATGCTGTTACTATATACAATGGGTGATTGAAAATGTCCAATCAGTTGACAAAGAAATCATAGTTTCAATTGAATATTTGAAAATAAAACCACTTAGTTAATTTAGTTCAGCGACAGTTACACATTATATTCTGAATGAATCGACACTATTACTAACAATGCTGTCAAGCTTTTGGTCTGGTATCTTTATGCATATGTTGATAGGTCGTGTACTTACAGTAGATTTTGTAAAGTTTAAATCTATAAAAAATGCTAAACTACATGGTTACCAAGTGACGGTAACCAAAGAGGCTGTGAGTATCTCAAGATGTGCAAATATCTGTGCCGCCGAAACTTCGTTCCTTTGTGAAACCTTTTCTTGGAGCAATTCAACATGCTTGATTTCTGACGAAGTAAAAATAAATGAACAAAACGGATCACTCGACAACAATGTAGATTGGATTACATATTGCAGGGTTACATATCCAGGTAGGCGTCTTGTTTTAATATATCTTCTCTTTCCACAATGTACACGTTTAATACAATCGGTTCGGAAAACAACTTAGATGATGTCGTAAACTGAAGCTATTCGGAGGTGACGTTTACAAATTACCAGGATGTGTCATTTTTTAAAGTCATATTAATTCTCAAAATCAAACAAGCTAATCCCTGAATAAAGTTTGGTCTACTCGCACTATACAGACAATAATAATGTTTGGTTCACTTCTGTATTGTTTTCCATACAAAAGTATAACTGTACAATATAACAACATGGTAAAATCACGGTAACATTCTGATATAATCTTCCCTCATATGCTGTTACAAGTTGGCGGAGCTGATCAAATGTTGAGACTCGTTTTCTTCGGTAAATTTCAGTATTCAGGGTACGAGGCGTTAATGGACAATATACTCTAACATTTGCTGATGGGCAAACTGAATGTGAACAAAGAGGAACTACTATTGCATCTAGAGAAGATTTGTTAGAAGCTCGTGGTATGGGATATCACATGTGTGAATGTGGCTGGCTTTCAGATGGTACTGGCGGTTTTGTTGTACAGTATCATGATAGCGTGTGTACACATACATATCATACTGGCGTTATAGATTGGTGTGAGGGTCCAATGGATGTGTATTGCAAAGTTTGAAATAATCAAACAAAATAAGTAACCTCGTTTGACTAAACATTGGAACAAATTGTCGCACACATAATACATTCCTGAGTTTCAAGGTTTTTTTTAGTTTGTAATTTCATACAGTTGTATCTAATATAAGTTACATTTTAATGTGTATAAGTGTAAACACGCAGAAATAAACTACTCTCTTAGTTCATCGACATGTACATTCCCAAATTGAGATTTGGAAAAGTTTATTCCTCTATAAACTAACCTACTAAACTCAAAAGCTACTATGGGTTTAAAATCGTGCTGCTAGATAAGTTATGAAAGTGCCATTCGATCAACCAGATTCTGCACTCGTAAAAAGTCTCCATTGGATTCCAGTAAAAGCTAGATAATGTTTAAAGTCATTGTAATTTTGGTGTGATCAAGAGAACTGCACCAGGCTATTTGAGCGATGTGTTCGTGCCAGCATCATCTAGTCGTCGCTACAGACTTCGATCTCAAAGTGACAAAAACCTTTGTTATTCCTATGCGGCGAACAAAGATGACAGGTAGCTCACTAGCAGTGGTTGATTCAGAGTGATAGAGTGATTAACATGGACACTTAAAATTCATTGTCAACGAGGCAAGGTTTAAATCAAATCTTAAGGCATATTTATTTAGTATATTTCATGAATAATCAGTGAATTGTATAAAGCGCAATAGAATAATTTACAAAAAACGCGCTATATAAATGACATGTATTAGTATTTATAATATTCTCAGAACTATTGTTATAATACACCGTTAGACAATATATTATTCTTTAATGCTGTACTACATTGTTTACCTTTACTTTGTTTTATAATTATTTTTGAAAATAAAATATATAAATTTTTCAAGCTGTTCGTAATTATGCAGTCACATTATATATTTTCGTTGTTTTGATGTTTTTTCGAATATTCCAAAATGTTCAGTCAGATTTCATACGGGTTAATGATCCTGGATTACTTAGTTAATCATTAAAAGTCGTTTGATCATGTGGTTACCATTTGGATGTTTATCACTATTACCAGACAAAGTGTGGAAATAATTGAATTATGAAATTTATTTAGATCTATATTTTGGATATTTACGGCATTTTTTTGTTTTAATTGGTTTAAATTTTAACCAGGATTAGTACTGTTTAATATTTTCACTCTTTCGGTTTTATATAAAATATCTATTTTCTTTAGAAAGTAAAAAATACACCGTTCGATTGTTTATCAATGGTGTTGATTTCAGTTCATTGCTTTATCAAAGCATTATAAAGGTTTATGATATTTAGAGTGAATTGATGCATTGATATTTAATGTAAATTAAATTTCAAATATCCATATTGTTAAAAATTCCATTTTTATAGATATTTATGATATAATTCGATTGACCAATGATAGTGTAATATGTCATGATGGACCACAGGAGCATACATGAACTAGCTTACAATTATAATCATATTTTGGATATAAATTATCATATCCTTTGAAAGTAAAGTACGCCATTACAAGTCCATGTGCATCAGTGGTCCATAAAACTAAAACATAAATAAAGCTGTTTATTGAAACAATATAGAGACCAACCTAGTACGTCAACTGTAAGAATACTTATGTTAGATATGCTGGAGAATACCGTATATACGACATACATACAACTTAGAAATATTGTGATAGAAAGATTGTTGCATGAGAATATGTCTCTCTGTGCAGACCACCAATCTCCGTAAATAGATATGCTGTAGATCGTTGTCGTACAGGATCTTTAAGATCTCAATGGAGGTTCACCTCGAGATGACCTTTATGTCGACCAATCAATGCTTAGCTTTGATCTAGACGAAACACTACTTAATAACAATTTGATTTATTTTTAGACCAAGGTTTGCGAGCTAATTTAACAGCGGTATTATTCACAGTCTGCGATTGGACGGCTCATTTCAAATTGCGTGACGTAGACGATGTAAACAAGTTTCTAAGCATAACAATTTTGTCATGAATATTATGATGAGAAAAGGTCCCCTGTACGTGACCCTCGTTTGAAATCGGCCAGATCTAAATCAGCGAGTAGGCGAGCGAAACATTTCCGGGTTTTAATCAGATTGTGCACACCACGTAAGCAAGATTGCTGCAGCTCTTTCACAATTGTTAAAGACCGAAATGTCATTGCATATGAGCATGAAACTTCTTAGACAATTAAGCCCAATTAGGAAAGTAATATTTATGTTATGCATGCACAAATTATATTTAAAATCTTCAAGTTTAAGGATAAACGCCCAGCAGTAAATGCAATAAACAGTAGTTGGAACCCGGGCCGACCACAAGTATCTGGTTGGAAACGTATCCACCTGTAATTTATACTGTGTTTTAAACTCTTGCTTTCCATTTATCACTCTTAATATTTTGAATGAATACATATCAATGTTTGTCAGCTATAGTTTTAAAAAGAAGATCGTAGTGATATACGATATGGAGAGTTTTATTGGCATCGAGGAAACAGATAAACGCTTTCCTGTAATTATCGTTACCGTATAGAATAAATTCAAACAGTACAAAAGATGACATTTGATATGAAAGTACCTTCTTATTTTTGAGAGCCATGTTTCGGTTAACTAAAAACTGAGATATTATTGGTCTTTCATCTATCAAGAAACAAACTCTTATACAATGTTAACAGACAAGATGACAAAAAAATAATTGTGGGGTTCATCAAATGTTTGTCTCTCACTTTTACATATAGTTACACGAATAATGATATTCATCTCTTGTCTAACGTATCCACAAAACAACATTACATTATGTAAGTTTCATAAAATTAAATCTATGAAGTATTATGTGTACTATGGAAACGCAATAATGGTAGTAAAAATACCGCTTCAGAATCTTTGCAGTTCCATGATTATCCATGAAATAATCTAAGTTAACTAAGTTAGAGTGTCTTAAGTCTTGATCTATGTCTGGCCCCGTTGTAAATGATTATTAAGTGCCCAGGTAAATCTTTCCACCACTTTAGAGCAACCACCGCTCGTGAGCTACCCGTTATCTTTGTTTGCCGCGTAGGAATAACAAAGTTATCAATTGGCACTTTGAAATCGAAGTCTATAGCGACATCTAGATCATGTTTGGACGAACAAATCTCGCAAATAGCTTGGTGCTGTATGCGCGATTAATTGTTTCAAATTAAAAATTAATATTTCTGATTTCAATGATAAAATAGAAATACATGATGTTTTCAACATAAATAGAACGATAGAATATTTATAAACCATAACGATTACACCATAAAAGCTTAACAAATGTGCCAGTCGGAAATAAAGTGATGGATCGACCCTATCATGACTCACTAAATACTTGAATAAATTTCAAATATGAAATGAATAAAAATAATTTAATTCTTGTTGGAAACGCACTAACTTGATAATGATAATGATATAATAATAATAATATATCACGAGTTCGTGGCGCGGTTATAAGCGTGTCGGGTTTTTGAATCTAGCTTCTTAAGGGGGATATCTCACCTGAGGCGGTTAAAGCTTTCCCTGAAAAGTTCACAATAATGTCATTTTTTCAATTAATAAGGTATGGAGAAGTTGCCCGCCATCTGAAAGGGTATGTGAGTACTGGTGGTATACAGAGTGTCGGGACAGCTAGGTTTGGTGCGCTGGCCCACGTAAAATGACTTTAAATTGTGTTGACACCGTTTTAAACCAAGTAAAATGCTATTCAGTATAATTCATCAAAAGACAAGGTACATTGTAATAATCTTTTATCAATTTATTTTTTAAGTTAGTCCTACAGAGACTTTTAAACTCTCCTAAAGTGCTTTAACTAATTAAATTTTGACAAGAAAAATGACCCAACATATCATTAGACATTTTACTATCATATAATTGGATTTTGTCAATTGAAATGCTCTATAAATAATTAAACTGATTATGACACTGAATAAAGATAATAATAGTTGTTTTATTTGTTATTAATTGATGATTGAGTAAAACTATAGATTTTAACACTTGTGTTATATAACTTGTTTGTATAAATGATTTAACAATAAAAATCATCATAATCATATTTCAGGTCGTACATCTCAGGTATTTTGTACGAACTCTTGCGTACCCATACGAGCTGTTACGTTTTTGCACGATCCACGAGATGAGCATTTAAGACTTTAAAAAAGTCAAATTTAAGGATTTTGCAGTAACAAAGATACTTAGTCAGCCTGACAATTTCATGTTATACTATGACAGGTAAAAAATGATCTAAAAGCGCATTATGATAATATATTATTTAATATGCATAATTCTGTAATTGTTATACGCGATAGGAGTAAAGTAAAAAATTATTTTGTAACATTCTTATAATAATTTGTAGGTGAACCGTGATTGAAGTACGATATACCCTTCGAACGGTATCGTGATATTTTAATTTTATTGTTATAAAAAAATGCAATACAAACAAATATCGAAAACAATAACGCAAATGGTTTCCATCGTGCAACAGGCAGTGACAGTAAATCAGGTTATAAAGAGCGCCACCCTTACACTCCCAAACAGGTTAGTATAAGAATTAGCAATAGAGGGGTTGTTAATTTCATTTTTTAAAGATAACGATTTAAGGCCCTGCTTAAAATATGGTGCCATCAATACAATCTGATTAAAACCCGATCTAAAATTTTACACTCGCATACTCGCTAATTTAGATCTGACCTTTTCCAAACGAAGGTCACGTTCAGGTGACCTTTTTCTCATCATAATATTCATGACGAAATTGTTATGATACGTAACTTGTTTACATCGTCTACGTCACGCAATTTGTAATGAGCCGCCCAATCGCAGACTGTGGATAATACTGCTGTTAAATAAGCATGCAAACCTTGGTCTAAAAATAGAAATTACATAATCAAAATGTGTTTAATAGTGTTTTCGTCTAGATGAAAGCTACGCATTGATTGGTCGACACAAAGTTCATCTCGACGTGACCTTCCGCGGAGAAAGTAGAGGAGAGCCTGTACGACAACGCTCTACAGGATATCTGTTTACGGAGAGTGCCATCGATATGATGAGAGAATCAACAACAAAAGAATGTTTAGCCCTACTGTACATACCTCTTGAAAGTCGGACACGCTCATTTTTCACAAAAATAACCATTTTTATACCTAACTGTTATAAAGTAATTCTTATTTGCTTTCAATATATCAATATGTAGGATTCTTAGGCTGCTGAGTTCAAATATGAAATAAAAATCTAAATTAAACAACTTGATATAGTGGAAAATTCAGAATGCTCTCAAATGTCCAAAATTTCAGACATATTTAAATTAAACCAGATTTTCAGTTATTTCCCCTGGTCATTTGACTATTGGTATATATCTAAATGTATGAGTTTCCTGATGATGTATAATTTAACATTACTCTATTGGACTATGTAAAAATATATTAAATAAATAAAAGTCACCGATTGGCAATTCATCCCTTAACGAATTGAATCAGTTGCAGGTATATTTCTTGTGCAAGGAAATTGGTTGTGATTCATGTGGGTTTGAAACAGAAATCCATCCATCAATTAGTATGTTTATTTCAACTGGATATTTGCTATAGCCTTCGAATGTGTAGGCTACTAATCTGAAGATTTATTTGAGCAATATCACATCTGACACTAAGTCATGTGCACGTTGAACTGACATACTTCAATAAAACTTTAGTTTATATGAGTTTATAGCTTATTAAGTAAATTAAAAGTTCTAGCATAACAGATTATTATTTTGCAATATATGATTTTGGATTAATTATTGCTTTATTATTTTATAAATAACCTATAAAATTGCATTAAGAGTGCTACAACCATGATTCAACGTATTGATATGTATCATTGATTACCCCTATACACTTGAAATTGTGTTATTTTGACCATATTGAGTTGTATAATTTAGTTTTGACTTTATATCTAAACTCATTACCTTAACAAACTTATAAGACATAATGTTGGCATGATTCAACACATCGAATCCCCAGGAAAAAAAATACCTGAATATGCTCAAATTGGATTTAATTCGGCAGCCATTTTGAATTTCTCTCCATATTTGTTTGTTAAAATAGGTTTTGACTTCATATTTGAATTCAGCACCTTAAGAAACCTAAGTCTGGACATATTGCAGGCATGATTCAACATATTGAATGCCTAGGATAAAAGATTGCCCTAATATGCTCAAAATATGGTTATTTTGGCGACCATTTTGAATTTTCCGCCATATTGATTCGTTTAATTTTTCGTCTTCATATTTGAACTCAGTACCTTTTAAAACATATATCTGGACATAATGAAGTCCAATACCATACAACTCATCGCAATCAAATGTTAAAACTGATTATTTATGTGAAAAATGGGCGTGGCAAATATTCAGAGGGTATGTACAGGGGGGGGGGGATAATGGGGTCAGAAATTAAAAAGATATGCTTTTCCTATATGTCCGTTTACCATATTTTAAACAAAGCCTAATAAAAAGTCAAATTAACAACTCCCCTACAGTATTAGCAATACCAAATTGTCATAGTGAAATTGTATGTCTGATAACGAATCAAAGGGCGATAACATGTATCGGTTATGTTATAATGAAATAAGATGTTACACTTGAATTATACCTCTTTAATACTTGTTGTAATTTATTCAAGAGTGAGTGAAAAGAATGGTTTTAAACTACATGTAGTTGTTAACGCTAGATCGATGAAAGATTTATCGTTCCAAAAAGGAAAAATTTACATAAAACATAAACAAATTCTGAAATCAATCCATATTTACTAACGTTGTACAATCGGAGAAATATGCAACGAGATATAAATGACCAGCGATTTTTTTGGAAGAATTTCATAATTGTATGCGGAGTTTTTGTTTTGTTTTGTGTTGTTGTTTTGATGGGTTCAACGGCAGACCAACCTCAAAATGTTATACCGCGACGGAGACAATAAAAGATGAAATGTAAACCAAATGGTCCTTGATTCTTTAACGTATAATTATTTATTCAGACTGTCAAGTACCGCATATGATGATTTTTAGTTGAAAAATTCGCTAATTAATTTAACCTTAACATATTTGTTTAGGTATAGATTTAGGTATTCCTCCTTTTATAGAAGGAAACTTACAGGTATATATCGAGTGTCATGCAACCTGAATTTAGAGCATATCAAGAAATCCTAACTCTAATACAAGGATAGATATACTCGTACAGGGTATGGCTCAGAACAGTATCTCTGCTAAGAACAACGATTCACATCGATATTATCAGAAACTATTACAGTGCTTAGAGCGCTTTAATTATTCATTGTGACTGTCAACAAAGCCATGGGACGCATTGATGCTGTTACTATATACAATGGGTGATTGAAAATGTCCAATCAGTTGACAAAGAAATCATAGTTTCGATTGAATATTAAAACAAAACTTAGTTTAGTTTAGTTTAGCGACATTTTCACATTACACTCTGAATGACACTATTACTAACAATGCTGTCAAGCTTTTGGTCTGGTATCTTTATGTATATGTTGCTAGGTCGTGTACTTAAATTTAACTAAACAACTTCCAGGGCCATTCTTTCTACTCGGCGATTTTAATGCGCATTATCCAATATGGGGAAGTACATCTACGAATAATACAGGCAGCATTACAGAAAAAGTCATTGACAATGTTCAATTATTCCTTTTAAATGACAAGGCACAACTTACTTACATTTAGCCACTGGATGCTTTTCTTGTATAGACCTCCAGTATCACATCAATCAATATACTTGGATTTTACTTGGTCAGTGCTAGACGAACAATATGGCAGTGACCACTTACCATTGTTGTTAACTTCCAACGACTCTGTTCCAGTAAATAACCTGTCTTATTACAAACTCTCTAAAGCAAACTAGGAACAATTTAACAGATTGTGTTCTGATAATTTAACAAGTCCGGTTTTTTCTAACTCTACGGATAAAGCTTATCTTTTTGCGTCCACTCTATCAAAGATAGCTGAAGAGTGTATTCCAAAAACTTCAATTAAAGGCTCAAGTAAAATTAAAAAAACGTGGTTCAACGATGAGTGCAGAAGATCATATCGGAAACGAAAAGCAGCACTTTAAAACATTCAGGATTGCCCGACAGCTACAAATCTAGACAATTATAGAATCCTACGAGCACAAGCTTGTAGAACATTTAAGTTTTCTATACGTAAATCATGGCAGTCATGTGTTTCTAAAATTAACTCAAACACTCCAATTAAAAAAGTTTGGGAAGTAGTTCGTAAAATCAACGGTAAACACAAAAAAGTTCCGACTGTTCATCTGGAACGTAAAGATTCGAGCGTCACAAAAACAACTAAAGATATAGCCAACACGCTGGCGGAAACTTTTGAACATAATTCTTCTTCAGCACACTACATTGAAGAATTTAAAAAGGTCAAATCTAACTCGGAAAAAAACAAAACATTAATTTTCATCCTAACAACAAAGAAGAGTATAACACTCTCTTTACAATTGACGATTTAACCGATTCTATTAAGCATGCCTAAGATACAGCTGCTAGCCCTGATGAAATTTATTATCAATTTTTAAAACACCTCCTATAGTATCTCAACATTTATTGCTCGATATTTTTAATGATATATGATGATATTAATGATTCCTGGAAGCAAGCTTTAATAATACCAATACCGAAACCGGGTAAAGACAATACTGACCCCCTTAACTACCGACCTATATATCTAACTAGTTGTATTTGTAAAACCTTTGAACGCATGGTTGATAAAAGGCTTATCTGGTATTTAAAATCAAACGGTATTATAACTAATTTCCAATCTGGTTTTCGAAAACAGCGAAGTACAAATGGTCATTTAGTACGCCTCGAAACTTTCATAAGAGAGGCTTTTGTCAATAAACAGCATGTAGTTTCAATTTTCTTCGATCTTGAGAAAGCTTACGATACAACTTGGAAATATGGTATTCTCAAAGATTTAAAAGATGCCGAACTAAACGTAGACTACCTATGTTAATTTCTAGTTTTCTGGCTGACAGAAATTTTCAAGGTAAAGTAGGATTAAAATTATCAGAGAGCCACAAACAAGAACAAGGCGTGCCACAAGGCAGTATATTATCTGTTACACACTTTGGTCTTAAAATTAATAATATTGTTAAGGTCATAAATCCTGGTACAGATTGCTCATTATATGTAAATGACTTTTTAATAAAAATATTCGAAGCATCGAACGCCAACTACAACAAAACTTGGATAAAATTCAAAAGTGGGCAACAGAAAATGGTTTTAAATTTTCCAAGTCAAAAACAAAATGTGTACATTTTTGTCCATTAGGAAAGCATCATAATGATCCTGAACTTCACATTTCTGGCTCAAAAATCCCTATTGTAAATGAAGCTAAATTTTTAGGCGTTAAATTTGATAAAAAAAACTCTCTTTTATACCACACTCAAAGTCCCTAAAAACAAAATGTATAAAAGCTTTAAATCTGCTTAAAGTACTTTCACATATTGATTGGGGATCTGATTCCCAAACTCAAATTTCATAACCAGGGTTTACGTATTGCCCTTGGTGCCTTTCAAACTTCACCTGTTGAAAGTATTTATGTTGAAGCTAACGAGCCATCATTAAAATTACGTCGACAAAAGCTTTCATTACAATACACAACTTGAATATCTTTCAACAATAGTAACCCAGCGCGAAAAGTTGTTTTTAACCAAATTACATTGATAATTTTGACAACAAACCGAACGAAATTAAACCATTTAGCCTGCGCGTTAAAAGTGATTTGGAAATGCTTAATATCAACATTTCTGCCGTTTTGCAGAACTTAGATGAAAATGTCCCTCCTTGGACCTACAACATACCAGACGTTAATCTTTTACCAGCCCAGAAACTTCAAATCCGAATTTGTAAACATCTTAGACAAGTATAAAGATTGTACGCATTTATTTACTGACGACTCAAAAGATGGTGACAAAGTTGGATGCGCTGCATATGGAATTTCTTTGTTGCAAGAATGCGACTGCCTGACCAGGCATCCATATTTACAGCCGAAGTCAAACCAATAGATCTTGCTTTAACATACATATCAAATAGTATTAATAACAATTTTATCATTTTTTCAGATCCTCTATCTGCATTATTGGCCATAAAAATCGTAGCTCAGACAATATTCTTATTAAAAGTATCGAATTAAAATTACATGAAATTTTAAAATCTAAAATAGTACACCTCTGCTGGATACCAAGCCATATTGGTATACAAAGAAATGAAAAACTGAATCTTTAAACCTTTAACCAGTAGATATCAAATTAACATGCAGTGACTTCAAATGTTCAATAAACACGGTTATTATGTCAAAATGGCAAAGCATGTGGCACAATGCAATTTTTAATAAGTTACGTGACATAAAGCCAATCCTTGATTCATCTTCGTTAATTATATTTTCTAATCGCCGAGATCAAATAGTTATTTCGCAATGTAGAATCGGTCATACCAAGAGAGGAAGCACCTAAATGTATACCCTGTGACGAGCATTTCAATGTCAAACACGTTCTGCTTGACTGTCAGGATCTTAATGACATCCGTGACAAACATTTTAGAGTTAACTCACTTAAAGAACTTTTTGAATCTGTACCATCATATGCGATACTTAACTTTCGGCGCGATATGACCTTTTTGTGTTGGTGTGCCATAAAACCCAAAAGGAACAAACAAACAATTATGTAACAATGCGTTAAATGTTAATACTAGTTCTACAGTAAATGAGCCTGTTACTAATTCAAATGTTCTGTTTAATTTTGATGACGTTTCAATACAAAAATTGAGACAAAATCTCACGGATATATTATCTATGTTAATTAGAAAGTCTGGAAATAGCATAAATGATGTATTAGATACTATCATGGAAATAATACATGATTCTTCATCTAGCATTATGAAACAAGATAAAAAAACATAATAAATGTCAACCAAAATGGTTTGACAAAGAATGTCAGAAATTGAAAAAATATAAGTTTAAAACATAACTTACGTTTAGATCACACAGATAAAAAAAGTAATTTAAAATATTTAATAAATAATAATTTTAAAAAAAATTGACCTTTATAAAAAAGGTGACAAAGATACACCGTCTAATTATCGCGGGATTTCATTACTAGACATCTTCGGTAAAAATACAAGTATAATTAATAGACGCTTAGCATTTTACGCAAATATTTATAACTAAGTTGACGAATCTCAAGCAGGGTTTAGATCTGGATATTCCTAAATGCATAATTTTGGAACAATGTCTTAACATAGTTCCAGAGTTAACAAACCGTAATTTCAGCTCCAAGCATTGAATCTAAGCAAAAACCCCGATCCACTCCTCATATCATTACTGCAAAATTTGATGTTTCCGGTTAGTATGCGAGTATTATCCTGATAATCGCTTGCGAATTATTTCCATAGATTTGATTTATCATCCGGCAATGGAGGAACACGATACGACTAAAACACGAAATGGAGAATTTTGTGCCAATCGACTAATTGGAACATACATCGACTGGTTTACTGCGGGTATGACTGAAACATGCAATAGAGAATTTGCGTCAAAATGGACGAAATGAAGCAGTCAGTAGCGAAATGAAGTTTTAATTATTGAATAACGTTTTTGGGCGTTAATATATTATCAGCTATAAAACAACAGGATATGACTTAAGCACGCAATGGAGAATTTTGCGCTAATGGACGAAATGGAACTGACATAGGCGAGTCGGAGATTTAACTGTATAAATCCCGTGTTCAATCTGAAGCGCGCCATTGCGCAAATGCACCATTGTGTACGCAAATGGCATAATGTCAAACGTCTATTTTGCCCGTCCGGCGCACTCGACAAAAATATGGCTATTTGCCTATATCAGACCAGATGTTATGTTCGTGTCTCTAATCGATCAGGCTTTTGACGACTTTTCGTTTATTCTGTTCCCGTCCGTCTCTTTAAATCCATTTCGTTAAATAAATCTAGAAAAAAGAAAAAAATATTTCTAGTCGTATTAGAGACAAACATAATTAAATTTCACATTGTTTGAGCGACAGTACAGATATTGAGGACATAAATAATGTTCATTGGACATTGAGTACTGTACATATGCAATATTTCAAATATCGATGGTTTTCCAATTGATGGAATGGCAGTCAACGACCACAGCGATAGACAGGTTTACAAATTTAAACGATAGATTCGATAGTAAAGTTCCAAAAATAACGCGATGCAGTCTGCAGGTGTCCGATTAATTTAAGAAGTTCTCTCGCATACAATTTATACTTTGCAATGACAAAATTATAAAGTGCCTAGTTAACATGTGCATACTTTAAGTTAATTAAGATATCAAAATGAAAAATAGATGTGCTAATTCATTAATGGTACGTCCACTTAACTTTGAAGGGACGTTACTATGGACTAATGATATAGCAGTTTTGCCTCTCTTATATTTATATGAATTGGTTTATTATTCTTTGACTGATGTATTTGTTTAATAAAGTAAGATTAACCTTGCAATTAGCAAATCACTCGAAAAGTCTAGTTCTATCCTTGGACTGCTTATGTTAAATTCAATTAATTGATACATTATTTCTAGATAATATTGCTGCAAAAGTTTGATTTTTTACATAATTATTGTAACGTGTGGCCAGGTGGCCAAAACACACCTGCCACACGGGTCGTGGGTACAAGGGTAACAAACTCTATTTCTGTTTACATCGATGTATATTTCTATGAATGATGTCACATGTATATGATAAACTCAAAATATATATATAATTCAGATGACTAGAAGATGAACAGATGTATCTATAGTATCAAACTTCAGTCTGAAATAAACAATAAACCAAAATAACCAATAGTGTTTATCAACAAAAATTATCTATACATAAAGCTCTTATTAAACAATTGCTCTTTGAAAACATTTATGCTATGACACAAAATATCCTTTTCATACAAGTCATTACATAAAAATAATAAGTACAATTTAAATATGAAAGAAAAAAGCATACAAGTAAACAAGTGAGAATACGTTAAATTACTTACAGGAAAACGGCTTCCCATACTTATACAAGTCAATACTAACACACACCACGTGAAGTCAACATACAGTGCTGTAATAAAATAAATGAACATGCATAGGTTAGGAAATGAATGTTAAATGTAGAATGTCAGCCCGGTTGAGAGAAAGCGAAGAAAGGACAAGATAAACGACTTCAAAAATAAACCACGAATAAAATAAACCATGAACAAAAGCAGCCACAAACGAAAGAAATCTAAAATAATTAATTTCTACTTACAAACTACACGAAAGACCTAACGAAAGAGAACCACACCCTGCTTTGACGAATATTGTACCCAGACAACTTTTAAAACCGGTTGCACGGCCTTTTATAGATTACATGCTGTGTTCGTTATATTACTAAAAACATTTTCATAATATCTAAGCTAGTAAGAGTATTGGTTCCTGATAAATAAAGTCGAGGAACAAGGTTCCTAAAACTAGCACCGCTACATTATATTTTTTATTTATTAAATCAGTTAAGGACATCGTTCTTCCAGCACTCCAGTGCTTTGATTTTGTTCTGCAATCTCTTATAGCTAAATCACTTTCTAAGAAAAGAGGTAAAATGTATTTGCTTTTATTGATTTTAAAACCGCGTTTGATTCAGTAAAGCGGGATAAATTGTGGTCAACATTGTTTAAAGCAAATTGTTAAACTCTATTATGGGCATGTAATGGTAATCTCACCAGTTATTTTAATTGTCCGGTTGGTCTTAAACAAGGTTGTTTAGCTTCTCCAAAATTATTTTCTTTGTTTATTAATGAACTTGCAACACTTATGAATAATGATCAAAATGTAACAGGTATACAAACTATGCCTAATGATATATATAATCGTAATAGACGACTATACGTAGATTTGTTGACTTATCTAAAAGTTTTGATACGATATATCGGAATGTTCTATGGTTAAAACTGTATAAACAGGGCATCCAAGGTAAATTATTGCGCATTATGAAAGATATGTATGTAAAAGTTAAATCCTGTGTTAAATCATGCTGTTGATTTACGCCAATGTGAAATTTTATCACCTTTTTTATTTTCATTGTTTGTCAATGATCTGGAATTATTTTTGCAAAATGATTGTGTCTCCGGTTTACATTTTAACGATATTGTCCTTATTATTCTTTTATTTGCAGACGACATGGCTCTTTTAGCTAAAAGTCCACTAGAACTTTAAAACCATTTAAACATGTCAAATACTTAATGCAACAATTGGGGTTTTAAGGTGAAGACATCAAAAACAAAAGTTATTGTTTTTAGGAAAAGGGGTAAATTATCAAAAGATAATTTTGTAAATCTATATTAAAGTCCCTAGAAGTACACCGAATATAGCTGTCTACGGTGAGCTAGGGCGATATCCACTATATATTAAACGTTATGTTAGAATAATAAAATACTGGTTGAAAGTGAAACATTCTGATAATATTATTATGAAAACTATGTACTATGAAAGTTTAAAAGATTGTAATAATGGCATGTCCAACTGGGTATCTGATGTTAAAAAGATTATTGAATAAATATGGGTTTTTTTTATGTTTTTAAAAATGATACTTGTGCTGATATAAAAACTTTTCCATATACATTTCAATCTAGAATAATAGATACATTTAAGCAGGAATGGTTTAATAAGTTAGAACAATGTAATATGTTGAAGAATTATTTTTATTGTAAAACATTGTTTCATTATGATGAATACTTAAACGTTTTACCCAGAAAGTATAGATTTTATTTTTGTAGATTAGCTGGGCATCAATATTCCATATTAATTCTGGTAGATATTTTAATTGTAATACTCCACATAATTTAAGAATATGCCGATTTTGTACAAAAAACGAAATTGAAGACGAGTTCCATGTTATATGTATATGTCCTTTTTACCTTAATATACGTAAAAAATACTTAAAATCATATTTTTACAAAAAACCATCAATGTTTAAATTAATTGAATTATTAAATTGTCAGTATGCTCCGACATTAATCAAAGTCTCACTTTTTATTAAAGAAGTTTTAAAAATGAAAACTCAGTTAGATATTTTATAATTTAATCTTTTAAATTTCAAAAATATATTTTTAATACATGAGATACTACTAGTTAAATATATATATACTTGAAAATATGTTCATCTTCTTGTAAAATTCACATGTATACGTTACTATATTGATTATGTGTAATTATGCTTTAATTATTGTATTTATTTATGAATATGTACTTTGTACTTTTTTAAATAAAATTGTTCTGTTCTGATATATCTATATGGCAACTTTTATTTGCTGACGATGTCACTTTAATGGCTGATACTGTTAAGGGTTTACAATATCAATTGAATTTACTGCAGCAATTTTGTAATGTTAATGGAATGACTGTTAACACACTTTAAACCAAGGTAATGGTTTTTAAGAAAGGTAGTAAATTGGCTTCCAATGAAAAATTGTACTATGGAGCTGATCCATTAGAAATTGTTAACACATTTACTTACGTCGGCGTTACATTTAGCTCCACATTATCATTGAACGTAATGTCAAATGGACTTGCCTTTAAAGCTTAAACGCACTCTCCTTACATTGCATTCATCTTTATATAAATATGGCCAATTACCATATAGTACATATTTTAAACATTTTGATACAAAAATTTCACCATTTATTTTATACGGTTCTGAAATCTGGGGGTACCAATCTAGGGAAGCAGTGAAATGGTTCTTCGTTTAGCTTGTAAGTGATTTTTGTGTGTAAATCAATCATCGTATAACGCATCTGTCTTACGTGATCGTGAGCATTATCCAATCTGGGTCGAATCTACAAAACGTTGTCTTAAGTATTGGCTAAAGATTTTGAAACTGCCCGACACAAGATATGTGAAGAAATGCTATACTATGCTTAAGCAACCTGATTGTACTCACTATTTCAATTGGGCCAACCAAATTAAGCATTTTTATATAGTAACGGCTTTGGGTACGTCTGGGATAACCAATCATTTGAAAATGAGCATTTGCTTTTATATACTTTTACTCAACGTCTTAAAGATAAGTTTCTCCAAGAATGGAATAGTAAACTTGAATCTTCGTCTGCTCTTCATTTGTTTAAACAAATAAAACCATCATTTGATAAAGAAACGTATATTGATATTCTGTATTTACGTAAATTCAGACATTGTTACGCACAAGAGAGATCTGGTTTACTGCATCTTGAAGTTGTAAGAGGTACATACTATAAGAAGCATAGAGAAGCTTGTATTTGCATGGTATGTTCGACAAACCGAATCGAAGATGAGTTACATTTTATATTATCTTGTCCAGTATATTCTGATTTTAGGCAGCTATTCATTTTTTCAAAATTCTATAATAATCTTTCAATAAACAAACTGTACATTCTATTATCCAGTAAAAACCAGACCTTTATAAGAAACCTTGCTTGTTATATATATATCATGGAACTGCAAGAAAAATGATGGTTCTTAAGCTATAATTTTGTTATAAATATTATCTTACTATAAAAAACCTGTATGCATATACTTATGTATACTTATGTGTATGCGTGTTTATGTATGTTGATATGTTTATATAAATGTTAATGTGTGTGTGTGTATGTATGTATACGTGTGTATATATACGTGTGTGTATATACATGTATATATATATTACTAGTTTGCAAATTGTCATATCATAATTCATATCATTGTCATCTGCCAATGTTGTTTACCATGTGCATTATGATCACATTATTACTTGTTCTACTTGTTATGGGCTGGAGGCCTGATACAAAATAAACATGTTGTTGTTGTGTCTATATATGTCGGGGTTTAGAACTCTTACATTTGATTTATATACCAACATTACAAGTATATCTGTATTTTGCGGGTTTAGAATTCGCCGAGTCGTTGTAAGCTATTTATGCTGTACACCGGTATATATATCTAATACCGGTATAGTAGACCTGTTCGATAGATATATCGGATCGAACGTTTCCGTATCAAACAAAAATACCACTCAATGACTGTTATATGAATAAAACCTATGGCCTGCAAACCAGTTAATATTTTGTATCGCCAAATCAGCACTCTATTGCTTTCAATTCGATATGGACTAATCTGCGAACGAACATTCTCATAACATCCTGTTACACAAATGTCTTATACCGGTTACGTCATGTTTTTTTTCAATCAAATAGAAGTATACCCAGTGCCGCGGCCGTGGCGTAGTGGCTAGCAAGTCTGACTACGAATCAATTTACTTCATGTAATGGTCAATCTACTTCATTTAAGGACTATGTAATTTACGAATGTCCTTCATGACTTTAAAATAGGTGTGGTTGAAATAATTGAAATTTACAAATAATTTTCATAAAATTCAGTTTTCATTTTAATCCTAATGAAATAAATAAGTAAGTTTAATAGAAAAATATCAAAAAAGTGGTTTAGTAATATTTATTTTTATGAAAAAAGTGAGTTTAAACATGTAAACTTTTATGCAAGTTTACATGAAGTACCGTGAAAAAAGTTAAAATAAAATCTTCCAATTAGATTGTGTACACCCCCGTATAGATGCACTAAGAGTTAAAAATACAAATTAATTCATACATTGTCTGAAATCAGTATAATAAAATATCTCTATATACTAAAATTTAGAAATTTCAACAGGTCCAAAATACAACTTTACACAAAAAAAGTAGTACAAACAAAAAGTACGGTGTCCAATAATGGACACAGGTAATGAAAAGTACACACTTAAAATAGGTATAATTCACTAATGTCATTATTGAACGGCCTGTTAGCGGAAAACGTTTCAGGCAAACAGCAAACGGTTTAAGTATATAATACGCGAGTATGAAACAACCTGAAACAAAATAGTTCCAGTATATTGTGCAAATTAGTAACTGCCATTACAACGAAGTCGGCGGTGTTACTCCCGTTGATTTAGATCCATAAATTTACACACACAAAAAAAAACAAGTAAACAAGAAAACAATTCCTCCTCTCCGAATTCTTCTAATAAATTGAAGTAAAGATTCTCTTGTCCGCTATCTTTAAACGTTCGCGCTTCAACGGATCGTTCAATTAACCGTTCATAACGGTAACGGTGATTGACTAACGTTAAATGCTTACTGAACGCAGGGCTGATAAAGAACTGGGACTGTTTCATAAGAATCTTACGTAAGATAGCGAAATTTCCGAAATAACTTACTTACGTTGAACTTACGTTTACGATGAGAAAATTTCAAAGACGCACTCGAAACTTAAAATCTTTGCTACAATACGATCTGACTTAAGTCAACGTCAAGTGGTAAAGCCCTCAAATTTTGGTCACATGATTTGTTGTCAACAATACATTATAAACTACAAAACATTTAAAGAATACAATATGTTCCACAAATTCCAACGAACAATTTCACAAACGGAGATTAGAAGCTCTCGAAGAAAATGCACGTGGGCTATACCGAGCCACCATACTCTTGATTTTTCAATACACGGCCAATTTAAACAAAGGTGGTACATGTATGACACAATAAATGGTCAGCTGCTAACAAAACATCGACCAAATTAAGACGGAACCGATGGATGTCAAAATAAAGTAATTAGGCACAAAAAAGTTCCCACGTGGCGTCAAATAAATACCTTAAAACAATAAATCATCAAATCTACAGACATGTATAGTAATAACGTCATAAAAAATAAACCATTTTTAAGACATTTCATCGAAATCTTGCAATCTTTAGATAGAAGTTCAGTTCGCGTATGTACACACGTTTTTGTGATTAGCCCCTGACTTCCGCAAAGATGTGTAATGAATAATTTTTTAATACACACAAAATGGACGCCCAAAATTTGATTACAGAGCCCACTTATTTGTTTGTTCATATATGTAAATTTAGTCACAGATATAGAAAATGTAAGCCTCAGTGCATCTAGAGTAATATTAGTGCATTCATTATCTGCATATGTATTCTGAAATTGTTCGCTAGAATAAAAGGAAACTTGCACAGAAAATAACGTATTTATTTCTGTATTCACAGGTGATGTGAAGTACCTACGATAACATTGCCTGGTGCAAAAGATTTCAGGCAAGAGGGATGATTAAACATTATGATATTTTTAGCACTGCATTCACCCTAACCAACTTTTTGAGAGCCGGTACTTAAAGGTACCTTTCTGTAATTTCAACTATTACATAGTCCTTAATGGTCGAAGTACTTCTTGTTATGGTCAATCTACTTTTTATTATTACTCTTCACATTCACATGCATTATTAGAAAATAAGAGTTTGAATAAAAGCGAAAATGGAAAAGATTACGATATGTTAAAATATAAAAACATAAACTAAAGACTAATTTAAAACTAAGAATAAGTGAATAATAAGGCAATACCAAATTGGAATTTTATTAAGCGTCAAATCAAGTTTGACAAACATATGTACCTATTCACAAAAACACACAAACTGAAAAGGAAAATCACTTGTCCATTCTAGCTAGTATTAACACAAATAAGAACTTGGTAGTACATCAATGTTTATGACATTAATGTAGAATCAAGTAAATCTAAGAAATGCATATACAACATACACTTGTATATTTTCATTAATCAAATACACAGAAACAAGGAACTATCAGTATTTCCGGAAAAAATCTGTTATCGAATTCAGGAACAACATAACTATTATAGAAAATTTCACCTACATTTTTTTTGAATTGAGAACTTTTAAACCTACGCGCACGCGGACGCTTAAAAAAATTCGGTATGGCATTGCCTTAGGTGTTCATAGTAATTTTAAAACAACATAACATCATGCAATGGTCAATATACTTCATGTAATGGTCAATCTACTTCATGTAATGGTCAATCTACTTCATGTAATGGTCAATCTACTTCATGTAATGATCAATCTACTTCATGTTATTGTCAATCTACTTCATGTTATTGTCAATCTACTTCATGTAATGATCAATCTACTTCGTGTTATTGTCAATCTACTTCATGTTATTGTCAATCTACTTCATGTAATGATCAATCTACTTCGTGTTATTGTCAATCTACTTCATGTTATTGTCAATATACTTCAATGTCTAATGATCTACATAATCTCAGCTTTCAAGTTACAAATGTGCTTCAGTTTACATTAAATGTAAACTTTATAATTTCCAAACAAATCTATGAAACCATGATTACACCATCCACAAACTATGATTTTGAAATCTTTGTTTTTTCTTATCATGTCCAACTATGTAATTGTTATGGACAATAACAACATGTGATTTTTGTGTTTTGTTGAATTCAACAAAATATTGCTTTCCATTTGGAAAATACAAAATATCCAAAGCTTGATGCTTGATAGAATATTTGTTTTCTTGAAGTATCTTATTAAAAGTAATCTGATCATTGACTTTTGGTTTCTGTGACATTCTGTCTCGCCATTTCATAACCAAGTCAATGGTTTTGTTGTTACTTTTTATAGCCAGAAAGCCAACACAAACCCTAACCGAAGTATCAAGTTGATATGTAATGTCCACAGATGTATTTATAAATGGTAAAGGATCATGTAACCACACAGAATCTATATCAACATGTAACACGTTCTTTCCATCGCGTAATAATCGCAATATAGTAGCTGGCCGTTGAGACATTAACTTTATGAAATCTGCCGTGTTGAACTCCAATGCTTTATGTAAATTGTGATAACTTTTTATAAGTTGGCAATAACTACATATGGTTTCAAGTTTTCTGTAGACATCCGCATCTTGAACAAGTATGACAATCGGCAAATGTAGCTTCAGCTTTGTATAATAAGAGAACCAATTAGCGAAAAAGTCAAAGAATGCATCATTGACGGTTAACAACAAAGTCCAAGGTACAGATTGAGACGAAGATTTTATAACATTCGAACTTACATCTTCAGTAAGAACAATATCATGTGTAGCAGTTGGAACACTTTGTTGTATCTTGTTTTTGATATAAAATAAACAAATAAAAACTATAAGAACAATACATCCTCTTAACATGATACGTCCAGTAAGCCGATTCATTTTGTCCACAAAATAAATAATTAGACGACAGATTTCAACAACGATATTGTTATTTAGGAATTTATTTCCAGTAAACTATATTAACATAAACCGATTTAGATTAGCGACGTTTTAATTCCGGTTGTTTGTACGTAGACTTTGTTATATTTAAACTAAAATAAAACAACCATTCATTAAGTAAAACATAACTGTTTACTGTAAACTGTAGGCTAGACGGTGTACCTTTTATACGACGTTTCAACTGTCATTTACAACTTCTAAACCGCACGTACATTTTATGGTTCATAAAGCTTTAAGCCAAATAAGTTATAATTCTGCCCTTTTTGTACCTTAAAAGTAAATTAAGTAATTTACAAGTTTAAATTATAGACAAAAACACCACAGAAGGTCAGACTAACTATTTGATCAAGTCAAGCTTACAGACTGTGATAAACAAATTGATAAAAAAATATATTTAATGATAAAGGTGCATCAATGAGTAGTTATGAGTGCAGCTTTACTAGACAAACCATCAATTTACTTATTGAAAGTAATCTTGTTTTAGGCTTCCTGGAGTTCTTTGTGAATTCACATAATATTAATAAGACATTTTGTGTACAAATTGTATTTGCAAAAGTATATCATGCTATGTTATTATATGTAAGTGTTCCACAAGACACAAATAAAATTTATTACTGTAACTATGTTAATATGAGAGACAAACATAAGATTAACTAAACAACTGTTTGTTATCTTGTCTGTTAACATTTTATAGAGTTTGTTTCTTGATAGATGAGACCAATAATCTCTCAGTTATAACATAACAGAAAGATGTCCAATATAGAAACTGTCACTGTGTATAGCGTTGCTATAGATTCGAACATATAACAAGAGGTAGTGATTAGTACGTTTTATTTCATCGAAGTAAGCACAGGTTCGTAATTAGCTTTTCGAGTAAGTTTCGAACGATAATCAGATGGTGGATGAGTATGTATGGATATATATATATATCGTCAAATGAAATACCATCATGCCTTTATAAAAGCTATGCTTAGTAACAAGTATTAACCAAAGCTCTAAAGGCACTGGAGTTGTTCGACATAGAAAACATGTTGTGCTTCGGTCACTTAATGTGCTAAAAATGTGAAACATATGTAGAATAAGATTTCGTTTCTTGAAACATAGACTGTAGAGCTTTCGTTGTATGAAATGTATCTTCAAAATCGTGCCATTGGTACTGCGTCACGTCCTTACAAAGTGGGTTCACCACAGGGGATCTTCACTGTTGTATATACTTTCAGTGTTTGGTTAAATGTAATTATTACGATATAAGTAATTAAAATCTTTCTCAGTAATACACATTCCTGAAGAGTTGAGCCCCTTCATAGCTTCATAGCTTTCTATACTGATTTCTCAAAATTGGCGTATAACTAAAAACAACTGGTACTTATTTATATTCATAAAATGTCATCTTATGTACTGCATAAAATTACAGTTAAGACTTAAGTGTATGTCTGTTTCATTGATGCCAGAAAAGCATTCCACACCATCAAGGACCCTATATACATTGACCCCATATATCATGACGGTCTTCTTTTTAAAACTGTCGCAGACAAACATTGATATATTCCTTCAAAGCATTTAAAGTAATGAATGGAAAGCCGTGTTGGGAACATATTCTGGAACACGAATGGTTATGCTTGTGTCAAGATACTTGTCAAGTTGGTCCGAGATCTAAATTTTGAATATTTTATAATTTACCGGACTTTTAAACTTGAACTTGAAGGTTGTGTTTGTTTGTTTGGGTTTTACGGCGCACCAACACAAAAATGTCATATCGCGCCGAAAACATTTGATGATACTATAAATATTGAAGATTTTAATGATATATGAATGTATAACATACATATTACATATTTAACCCTTGTTGGTGTATTGTAATTGTAGACTAGGTTTCATGCTGATACACGTTAACAGACTTAATTATTATATACCGTAGCATTTGTACAGCACTCTTTTCATATTGAATATATGTTAAAAAGCGCTTCACTATCATATGCATAAATAGGAAATACGAGTTTAAATGAAAATGAAAATGATTAAGAGATGATAAAATTTAAAACATAAACTGAAGAATAATATGAAACTGCGAATTTGTAATCTATAAAGTGCTCATAGTAGTTTAAAAACGACAACAAGCACAAAACAAGTGAAATTTTAACTGTAAAAACTAGTGAGAGATAATGAATTGTTGGTAGAACGTCAGCCAAATAATCGATAGGGAATCAGGCTAAATGCCCCGAAAATCAATGATTGCAAGGTGCAAAGTTGGATTCTAATCCAAGGTTCCCGCCCAAACATCTATCAGCATCAGTGCCCGCGTGTCCCCCAACTATCCATTAGATAGTGGCCAGATAAAGTAAAAGTGATAACGTTATGATTAGATTATGAATAAAGGCAGCCACCGACCAATAGGGAATCCAGCTAGATGCCTTGAAAAATCCATGATTGCAAGGTGCAAAGTCGGATTCTAAGGATCCCTCAGCGCCTCATTGGTTAGATAAAGTATTAATCTTAAAGGGAATGAGTATATAATCGGTGGAAAGGCATCTCCCAGCCAATGGGGGAAACTGGCTAGATGCCCTGGAAAATCCATAATTGCAAGATGCAAAAGTCGGATTTTAATCCAAGGATCCCACCAGAACATCCATCATTCGGCCGCACATTACTTTGTAATAAACCTAGTGCATACGAGTAATTATGGTTTTTGTTAAGAATTTAATAATTTCATGGTGTTATATGTTCGTAATTTGGGTATATTTTAAGCTCTTTTAGCCAGATAGCTTATATTGATTAAAAGCAGTTTCACTGTAGTATTAACATCACAACTGGACTTATTAATACACAAGTTTAAGCAGTCTAAGATTGGTTCATTTTACTGGTCTATTCCAAAGTCGTAGTTTATTGTCCCAGGGTGATTGATTTAGTGATCATAGTAATTAACAAACAAGTAGGTCTTTAACTTTTTCATAAAGGTATTTAGAGACTGGGCACACTTAAGTGAGTCCGGAAGGAAATTCCACAAGTTTGGCGCCGCATGGCTGAAACGACGATTGCCAAAAGTAATTGTCTTAGTCCGTGGGACTGTAATAGATAATGAATTGCTGGAACGGAGGTCTCTGTTGGGTTTGTAAACATGTATTAGGTCTTGGATATATATGGGACATTGATTGTAGAGTGCTTTATATGTATATATCAAGAGCTTGTAGCTTATCCGCTGGCAAACAGGGAACCAATGAAGTTCCCTGAGCACTGGTGTTATATTATCATGACGATGGGTTCTGGTGATGATTCTTGCTGCTGTATTTTGAAGACGTTGAAGTTTATTCTGATTTGACTTTGAAGTACTAGCAAGAAGGGCGTTGCAGTAGTCCAATCTTGAGGTTACCAGAGAATTTACTAACGTCCTTGTAGTATCCACAGTAAGAAACTTTCTTATGCGACCGATATTTCGTAGTTGATAATAAGACGATCTGCATACAATAATGACATGCTTTTCCATATCCATGTGTGGGGTGAAGTAAGCGCCAAGATTTCTAATACAGTCTTTAGAGTTTATGATGGAATCACCAACTCTAATGGACATGTCTTCAACATGTTTACGATTATGTTTTGAAGAGAACAACATAACTTCCGTCTTGTCTGCATTCAATTTCAGCATGTTGGCATTCATCCATGAAATAATTTCAGTCAAACATTTTTCAATACGACTTAATGCTTCCGATCTGGAAATGTTATCAATTGGTTTAAAGGATATGTAAAGTTAAGAATCATCAGCATAGAAATGATGTAATAATCCGTGTTGCAAGCAAATGACACCAACAGGTTTAGTGTACATGGTGAAATACTTAGGTCCTAAAACAGATTCTTGAGGAACACTGTATTTCATCAGCACAGGGTCCGAAAGTTCTCCACCAACACAGACTGTTTGGTATCGATCATTCTGATATGACTTTATCTAATTGAGAGCACCATCAGCAAGACCATAGTGATCATGCAGTCTGCTTAACATTGTGTGATAATCTAAGGTGTCGAAAGCAGCAGATAGGTCTAGTAACACCAGGATTGTTACACAATTATTGTCTAAAGACTGCAGAATTTCATTTAGCACCTTAAGAAGAGCCGTTTCGGTGGAATGAAATTCTCTGTAGACGGATTGTTAAGGTTCATGCAGGTTGTTCTCTTTAAGATGGTTCTCAAGTCTAACATGGACATTTTTTTCTAAAATCTTTGACAGAAATGGAAGATTTGAAACCGGTCTGTAGTTCTTAAGTACATTTGAATTCATATCTGACTTTTCAGCAATGGTGTAATAATAGCGTTTTAAATTGCTTTTGGTATACTCCTAGCATTGAGTGATGTATTGATTAGATTTGTGATTAAAGGCAAGAGTTCGGGTAAACATGATTTAAGACGCCATGTTGGAATAGGATCTAACTCGCAAGATTTATTTGGTGAAGCACTAGCCAGGCTTTTGGGTTTAGTGCCTTGGCATTGCTCGGTCACAGATTCAGAGGGTGTATCAGCTTGACTCATCATGATGTCATTTCTTATGCCTCTAATTTTTTATGAGAAAAAATCGCTAAAATTCTGAGCAGTGTTTTTCGGCGAGGTTCCAGATGGTAGAACAGGACCACACTTTTCTCCATTTAACAAATTATTAACAATTTTGAATAACCTTTTGCTATTTCTGCCAATAGCTTCAACTTTGTCAGAGTAATTGTCTTTACGGGCTTCAATCAGCAGTTTGTTATACACAGCACATTGATTCCTGTAAATTTGATGATGGAGCAAAAGTTTTGTTTCCCTCCATTTGCGTTTTAATTTGCGTTTCAAATGTTTAGCAGCATGTAGCTCCTCATTACCCTGACGATCTGTAAATGTCTTTGTGCGTTAAGGTGCATGTTTATCTATCAATTTGGTTAGCTCACTTTTATAGATATCAGTTCTCCAGCATCCAAATTTTGAGAATTTATTTGATTGAAATTGAACAAGTCTTGTTTGAACAACCCAATTTCAATAGCTCATAACTTTCTGTATGTAACAGTTTTGTTTATTGGCTTTGGTTTAGTTGTATCAATGTTAAAAGTAATAGCAAAATGGTCCTGTTTCATATTCCCCTGATGATCACAATCTGATGAAACAATTGCGCAGTTGTCACGTGTTATTACAACATCAAGTGTGCGACCCTTCACATGAGTTGGTTCCTTTACCCACTGCTTCATACCACAAGAGTCTAGAACATTGGAGAAAATAATAGTATCTCTGTTTGTTCTAGTATCAAGATGAAAGTTCAAATCACCAACAATTAGAATTTCATTTTCTTCTGTGGTATATTCACTCAAGAAAGAGGGCCATTCACTTTCAAGAAATTTTGAAGTTTTTAAACCATTTGCTTTTGAGGGGGGACCTATAGGCAATAGCCAGACACAGATTGAATCTTGAATTCACCTTTGTCCAAAAGACAGTCAAATAGTTCAAAGTGTGAAAGTTGTCTACATTTTAGCTTTTTTCAATGTTATTGAGCTCTTATAGATCAAGGCCACGCCCCCACCACGTTGGGAGCTGCTTCTCATAACCTATTTCATAGTGTATCCGGTAGGTAAAAGATCATTTATACAGGAGTCATCGTTACTTGTTAACTAGGTTTCTGTTATGGCGACAATGTCAAAATTGTTTGAAACTATGAAATCACACAGGGATTCGGCTTTATGTTTGACAGATTTAACGTTCATACTACAAACACTCAGTTGTTTTGTTCTAGTTTGATAAGGAACAGTATTCGTAAAGATTTTATTTATTTCAACAAGACTATTTAAATTATTATGCCTCAGTTTTTCAATATCAGTGTTTACTTTTCAATTTTCCTCCACGTTTTGTCCTGTAACTTAACACACATAGTTCCTTTTATCTTTTTACAGTTACCTCGGTTTCTTTGTATTTTCCGCGGGCAGATTTACCCATATTTATCAGATCAGTACGATTATACTTTAAAATAGAATTAGAGTCAATGGTCATAATGATTCTGGTCAAATTGCAATTATTACATTGGTGAGCTCAAATTTATTGTATTTATGCACCATTGAATTGAAAATCCTATAGGCAATACAATATAATGTGTTGATAACCATAGATTATAAACCCCTGGTTAATCAAAACTTCTCTTTTATTCAATAGCAAAATGACTGTAAGTCCCTTTAACTATTCAATGAATTATGTCTTATAACAATAAGATTGTAAATATTATGTTACGGTTAAATATATTTATATCACTAAGTAATAATAGTTCGTAATATTTTCATATTTTAAGCATCAAATATCTGCAAAATAAAGTAAAATTTCCAAAATTGAATTTCACTAATGCACAAGCCACACTTTAATATTCCACTTTGACAAATTACTTTAATCAATCCACAAGAAATAACAGAGCAGGTTTCATGCAGCCTACACTTGGCGCAAACCTAGATGTTCTCAACAGCTATTAGCCCTAGTCATCGGGGTACTAATATCTATCTATTTATCCCCAAGTAGAGTATTTTATTTCCTTAAGCTGTCACATTGTCAAAGACGCACATTTTAATACAAAAGTGAAGTTACACAATCACAAATAATTTTGTTGTTAAATGAATTGTACTGACTTTCGTCAGGTTCTATCACATGACTTCTTGGTCATAAAGTAACGTATCTTGACAACATTTGACTGCCACTCCTATGTTACTTATATCCTTTATTAGAGATATGTTTGAATGATGACTATATTATACATGTAATAAATGTTTAGTTTATTTAGTTTAGTCTTAGTTTATTTATTTTGTATAAACAGGCCTCCGGCCTATACACAACCATGTGCATTTACAAATATAACATGGTACAAATGATAAATATAGAAGTAATTGATATAATATGAAAGTACATTATAATCAAACAATACAACAGTGATATCAGTAATAGACAGAGAAATCACAGAAATGTTCGACTATCTATTCTATAAGAAACTGAGTTCTGAAGTTCTAAGCTCAAATGCATGATACAAATATACAGATAGATTTCGAATATCATCTTTATTAGTGCTAGACATCAGATTACTGAATTTTTCAATTGTAGGTAAGTTAATATAGGTATATTTAATGTAATACATATGTTGTATAATATGGCATCATGTCGTATTGTTAAGTTACTTACTACAAAAGTCACCGACTTATATCATTGTCCAATCAGAATAAAACCTGATGTAAAATTAGCCACTCGGACACTCGCTTATTTTGGATCTGGCTGCTTCATAATACGGGTCATGTTTAGTTGACCTTTGATTCTACAATATTCATGGAGCAACAAATGTGCTAATTGACTTGACTACATCTTCTATGTGCCGGACTTTGCAAAGAACTATCCTATCACAGCCTGTTAATAACACTACCGTCGAATTAGCTCGCAAAGCTCGATCCAGAAATAGAAAGTACCAAGTCCCAAATGAATTTAATAGTGTTTATTCTAGATGAAAGCTACGTATTGGTTGGTCGACTCAAAGGTCATCTCGACGTGAACCTCTATGCGATTTCAGGAGGTCCTATATGATAGCGGTCTATATAGGGTATCTGTCTATGGAGACTAAAGGTGTCTAATCTTCATGCGACACGATGTGATGTAATTGAACATAATAATGATGTGTGTAATGTTATGAATTCAACCGTATAATAAATCAACGATAATAAATTATCAACGATACATGTAAGTACTAAAGGAAAATATGAAATACATTTATTTCAGTTTGAGAAAATCAATAAATCAAATAGTACGATAGTTAATGAAATAGAAGATTACTGGCGTCATTTACATATCGTTAAAACATTCATAAAAATTAGATATAGTATTAATAAACTGTACAGATTGTATTTTGTAGGCCACTGATTTACATGAAATTTTCACGACATTTACTACAAACCGGCTTGTCAATTCAGTCGGTAGCGCACTAGGCTACAGATCGAGGGGTCTAGATTCAATTCCAACCATTCGTGGAGCTTGATCATGAAATAATTTCTATTGCCATTCTCTCTAACCACTACTGCTTCTAAATAATGTAGGGCAGGTGTCAGTCACTGACGGGGGTATGCGCATAGTAACAGCTATTTCTAGAAATTAAGCGTTTGCGGGAAAGGTCAATAGGTTGATTGACCGCGGTTATATAAGATATACAATGTGTATCTAAGTCGTTTAAAATCATTCAGAACTACATAAACGTATTGAGCTGAAGGTGGCCATTCGCGTTATTGATGTGAATTTGTACTTTGTTGGTGCCAATATTGTTACTGCTTATAGGAAGTCATTTATTTTTCAATTTATTTTTCGTTTTGCTTATAAATGCAATACTATTTGATGAACATTTTCTTTAAAAAAATTTTATCAATAGCTTACGTATCAACCCAGTTATGACCAAATATATAGGTGTATATTTAGATAAGTTGTTAAGTGCATTTATAACCGATATAGCTATGGTTAGGAACACGTATAGTTCTGTTTTATTAACCTGTCACAACTTGAATAATTACACGGTCACTGAATGTGTTATTATTCAACTTCTTTTTACCACTAATTTTTGATGATCTAACAATTTATGCGGCGATTTTTAATATCGGGGAAAGAACAAGTTCAAAAAGAGTTAAAAATCAGATCACAGATGCAGTGATCGTGTAATAATCTAAGTTGTGACAGGTTAATAAAACAGAACTGTATACATGTATCCTCCATGTGTATAATAACATTGCTATGATGGAGAAATTCACAACAACAAACAATAATTAAAATATACAAGTTATTTCATCAACAGAAATTGGTAAAAGTTTACACACAGATGAAAATATATAATTTTAAGGTAAACCTGGAGCATGAACAAATACAACAGTCCATTGTTTGTATGTTTGTTTGGGTTTTACGGCGCACCAACACAAAAAGGTCATATCGCGCCGAAAACATTTGATGATACTATTAATTCAATCGATAGTAATAATTTAAAATCCTATATTTTATTATATATAATGTTTATTTCCTTCACAAAGTTAAGTATTGCATATGATGGTACTGACTCAGAACAGTCCATTAATCATGGGTAAAAATTCAACGATGAATTAAATGTCAATGTTGTTATGATACCAAAGTATACATCTAAACATAAATGTAAATTTTATAATCCACATTTTGTCGTCTGGTAATTGGTGTAGAAACTTTTAATGGCTTACAAACTAATCCAGAATCAGCGAACAATTTGTATAAAATATGACCAAACATATTCCATTTTAAAATATTTGAAAAAAAGCAACAACATAAAGATAACGTGGGATTGCAAAATTGTGAACAGGCATGAAAAATATATATAAATGTATTTTAAGAAAATCTTAAAAACAAAGTAAAAGTAAATAATGCAACACTACATAACACTATTATACAAGAGGACCATAATGGCCATTTATCGCTCACCTAAGTACCATTGATATATACATGGAAGAAAACTTTTAAACCAATTTGACACTACAGTTATCACAAGGTATTTTCTATATTTGGACTAAGCAACCTAGTTTTAGACCCAAGTGACCCTTGTTCGAAGCCATCGGAGCAATTAACTAGACAATCATCCTGACCAAGTTTGATAGCACTTATAGCAATAATGGGAAAACCAGTGTGTTCAAAAACAAATGCGGACTAACGGACGGACGACGGACAAAAGGCAATAGAAATAACGATACAAATTATACTACAGTTTTATACAGATACCTTCTCTTAACGGTTACCTTTTCCATGTCCGGCTGCTGACAGTTGTTGTGAGAATACTCTATATATATATACACTTATATACATCGTACTAGATATATGTTGTAATACATTTTTATAAAACTGTATCATAATTTAACGCTATCTAAGTAAAAAATTACGATAAAATCGTACGTCAATATTAATAAATAGCTAAACACAAATCTTGAATATCAAGAATGTATTGACTCACGATGATTTTTATCGTGATAATTTTATGAAAAGTGCAACAGATATTACATAATGGTACAAACATTAAGTCAAGCTCAGTAAAGCATTTGTTTGATTATTTTAAGCTTTACAATACACATCCATCGGACCCTCACACCAATCTATCACGCCAGTATGATATATATGTGTACAGCTGGGATCATGCCACTGTGCAACAAAACCGCCTGTACCATCTGAAAGCCAACCACAAACACACATATCAAATCCCAGTTTACGAGCTTCTAACAAATCTTCTCTAGATGCAATAGACGTTCCTCTTTGTTCACATACATTTTGACCATCAGCAAATGTTAGAGTATATGACCCAGTATCACCTTGTACCATGTATACTGAAATTACAAAACGTCAATACAAATCTAGTCTGAATATTTAAACTTATTATATTAAATTTAAATGATGACAGTAACATAATATTTCTAAGATTTGCTGACGTTATATCAACGTACTAACCAACATCTGAACATAAATGTTACAAACTGTAGAGAACAAAACGAAGCAGAACAGAGCAGAAAATAACAAAAACAAAAATACGAAAACAAAACAGAGCCGAAAAGGACGAAACAAAACAGAGCAGAAAATAACTGATCGAAATAAATAGAACGAATAAAAACAAAATAGAGCAGAAAAGAATAGAACTAAAAAAGAAAAGAAAACACAATGCAAATAAAGACCGAAGAATATTACAAAACAAAACAGAGCAAAATAGGAAACAGAAAAGGACTGAACAAAACAAAAAACCGAAACAAAACAGAGCAAAAAAATAAAGAAGAAACAAATAAGAACGAAAAGGAATAAGAGCAGAAAAGGCAGATCAAAACGAACAGGACCGAAAACAAAACATCTCAGAAAAGGACAGAGCAGAATAAAAAGATAATGACAGAACAAAAAAAACCCCAAAGAGACCAGAACAATACAGAACAAAATAAATTAGGTTGAAAACAAGAGAGGGGAAAATATTGACCATAAATACCGAAAACAGAACAGAGCAGTGAATGACAGAACAAACAAATAAGAGCAAAACAAAAATCATAAAAAGACAAAGCAAATCATCAAGAAAAAATACGAAACAGAGGAGAAAATGACAGAACAAAAAAAAAACAACAAAGCTAAACAAGAACGTAAACAAAACTAAGCAGATAATGACAGAACAATCAAATAAGAACAAAAACAAAAACGTATCAGCAAAGAACAAAACTAAAAAAGAATAGAAAACAAAACAGGACAAAAAGGGACATACCAAACATAGAAGAACGAAAACAAAAAATCTAAGCAGGAGAGGAGAGAACAAGACAAATAATACAAACCAAAACTGAGCAGAAAAAGACAAAATAAAATATATGAAATAAAATACAAAACAGGATAGAAAATGACAGAACGAAACAATAAAACGAAAAAAAACAAAGCGAAAAAAGCAGAACAGATCAAATAATACGAAACAAAACAAAGCAGAAAATGACAGAACATAAAGAACAAAAATATAACAGAATGAAAAAAGGACAAAACAAAACAAAAAAGAACAAAAACAAAACTACGCAGATTATGATATATCAACCAAATAAGATCGTAAACAAAACAGAACAGAAAAAGACAAAACAAACAAATAAGAACAAAGAACATGATAGACTAGAAAAAGACAGAACAAATAAGAGCGAAAACAAAACAGAGCAGGTAAGGACAGAACAGAGCAGAGCTGAGTCAAACAGAACTTGGTGTTTTTATAAGCAAAAGCCAATATGTGTATAGTCAAATGTAAACATGCTGAATTTCATTCTTGTAGAAGTCGACCATTTATTATTCAGAGATTACCTAGTTTGCTTTTGCAAATTAACATTATTATAAAAACGCCAGAACACGGTCTTTTGAGAACGTTACATGGAACACCTAAGCAGATGCTTCAGTTAACAAAATCATCTAAGTTGTTTTCTAATCTGAGTGCATTTATCGTGTAATTTCTGAGAATACAAGATAATAAAAAAAAACCAAGACACCAACCTGGATATGTAACCCTACAATACGTAATCCAATCTTCATTATTTTCGAGTGATCCGTTCCATTCATTTATTCTTATTTGGTCTGAAATCAAGCATTTTGAATTGCTCCAAGAAAACGTTTCACAAAAGAATGAAGTTTCAAACACACATATAAATACACATCTTGAGATACTTACAGCTGTTTTGGTTACCGTCACTTGGTAATCATGTAGTTTAGCATGTTTTATAGATTTAAACTTTACAAAATCAGCCACAAGTACACGACATAGAAACAAATGCATAAAGATAACAGACCAAAAGTTTGACATCATGAACATTGTTAATAATAATGTTGATTCATTCAGAATATACGATCTAAATGACGTGCTACTGTGTAGCCATGGACGAACTGAAGAGGAATGATGTGCTTAAACAATCTCAGTGAATTTATTAATTATGTAATGTAGAATTCCCATAGTAGCCTGCAGTTAGCAGTCTTCGACGACGTCGTTAAATCGATACAGGTTTAATATACTTTTCTTATTTTATACTCTTTTTTCAAAATTAATTATTTACCCTTAGTTAATTATTAAATGCGTAGCTTTGACTTTTGTTCTCAAGGTAAAATATAAGAATATGGACTTGTGGTTTTACAGATGTCGACCATCGTTATAGTTTAAGTTGGGTCTGCTAATGATTAATCAATTCAATTAACAAAAGTTGAATTAGATTTCAGTTTTCTTAAGATTCTACAAGCATGGAATTCGTCATTTTATTCTCTGCATGTATATTGAAATCAAAACAAAAATATTTTTTTCCATTTTTATTATTATCGAAATTTTCTTTAATTTAAGCAGGAAATGCTATTGAAAAAGACAAACGGTGTAGAATAAGAAGACAAATGTGATATGTCAAAGTGAATTAATGAAATATCTGCATCACGTGTGATGGATTATTGTATTTCACCGAAAATTTAAGTACAATTCAGAAGATTATTTACTTTATTAATATGCCCCAAAATAAATGGTGCAACACCGCTGTCATATATGTTCTTACGCAACTTGATTGATACAGTATTGTTAATACATAAATTGAATAAAAATACCATTTCAGTCAGATCTTACTCAACTTTACGTATGCATTGTGAAACGGACAGCAATTGTCGTTTTGTTCAGTGTCTTAGTCGAGAGCAGTTTCTCTTTTGTATACAAGATCGTCTTTGAACAATTTCTTTATTATTCAGTATTTATGGCTTTGACAAATTATCTCCCTTTGATGAAATTAAAAGTTTTTGTAAATTTTCAACTTTGTCTGACATGTTTAGAATTGTAATACGTTTAATTATCTAAAATTATATACTGTGGCATTAAACCTTTTTAGCTATTCGTTTTGAATTTTAAGTGAAATCCGTACCTTTATTTTATCATTTTAAATCTACGTATAGTATTGAGTAAGATCAGCTAGGGAAAATAGATGAATTACCTCCCTTTCTTAAAATTAACTTGTTTTACCTTCTGGGTTAAAAATGGATTGTTCTATAAAATAGACTCGTCCAATATTATATAAATGCGTGTTAGCTTCATTCAGGAGCTGAAGGTTGGTGACTGCTCGTGGTGATGGTTGGAATGGAAAGTAGTCGTGGGTCTACTGTTTATTCGCCGACCCTTTTCGATCAATGTGTGTTCTATCCACTGTACTGGCAACAGAACATCATTGCGAATAGTTTTTTTGTTTTATGTGGAAGCACCTTCTTGCTCGTTGACGTTGGTGGCAGAACCGGATCTTCTGGTTACCCGCCGACGCTTGGCAGGCGGGGTATGAGCTATCTGCTATACTGACATTTAAGCATCATTGCGATTAGTAGGGTTTCTCTAAGGTAGAAGCGCACTCTTGCACGTTAACGCTGGTGGCAGGGCCTGCTTGATCCTGGGGTATCCCTTGTTATCGTGCTCGATGTTGTCTTAGAAGATAGACTGTTGAAGCTCCAATGTTTGAGGTTTTGTTTCTGATCCGGGTCGTTCCTGAGATATAGGAGTGTTTGGGCTATTGATGCGTTTGTTCTAGCTAAAAGTTAATAACCCGAGGTTGTGTTTCGGGGTATTGGTTTCGGCTTTTGCTTTTGCTCCGAGTTGTGCCTGGAACATTGACTTGTCCGGGCTCAGGGTCTGTTGGTTTCAAGTAAAAGTTTATAACACTAGGTCGTACCTCCGGGCTATTGGTTTTTTTCTCTGCTCCAGGTTGTGCCTGGAACATTGATTTTGTATATATTATTTTATGTTTAGTTTTATTCTGTCGTGACTTAAGCGTTAGTTGTTTCTACTGAGATTTTTTGCCCTGAGGTATTGTCTCGGGATCATGTTTTTGCTTTTATGCTTTATATCTGTATATATGACCTGCACTTTATTTTAGTTTTCTAATCAGTTAAGCGAAATAGCTTGAGGAAAATCTAACTATATATATTTCACATTGTTGTTAACCCCAGAACACGAGTCAGTGTCCTGGGATTGTCTCTGTCTCCGTCCCTACAGCAAGACGCCTAGTCAGTCGGTGTCAAGACGAGCATCGACTTAAAACACATACGCGAGCGCTGGCTTGACTGCCTTGCGCCCAGCCAACAGGTTACAATTGTAAAAGCTAATACAAAACTACTGGCAGTGCTTAAAATCCAAATTTTAAATATATATTGTTTAAAAGAATTTTCACTAAATAATTTTTAATAATAAAAAACGTGTTACAATTAAAACATGCCCAAAATACTAAAAAAATACAAAAACTTATAATTTTATCGAAGGGAGATAATTTGTATGCTCATGTATACTGATTAATAAAATTGTTCCGTGGCAATCTAGCATACGAAGGGAGAAACTACTCTCAACAAAGTCATTTATTTACCGTTCGTTTCACATAAAAGCTATACATAAAATTCTTGTGGTATGTGAAAAAAATATTTACTGTAACCTGACACACGTTCAGTTATCAATTTAATATCCAATGTTCGAATAGAATAAAACTGGCGTTGCAATACTTCATTTATCACGCTAACGAAAACACCACCGATTGCTTTGTTTCAAAATCTGACGAACACGAAGAAACGCTTTTTTCAGTTCTTGTTGCCTATTTTTGCTGTTTTAACCGATATTAGGAGGGTTTTCTCCTACTTTATTTTGCGAAATTTTGCATTTGTCAAATAGAATAAGATTTTACAAATAGACATGGGTATTCCGAAAGTTAGCTTAGACAGCTACGCCGAAAAACTTTTCACATAAAAGTTTACTCGCCACTAAAAGTTCAATAAGTTATGACAGACTGGTATAGATAAAACTCGTAAGCTTAGCTATAAATAATATCATGAAGTCATCTCTATTTTTAGAATGATTTTGAGGTAAAATATGAGTACCTTTGTTTTTTACGGTTTGCTTAAATTACAATGACATTCGTATATTCTACAATAGACTCAACATAAATAAATGTGTATATATCTATGGCTTTAAAAATAAAAATCATATTTAGATATGAAAGCATTGCCTATCTCACATACACATTGTCATGTATTTAACGATGACTTGTTTGATTATTATGTCAATACCATTCTTTCAAACTTTATTTGTTACATTTGTATAAAATTCATGAATATATTATGATTTTGTATGAGTTGATGACCTTTCAACAATACAATATTTGTTATTGTCACTGTCTCAAAGTCATGTTAATTCAATGGGTCAATTAAACTATACTGATTGCTTTTCAATTCCTAAAGTTAAAACCATGGTCAGAAGTCATTTGCATACAGGGGTTGTACTCGATGGAATAATTTACCACACCAGTTAAGGCACGAATGTAACATAATATTATTTGAATCAAATGTGAAGAAAAATATGTTAGGACAATGTAACATTTTAATTTATAATTGTGGTAATTAGTTACAATCGTTATCACTTTAATATTTTAGCTTTTACAATCTATTATTAATTATCCAGCATGTATCTTTTCTTAAACATTTACTCAGAAGACTTATTTATTCATATTTTTATTCATTTATTTATTTATCTATTTATTTATTTATCTATTTATTTAATAAATCAATTTTTATTGGACATTAATTTATTAGGGAAGGATATATATCAATCTTAAATATTTCTAAGTCTTACTTTGTCTTACATTTTCAGTTTTACATTCAATACAATTAGTCATTACTTTAGTTTTTGATTATTAATCATTATCATGAATATTTTATAATTTCTGCTCTTGTGTCGGTAACATTTTTATTATTTTAGGATAACTTTACACCAAGTCTTTCTTTTATTCCTGTGATATACCTTTGATTGATAAAAAAATATTTTGCATATAGCAGGTTCATACATCCATGTCAGTGTCGTGCCATCAATGTCGGGGACCACAATGGAAATTAGAGATTTATCTCTTTTTTGTGTCATCCCCGGTATTGTTGTGCATGACATATGGCATTTTACATACTGTGATATCTCACCATTTGTATGCCATGTGTCATTTCATTGTTACCGAAATAAAATTATTATTATTATTATTATTTTTCACTATCCGTTCCATGATAGAAACCCGTTAGGTTCTCATTTTTGTTACATGTATTTGTTCTTGGTGCTATTTTTTATTACATAAAGTTAGAATTCAAAATTATCCCCTGCTTTGCTACATGTATTTGACTGAGTGAAAGTCTGTGATATATACTGTTGCTGCTCCTGACATGTTTTCACTATCCCCATTTCAAAAGTTTTGCAAAATTTCAAGTTTTCAAAGGGTATAAACTTGGAAATAATGAGTTACTATTTACATCTTATCGTCTGTACAATATTATGTTACCAGCTAAGAAAACTAACTCATACTTCTACTTGTAGACTCCTTGAAGATTTACCACCTTCGTTAGAATGATTACTCAAAGTTCAACAGTATCAACTACTTCATATTGTTCGGAATGATCATAAAGTTTATATAGATGTTTTTTATGATTATAACACGTCAGGTGTATATCAGAAATATTACATAAGCCCTCATTGTTCTACTAGATAACATGTATGTTAGATTTTGGAAACTTGATATATAAACAAGTAGTAGAAATCCATATGAGATCAATTGAGTCACAGTATTGATTTGTTTTTATGAATTTTATGAAAGTACTTTATTTGCTTCAATACCTGTAAATAAAATGTGATGAAAAATGAAATTGGAAAATCTATAAAACACTCTATAATAAAAGTTAAATATATTAATGATCTCTCGTCTTGCGTTTTTGTCGAACAAATGAGATTGTAAAATGAGTATAATGAACTCTATGTTATATGATGCATTATAAATTAAAAATATGTCTTTTCTACAGTATTCATGGAATATTCATTTTTCTATTCTTTTTTTCTAAAACACTTTGACATAATTGATGCACATTTGAAGAACATTCCAATATTCCCAAATCGATCCCGTGGTTGCTGTAAGTGTCCAATTACCAAGAATCAAGATAACTAATCGGAATGAACATTAAGCACATATTCAGTTTAGTTCAACGTCATTTAGACCATATATTCTGAACGGAACAACATTATTATAAACTGTTCATGTTGGCAAACTTTTGATCGGTTATCTTTATGTATACGTTGCTAGGTCAAGTACTTACAGAAGATTTTGTAAAGTGGAAATCAAGACTTAAAGCTTAACTAAGAGTTGATGATGTGACAGTGACAAAAGAGGCGATTAGTATTACAAGATGTGCATTTATGCGTCTGACCGAAACTTTGTTCTTTTGTGAAACGTTTTCTTGGAGAAATCCAATTTGCTTAATTGCAGACAAAATAAAAATAAATGAGAACAGTAGAAATCTTGATTGTAGTAGAGATTGGATTACGTACTGTAGGGTTACATATCCAGGTAGGTGTCTTAGTTTTAAACGATGCCCTTCTAAGTTCTAAGACGAACTTTTGAGAAAAAAAACTTTGCCATTATGAAATATGAGATATGAGATACAATTTGATAAATATTTTTTGAGTTTTTTTTTAAATATGATTTCACGCTCCTCGATGATTTTAAAGAGTCAACAATCGTTACAATTACTGTAAGAAATGTCATACATTTTCTGATTTTGAAATTCAATATTCCTTTTACAATTGTACAATTGTGTTCAAAAGCAACTTAAAAATCGATTGTCGCACAATCACAATACTTGACCCAACAGCGTTAATCAAGTACAAAAGAACTCGCCATTCGCTTCAGCATGATTGTAATATGGTCGAATTCCGCTTCGGAAATCAAATTAATTTTCGGTTGGCAAACCATTAATAAGTATTTGATGATCAAAATGTAATAATTTACAAATATGTATTTTCCTTATTTTCTTTGCGCTGTGGTTATTTGGGAGACCAATAAATAATTATACTTTTTCTAATTTTATGTTACATCATCTGTAAGTTATATACGTGCATGTTTAGCCTTATTAAGTTTCTATGATTCTTTTAGTGCACATGGCTCAAAGTGTTAAAGGTCGATATAAACTAACATTTGCCGAATAAAAATAAACAGAGCATGGCTCAGAGCAGGGCACAAAGCGCAAAAATTCACTTTGCAAAAATTCACATTGCAAAAAATTGACATCTCAAAGATACTCATTGCGAAGATTGGAAAATATGAATGTGCCAAAAGCGCTTAAAGTAATTATTGTGACAGCCTATAAAGACATGCATGTAAAGCATTGATACAATTTCCAATATTTCCAAATCGACAATGTGGGGACTGAAAACGTTCAATCAAGTGACACCGAAATTATAATTCCGATTGAATATTTGATAAAGTCCCATATTTTAGTTTTGTGCAACGTCATTTACATATAGCATACTGAGCAGAACAACACTATACGAACGATGTTCACGTTATCAAACTTGTGGTCTTTTATCTTCATGTATACGTTGCTAGGTCGTGAACTTAAAGCAGATAAAGTAATGTTTAAATCTATAAAAGATGTTAAACTACATGATTTGGATATAACGCTGATCAAAGAGGCTGTGAGTATCTCAACATGTGCAAATATCTGTGTCGCTGAAACTTCATTCTTTTGTGAAACCTTTTCTTGGAGCAATTCAACATGCATGATTTCTAACGAAATAAAAATAAATGAACAAATCGGATCACTCGAAAACAATGCAGATTGGATTACATATTGTAGGGTTACATATCAAGGTAGGCGTCTTGAATTTATATATCTTCTCTTTTCACAATGTACATGTTTAATGCAACCTGATAACATGTTAAATGATTTCATACACTGACGCTATTGCCGAGGTGACGTTTACAAATTACCGGGATGTGACATTTTTTAAAGTTATAATAATTCTCAAAATCAAACAAGCTAATTCCTAAATAATTTGATTAACTCGTATAAGACAGATAATAAAAATGTTTAGTTCACTTCCATTTTTTATACTCAAGTATCACTAAGCAAAACATCAACGTGGAAAATCCCAGGAACATTCTGATGTAGTCGTTCTTAATATAAGGTGAACCATATTCAAGGAGAAGGTTAACATGATGCCACTCGCGTCATGGTTAATGCTTGCTTTGGTAAATTTCAGTATTCATGGTACAAGGCGTTAATGGAAGATATACTCTAACATTTGCTGATGGTCAAACCGAATGTAAACAAAGAGGAACTACTATTGCATCTAGAGAAGATTTGCTAGAAGCTCGTGGTATGGGATATCATATGTGTGTCTGTGGCTGGCTTTCAGATGGTACAGGCGGTTTTGTTGTACAGTATAATGCTCCTTCGTGTACGCATATATATCATACTGGCGTTATAGATTGGTGTGAGGGTCCAATGGATGTGTATTGCAAAGTTTGAAATAATCGAACAAATTAACTTAACATCGTTTGACTCGACATTGGAAATAATTGCAACACAAATAATACATTCTTGATTTTTAAGGTTTTTTTTGTTTGATATTTCATACAGTTGTATCTAATACTAGTTACATTTTAATGTGTATAAGTGTAAATACGTAGAAATAAACTACGGTCTTAGTTCATGGACATGTACATTCCCACATTGAGGTTTGCAAATTTTTATTCCCTTATAAACTAACCTACTAAACTCAAAAGCTACTACGGGTTTAAAATCGTGCTGCTAGATAAGTTGTGAAAGCGCCATTCGATCAACCAGCGTCTGCACTCGTAAGAAGTCTCCATTGGGTTCCAATTAAAGCTAGATCATGTTTAAAGTCCTTGTAATTTTGGTGTGATCAAGAGAACTACACCAGGCTATTTGAGCGATTTGTATATACTTCGATCTCAAAGTGACAAAAACATTTGTTATTCCTATGCGGCGAACAAAGATGACAGGTAGCTCACTAGCAGTGGTTGATTTAGAATGGTAGAGTGATTAACATGGACACTTAAAATTCATTGACAAGAAGGCAAGGTTTAAATCAAATCTTAAGGCAACTTTATATAGTATATTTCATGAATAATCAGTGAATTGTATAAAGCGCAAAAGAATAGTTTACAAAAAACGCGCTATATAAATGACATGTATTAATAATTATAATATTCTCAAAACTATTGTAATAATATACCGTTAGATAATATATTATTTTATTATACCTCACTGGAATTTCCTTATGCTAAAGCCCTATACCGGAGCGGGTGATATTTTGTTCGATCACATGGTAATATTACCCGCTATCTAAGAGAGACTACTTATTAACGATTAGTATACGTAAATAGCCGCGACCGTGGCGTAGTGGCTAGCATGTCTGACTTCGAATCCGGAGATCGCGGGTTCGAATCCCGGTCGCGGCAGGGTATATTAGTGATATAATTCAGGTTTTTTTTATTGTACTGATTGTTTTCTTTACTGTGTTGTTATTTGTTGTTAAATATTTACATGTTACAGTTTTGTTTGGTATAATAAAACAAATAACACATGGCAGTGAGAGTGACAGTACAGATTATCAACCCTTGAAAAGTAGTATCAACCTCGGCTAGCGCCTCGGTTGATATTATTTTCCTCGGGTTGATAATCTGTACTGTCACCCTCACTGCCATGTGTTATTTATATAATATAAAGCAGTATTGAATTATGTACTTTTACCTTTTTTATAATTATTTGAGAATACAATGTATATAAGCTATTCAAGTTGTTCATAATTTTGCAGTCATATTATATTTTCCTTGTTTTGTTGTTTTTTAAATATTCCAAAATGTTCAGTCAGATTTGATATGGGTCATTATCCTGGATTACTAATGCCTTAGTCCCATCAAATCGTGGCTTGTTGCGGACCCGTACATGCAGACAGCCGTAGGCCGTGGAAGGCCTTGCGTATTAAAGGTGACGGTTGGCTCATGGCACGAAACAACACACCCGTACGGAGCCGTAGCTGGAAGAAATGCAAGTTTAACCTATACTCGGCCCAACTGTGTTCACGATTTGACTTTGAAACTGATACGTGTATCTATGGCTCATCTCATAGACCCTGGTAAAATCGTAACAGTTCGTACGATACGCAAGAGTTCGTACAAGTCCTTGCGGAGCTTGATCGCACGGCGCCCGTACGGTGCCCTCACGGCTATTTTTATGTTTATGGGACTGTAGCATTAGTCAGTCATTAAAAGTCATTTTGTGATGACAATTTGGATGTTTATCACTATTACCAGACAAAGTGTGGAAATAATTGAATTATAAAATTTATTTAGATCTATATTTTGGATATTTACGGCATTGTTTTTGTTTTAAATGGTTTAATTTTTACCCAGGATTAGTACTGTTTAATATTTTCACTCTTTAGGTTTTATGTAAAATATCTATATTCTTTAGTAAGTAAAAAATACAATGTTCTGTTGTTTATCAATGGTGTGGATTTCAGTTCATTGCTTTATCAAAGCATTGTAAAGGTTTATGATATTTAGAGTGAATTGATGCATTGATATTTAATGTAAATTAAATTTCAAATATCCATATTGTTAAAAACTCCATTTTTATAGATATTTATGATTGACCAATGAAAGTGTAATATGTGATGATGGACCACAGGGGCATACATGAACTTGTTTTTAATTATAATTATACATTGGATATATATTAACATATCCTTTGAAAGTAAAGTACGCCATGACAATTCCATGTGAATTAGTGTCCATAAAACACAAACATAAATAAAGCTGTTTATTGAAACAATATAGATACCAACCTAGTACGTCAACTGTAAGAATACTTATGTTAGATATGCTGGACAATAAAGTATATACGACATACATACAACTTAGAAATATTGTGATAGAAAGATTGTTGCATGAGAAAATGTCTCTCTGTGCAGACCACAAATCTCCGTAAACAGATATGCTGTAGATCGTTGTCGTACAGGATCTTTAAGATCGCAATGGAGGTTCACCTCGAGATGATTTTTATGTCGACCAATCAATGCATAGCTTTCATCTAGACGAAACACTACTTATAACATTTTGAATTCGTAATTTCTATTTTTAGACCAAGGTTTGAGAGCTAATATAACAGCGGTATTGAAGATTGACTCGAGTAGGCGAGCGGAAAATTTTAGATCGGATTTTAATCAGATTGAAACTTCGTACACAAGAAATAAACGTATGTAGCTTTCGCCATAAGCATGTGCAGAAAACGCATGGTATGTTTTCTACAGAAACAACACTACAAGACCTTAAAAATAAAACATTTTAGCTTACATAATTAAACCAGCTTTTCAGCTATTTCCCTTGTTATTTGACTATTGGTATATATCTAAATGCATGAGTTTCCTGACGATCTATTGGACTATGAAAAATATATCAATTAAAGACACTGATTAGCGATTTATCCGTTCATGAATTGAATCGATTGCAGGTATATTTCTTGTGCAAGGAAATTGGTTGTGATTCTTATGGGTTTGAAACAGAAATCCCTCTATCCATTAGTATGTTTATTTCAAATGGGTATTTGCTAAAGCCTGTATATGTGTAGGCTATTAATCTGAAGATTTATTTTAGCAATGTCACATCTGACACTTGTGTTGAACTGACATACTTCAATAAAATTTTAGTTTATATGAGTTTACAGCTTATTAAGTTAAAAGTTCTAGCATATCAGATTATTATATTGCAATATATGATTTTGGATTTATCATTGCTTTATTAATTTACAAATAACCTATAGAATTGCACTAAGAGTGGTATTAATTATCCCTATAAACTTGAAATTGTGTTATTTTGGTGGCCATTTTGAATTTTTTGCCATATTGGGTTGTATAATTTAGTTTTGACTTCATATTTAAACTCATTACATTAACAGACTTATAAGACATAATGTTGATATGGCTCAACACATTGAATGCTCAGGATAAAGAATTACCCGAATATGCTCGAAATGGATTTAATTTGGGAGCCATTTTGAATATTCCACCATATTGGTTCGTTTAATTTTGTTTTCGACTTCATATTTGAGCTCAGCACCTTAAGAAACATATCCCAGTACAATACCATGCAACTCATCGCAGTTAAATGTAAAAACTGGTTATTTATTTGACAAATGGGCGTGGCCAACCTTCAGAGGGTATGTATAGGGGGGTCAGAAATTAAAAAGATATAATATTCCTTACATGTCAATATACTATATTTTAAACAAAGCCTCATAAAAAGTCTAATTAACAACCCCCCTATTAGTAATACCAATTGTCATAGTGAAATTGAACGTCTGTTAACGAATCAAAGGGCGATAACATATATCGGTATAGTTATAAGGAAATAAGATGTTACACTTGAATTATGCCTCTTTAATACTTGTTGTAATTTATTCAAGAGTGAGAGAAAAGAATGGTTTTAAACTACATGTAGTTGTTAACACTAGATCGATGAAAGATTTATCGTTCCAAAAAGGAAAAATTTACATAAAACATAAATAAATTCTGAAATCAACCCACATTTACTTAAGTTGTACAACCAGAGAAATATGCAACGAGATGTAAATGACCAGCTATTTATTGGAAGAAGTTTCATTAATGTCATAATTGTTTGCAGAGTTTTTGTTTTGTTTTTTGTTGATGTTGATGGGTTCAACGGCACACCAACCTTAAAATGTTATACCGCGACGGAGGCAATAAAAGATGAAATGTAAACCAAAAGGTCTTTGATTCTTTAATGTATAATTATTTATTCAGACTGTCAAGTACCGCATATGATGATTTTTAGTTGTAAAATTCGCTAAGTAATTTAACCTTAACATATTTGTTAGGTATAGATTCAGGTATTCCTCCTTTTATAGAAGGAAACTTACAGGTATATATCGAGTGTCATGCAACCTGAATTTAGAGCATTTCAAGAATCCTAACTCTAATACAAAGATAGATATACAAGGTATGGCTCAGAACAGACTCTATGCTAAGAACAAAGATTCACATAGATATTATCAGAAAATATTACAGTGCTTAGAGCGCTTTAATTATTCATTGTGACTATCAACAAAGCCATGGGACGCATTGATGATGTTACTATATACAATGGGTGATTGAAAATGTCCAATCAGTTGACAAAGAAATCATAGTTTCAATTGATTATTTGAAAATAAAACCACTTAGTTAATTTAGTTCAGCGACAGTTACACATTATACTCTGAATGAATCGATACTATTACTAACAATGCTGTCAAGCTTTTGGTCTGGTATCTTTATGCATATGTTGCTAGGTCGTGTACTAACAGTAGATTTTGTAAAGTTTAAATCTATAAAAAATGCTAAACTACATGGTTACCAAGTGACGGTAACCAAAGAGGCTCTGAGTATCTCAATATGTGCAAATATCTGTGCCGCCGAAACTTCGTTCCTTTGTGAAACCTTTTCTTGGAGCAATTCAACATGCTTGATTTCTGACGAAGTAAAAATAAATGAACAAAACGGATCACTCGACAACAATGTAGATTGGATTACATATTGCAGGGTTACATATCCAGGTAGGCGTCTTGTTTTAATATATCTTCTCTTTCCACAATGTACAAGTTTAATACAATCGGTTCGGAAAACAACTTAGATGATGTCGTAAACTGAAGCTATTCGGAGGTGACGTTTACAAATTACCAGGATGTGTCATTCTTTTAAGTCATATTAATTCTCATAATCAAACAAGCTAATCCCTGAATAAAATTTGGTCTACTCGCACTACATTATACAGACAATAATAATGTTTGGTTCACTTCTGTATTGTTTTCCATACAAAAGTATAACTGTACAATATAACAACATGGTAAAATCACGGTAACATTCTGATATAATCTTCCCTCATATAATGTTACAAGTTGGCGGAGCTGATCAAATATTGAGACTCGTTTTCTTCCGTAAATTTCAGTATTCAGGGTACGAGGCGTTAATGGACAATATACTCTAACATTTGCTGATGGGCAAACTGAATGTGAACAAAGAGGAACTACTATTGCATCTAGAGAAGATTTGTTAAAAGCTCGTGGTATGGGATATCACATGTGTGAATGTGGCTGGCTTTCAGATGGTACTGGCGGTTTTGTTGTACAGTATCATGATAGCGTGTGTACACATACATATCATACTGGCGTTATAGATTGGTGTGAGGGTCCAATGGATGTGTATTGCAAAGTTTGAAATAATCAAACAAAATAAGTAACCTCGTTTGACTAAACATTAGAACAATTTGTAACACAAATAATACATTCCTGAGTTTCAAGGTTTTTTTAGTTTGTAATTTCATACAGTTGTATCTAATATAAGTTACATTTTAATGAGTATAAGTGTAAACACGCAGAAATCAACTTCGGTCTTAGTTCATGGACATGTTTATTCCCAAATTGAGGTTTGCAAAAGTTTATTTCTCTATAAACTACCCTACTAAACTCAAAAGCTACTACGGGTTTAAAATCGTGCTGCTAGATAAGTTATGAAAGTGCCATTCGATCAACCAGATTCTGCTCTCGTAAAAAGTCTCCATTGGATTCCAGTAAAAGCTAGATAATGTTTAAAGTCCTTGTAATTTTGGTGTGATCAAGAGAACTGCACCAGGCTATTTGAGCGATGTGTTCGTGCCAGCATCATCTAGTCGTCGCTACAGACTTCGATCTCAAAGTGACAAAAACCTTTGTTATTCCTATGCGGCGAACAAAGATGACAGGTAGCTCACTAGCAGTGGTTGATTCAGAGTGGTAGAGTTATTAACATGGGCACTTAAAATTCATTGACAACGAGGCAAGGTTTAAATCAAATCTTAAGGCAAATTCATTTAGTATATTTCATGAATAATCAGTGAATTGTATAAAGCGCAATAGAATAATTTACAAAAAACGCGCTATATAAATGACATGTATTAGTATTTATAATATTCTCAGAGCTATTGTTATAATACACCGTTAGACAATATATTATTCTTTAATGCTGTACTTTGTTTACATTTACTTTGTTTTATAATTATTGTCTGAAAATAAAATATATAAATTTTTCAAGCTGTTCGTAATTATGCAGTCACATTATATATTTTCGTTGTTTTGATGTTTTTCGAATATTCCAAAATGTTCAGTCAGATTTCATACGGGTTAATAATCCTGAATTACTTAGTTAGTCATTAAAAGTCGTTTTATCATGTGGTTACCATTTGGATGTTTATCACTATTACCAGACAAAGTGTGGAAATAATTGAATTATAAAATTTATTTAGATCTATATTATGGATATTTACGGCATTTCTTTTGTTTTAAATGGTTTAATTTTTAACCAGGATTAGTACTGTTTAATATTTTCACTCTTTAGGTTTAATATAAAATATCTATTTTCTTTAGAAAGTAAAAAATACACCGTTCTGTTGTTTATCAATGGTGTTGATTTTAGTTTATTGCTTTATCAAAGCATTATAAAGGTTTATGATATTTAGAGTGAATTGATGCATTGATAGTTAATGTAAATTAAATTTCAAATATCCATATTGTTAAAAATTCCATTTTTATAGATATTTATGATATTATTCGATTGACCAATGATAGTGTAATATGTGATGATGGACCACAGGAGCACACATGAATTAGCTTACAATTATAATCATATTTTGGATATAAATTATCATATCCTTTGAAAGTAAAGTACGCCATTACAAGTCCATGTGCATCAGTGGTCCATAAAACACAAACATAAATAAAGCTGTTTATTGAAACAATATAGAGACCAACCTAGTACGTCAACTGTAAGAATACTTATGTTAGATATGCTGGACAACAAAGTATATACGACATACATACAACTTAGAAATATTGTGATAGAAAGATTGTTGCATTAGAATATGTCTCTCTCTGCAGACCACCAATCTTTGTAAACAGATATGCTGTAGATCGTTGTCGTACAGGATCTTTAAGATCTCAATGGAGATTCACCTCGAGATGACCTTTATGTCGACCAATCAATGCTTAGCTTTCATCTAGACGAAACGCTATTAATAACAATTTGATTTATTTTTAGACCAAGGTTTACGAGCTAATTTAACAGCGGTATTATTCACTGTCTGCGATTGGACGGCTCATTTCAAATTGCGTGACGTAGACGATGTAAACAAGTTTCTAAGCATAACAATTTTGTCATGAATATTATGATGAGAAAAGGTCACCTGTACGTGACCCTCGTTTGAAATCGGCCAGATCTAAATTAGCGAGTAGGCGAGCGAAAAATTTCCGGGTTTTAACCAGATTGTGCAGACCACGTAAGCAAGATTGCTGCAGCTCTTTCACAATAGTTAAAGACCAAAATGTCATTGCATATGAGCATGAAACTTCTTAGACAATTAAGCCCAATTAGGAAAGTAATATTTATGTTATGCATGCACAAATCATATTTAAAATCTTCAAGTTTAAGGATAAACGCCCAGTAGTAAATGCAATAAACAGTAGTTGGAACCCGGGCCGACCACAAGTATCTGGTTGGAAACGTATTCACCTGTAATTTATACTGTGTTTTAAACTCTTGCTTTCCATTTATCACTCTTAATATTTTGAATGAATACATATCAATGTTTGTCAGCAATAGTTTTAAAAAGATAATCGTAGTGATATACGATATGGAGAGTTTTTCTGGCATCGAGGCAACAGATAAACGCTTTCCTGTAATTATCGTTACCGTATAGAATAAATTCAAACAGTACAAAAGATGACATTTGATATGAAAATACCTTCTTATTTTTGAGAGCCATGTTTTTGTTAACTAAAAACTGAGATATTATTGGTCTTTCATCTATCAAGAAACAAACTCTTATACAATGTTAACAGACAAGATGACAAAAAATAATTGTGGGGTTCATCAAATGTTTGTCTCTCACTTTTATATATAGTTACACGAGTAATGATATTCATCTCTTGTCTAACGTATCCACAAAACAACATTTCATGATGTAAGTTTCATAAAATTAAATTTATGAAGTATTATGTGTACTATCGAAACGCAATAATGGTAGTAAAAAATACCGTTTCAGAATCTTTGCAGTTCCATGATTATCCATGAAATAATCTAAGTTAACTAAGTTAGAGTGTCTTAAGTCTTGATCTATATCTGGCCCCGTTGTAAATGATTATTAAGTGCCAAGGTAAATCTTTCCGCCATTTAGAGCAACAACCGCTCGTGAGCTACCCTTTATCTTTGTTTGTCGCGTAGGAATAACAAAGTTATCAATTGGCACTTTGAAATCGAAGTCTATAGCGACATCTAGATAATGTTTGGACGAACAAATCTTGCAAATAGCTTGGTGCTGTATGCGCGATTAATTGTTTCAAATTAAAAATTAATATTTCTGATTTCAATGATAAAATAGAAATACATGATGTTTTCACCATAAATAGAACGATAGAATATTTATAAACCATAAACGATTACACCATAAAAGATTAACAAATGTGCCAGTCGACAATAAAATGATGGATCGACCCTATCATGACTCACTAAATACTTGAATAAATTTCAAATATGAAATGAATAAAAATAATTTAATTCTTCTTGGAAACGCACTAACTTGATAATGATAATGATATAATAATAATAATATATCACGAGTTCGTGGCGCGGTTAAAAGCGTGCCGGGTTTTTGAATCTAGCTTGTTGAGGGGATATCTCACCTGAGGCGGTTAAAGCTTTCCCTGAAAATTTCACAATAATGTCATTTTTTCAATTAATAAGATATGGAGAAGTTGCCCGCCATCTGAAAGGGTATGTGAGTACTGGTGGTATATAGGGTGTCGGGACTGCTAGCTTTGGTGCGCTGGCCCACGTAAATGACTTTAAATTGTGTTGACACGGCTTTAAACCAAGTAAAATGCTACATGTTTTCAGTATAATTCATCAAAAGACAAGGTAGATTGTAATAATATTTTAACAATTTATGTTTTAAGTTAGTCCTACAGAGACATTTAATCTCTCGTAAAGTGCTTTAACTAATTAAATTTTGACAAGAAAAATGACCCGCATATCACTAGACATTTTACTATCATATAATTGGATTTTGTCAATTAAAATGCTCTATAAATAATTAAACTGATTATGACACTTAATAAAGATAATAATAGTTGTTTTATTTGTTATTAATTGATGATTGAGTAAAACTATAGATTTAACACTTGTGTTATATAACTTGTTTGTATAAATGATTTAACAATAAAAATCATCATAATCATATTTCAGGTCGTACATCTCAGGTATTCTGTACTAGCTCTTGCATACCCATACGAGCTGTTACGTTTTTGCACGATCCGTGAGATGAGGTTTTAAGACTTAAAAAAGTCAAATTTAAGGATTTTGCAGTAACAAAGATACTTAGTCAGCCTGACAAATTCTTGTTAAACTATAATAATGATCTAAAAGCGCATTCTGGTAATATATTATTTAATATGTATAATTCTGTAATCATTGTACGTTTATTTATTTATTTTATTTATTTATTGGGTTTAACGCCGTATCAACACAATTTAGGTCATTTCACGGCGTCCAGCGCACCTAACCTAGCTTTCCTGGACCATTGTCTATAACCAGTACTCACCTACCCTTCCACAAGGCCGGAAACTTCTCCATATTATCTAATCAATGGAGGAAAATCGACATTATTGTCAAATTTTCATGGAAGGGTATAACCTCCCCGGGTGGGATTCGAACCCGCACCCCCTCGGGCACGAGTATCCAAATCCCGGCGCTCTACCAACTGCGCTATCGACCCGGGTTCATTGTACGTAATAGGAGAAAAGTAAAAAATAATTTTGTAACATTGTTATAATAATTTGTAGGTGAATCGTGATTGAAGTACGATTTACCCTTCGAACGGTATCGTGATATTTTGATTTTATTGTTATAAAAAATTACAATACAAACAAATATCGAAAACAATAACGCAAATGGTTTCTATCGTGCAACAGTGAGAGTAAATCAGGTTCTAAGGAGCGCCACCCTTACACTACCAAACAGGTTAGCATAAGAATTAGCAATAGATGGGTTGTTAATTTCATTTTTTAAAGATAACCATTTAAGGCCCTGCTTAAAATATGGTGCCATCAATACAATCTGATTAAAATCCGATCTAAAATTTTACACTCGCATACTCGCTAATTTAGATCTGACCTTTTCCAAACGAAGGTCACGTTCAGGTGACCTTTTTCTCATCATAATATTCATGACGATATTGTTATGATACGTAACTTGTTTACATCGTCTACGTCACGCAATTTGTAATGAGCCGCCCAATCGCAGACTGTGGATAATACTGCTGTTAAATAAGCATGCAAACCTTGGTCTAAAAATAGAAATTACGAAATCAAAATGTGTTTAATAGTGTTTTCGTCTAGATGAAAGCTACGCATTGATTGGTCGACACAAAGTTCATCTCGACGTGACCTTCCGCGGGGACAGTAGAGAGCCTGTACGACAACGCTCTACAGGATATCTGTTTACGGAGAGTGCCATCAATATGATGAGAGAATCAACAACAAAAGATTGTTTAGCCCTGCTGTACATACCCCTTGAAAGTCGGACACGCTTATTTTTCACAAAAATAACCATTTTTATACCTAACTGTTATAAAGTAATTCTTATTTGCTTTCAATATATCAATATGTAGGATTCTTAGGCTGCTGGGTTCAAATATGAAATAAAAATCTAAATTAAACAACTTGATATAGTGGAAAATTCAGAATGCTCTCAAATGTCCAATTTCAGACATATTTAAATTAAACCAGATTTCCAGTTATTTCCCCTAGTCATTTGACTATTGGTATATATCTAAATGTATGAGTTTCCTGATGATGTATAATTTAACATTACACTATTGGACTATGGAAAAATATATTAAATAAATAAAAGTCACCGATTGGCAATTCATCCCTTAACGAATTGAATCAGTTGCAGGTATATTTCTTGTGCAAGGAAATTGGTTGTGATTCATGTGGGTTTGAAACAGAAATCCATCCATCAATTAGTATGTTTATTTCAACTGGATATTTGCTATAGCCATCGAATGTGTAGGCTACTAATCTGAAGATTTATTTGAGCAATATCACATCTGACACTAAGTCATGTGCACGTTGAACTGACATACTTCAATAAAACTTTAGTTTATATGAATTTATAGCTTATTAAGTAAATTAAAAGTTCTAGCATAACAGATTATTATTTTGCAATATATGATTTTGGATTAATTATTGCTTTATTATTTTATAAATAACCTATAAAATTGCATTAAGAGTGGTACAACAATGATTCAACGTATTGATATGTATCATTGATTACCCCTATACACTTGAAATTGTGTTATTTTGACCATATTGGGTTGTATAATTTAGTTTTGACTTTATATCTAAACCCATTACCTTAACAAACTTATAAGACATAATGTTGGCATGATTCAACACATTGAATCCCCAGGAAAAAAAATACCTGAATATGTTCGAAATGGATTTAATTCGGCAGCCATTTTGAATTTCTCTCCATATTTGCTTGTTAAATTAAGTTTTTGACTTCATATTTGAATTCAGCACCTTAAGAATCCTAAGTCTGGACATATTGTGGGCATGATTCAACATATTAAATGCCTAGGATAAAAGATTGCCCTAATATGCTCAAAATATGGTTATTTTGGCGACCATTTTGAATTTTCCGCCATATTGATTCGTTTAATTTTTCGACTTCATATTTGAACTCAGAACCTTTTTCAAACATATACCTGGACATAATGAAGTCTAATACCATACAACTCATCGCAATCAAATGTTAAAACTGGTTATTCATGTGAAAATTGGTCGTGGCCAATCTTCAGAGGGTATGTACAGGGGGGTAATGGGGTCAGAAATTAAAAAAGATTTGCTTTTCCTATATGTCAGTTTGCCATATTTTAAACAAAGTCTAATAAAAAGTCAAATTAACAACTTCCCTACAGTATTAGCAATACCAAATTGTCATAGTGAAATTGTATGTCTGATAACGAATCAAAGGGCGATAACATGTATCGGTTATGTTATAATGAAATAAGATGTTACACTTGAATTATGCCTCTTTAATACTTGTTGTAATTTATTCAAGAGTGAGTGAAAAGAATGGTTTTAAACTACATGTAGTTGTAAACACTAGATCAATGAAAGATTTATCGTTCCCAAAAGAAAACATTTACATAAAATATAAATAAATTCTGAAATCAACCCACATTTACTAACGTTGTACAACCAGAGAAATATGCAACGAGATGTAAATGACCAGCTATTTATTGGAAGAATTTTCATTAATTTTTATAATTGTATGCGGAGTTTTTGTTTTGTTTTTTGTTGATGTTGATGAGTTCAACGGCACACCAACCTCAAAATGTTATACCGCGACAGAGGCAATAAAAGATGAAATGTAAACCAAAAGGTCCTTGATTCTTTAATGTATAATTATTTATTCAGACTGTCAAGTACCGCATATGATGATTTTAGTTGAAAAATTCGCTCAGTAATTTAACCTTAACATATTTGTTAGGTATATATTTGGGTATTTTCTCCTTTATTAGAAGGAAACTTGCAGGTACATATCGAGTGTCACGCAAGCTGAATTTATTTCATATCAATATATCCTAACTCTAATACAAAGATAGATATACAGGGTATGGCTCAGAACAGACTCTCTGCTAAGAACAACGATTCGCATCGATATTATCAGAAACTATTACAGTGCTTAGAGCGCCGCTTTAATTATTCATTGTGACTGTCAACAAAGCCATGAGACGCATTGATGCTGTTACTATATACAATGGGTGATTAAAAAATTGTCCAATCAGTTGACAAAGAAATCATAGTTTCGATTGAATATTTGATAAAAAACCTTAGTTTAGTTTAGTTCAGCGACATTTTCACATTACACTCTGAATGAATCGACACTATTACTAACAATGCTGTCAAGCTTTTGGTCTAGTATCTTTATGTATATGTTGCTAGGTCGTGTACTTACAGCTGATTTTGTAAAGTTTAAACCTATAAAAAACGCTAAACTACATGGTTACCAAGTGACGGTAACCAAAGAGGCTGTGAGTATCTCAAGATGTGCAAATATCTGTGCCGCCGAAACTTCGTTTTTTTGTGAAACCTTTTCTTGGAGCAATTCAACATGCTTGATTTCTGACGAAATAAAAATAAATGAACAAAACGGATCACTCGACAACAATGTAAATTGGATTACATATTGTAGGGTTACATATCCAGGTAGGCGTCTTGTTTTAATATATTTTCTCTTTCCACAATGCACAAGTTTAATACAATCGGTTTGGTAAACAACTTAGATGATGTCGTAAACTGAAGCTATTCGGAGGTGACGTTGTCAAATTAACTGGATGTGTCATTTTTTAAAGTCATGAAAATTTTCAAAATCAAACAAGCTAATTACTGAATTAATTTTGGTCTACTCGCACTATACAGACAATGATAATGTTTGGTTCACTTCTGTAATGTATTCCATACAAAAGTATAACTGTACAAAATAACAACATGGTAAAATCACGGTAACATTCTGATATAATCTTCCCACATATGCTGTTACGAGTTGTCGGAGCTTATTAAATGTTTAGACTCGTTTTCTGTTGAATGTTTTCTTCGGTAAATTTCAGTATTCATGGTACGAGGCGTTAAAGGAACATATACTCTAACATTTGCTGATGGTCAAACCGAATGTGAACAAAGAGGAACGTCTATTGCATCTAGGGCAGATTTGTTAGAAGCTCGTGGTATGGGATATCATATGTGTGTCTGTGGCTGGCTTTCAGATGGTACTGGCGGTTTTGTTGTACAGTATAATCCTCCTTCGTGTTCGTATATATATCATACTGGCGTTATAGATTGGTGTCAAGGTCCAATGGATGTGTATTGCAAAGTTTGAAATAATCAAACAAAATAAGTAACATCGTTTGACTCAACATTGGAACAAATTGTAAGACAAGTAAAAAATTCTTGATAGGGCTTGGAACGAATACAAATTTTAATGTTCGAATACTGGTTTTTGATATTCGAATATTTGTCTTTTTATAAACCTAAAAGATTATATTTAAGTATGTCAGTACCACATTGTACAATTGTTTTGTTGATCTGAATACTTGGCTTCTTCAAATTATATTAGAATTAACAATATCCGGAGTATCAATGAAAATTATGAATATATTTTGTTTAGCCATTTCTTCTAAATCGTGTCAGGTGATCAGATTTACTTTTCTTCACTATAATTTACGGCAATAATTGATTGTGTTCGGAAACAATAAAGCGCCGACTACTACGACGGAAGTACACATCATAATATTAAAATTACACTGAATGTGCAAAATGTGAAAAAGGTACAACCTATACCCTTAGTTCTGACAATTAATTAGGCGTCATAAATTAATTGACATGTGATATACAACTATTCATGTGTACATGTATACTGCACGCCTAAAGTACGGTTTATTCATGATCGATCTTTAACCAAGGTTTGGACAGTTACTTGGGTTTCATAACTACAACCTAACTTACACGTGTTAAACAAACATGCAAACTTAAAACAGGTTCTTAAACTACGAATTATTTTGCAACTTTGTTTGGCAAAAATTGAAAAGGTCCATCTTTATGCTGGGAATATCGAATATTTGTATTCGGTTTTCAATATTCGAATATTCAGTGACGATCAGATGATTCGAATATTTTTCCCGGCCCTTAATATGACAATACATTAGCAATGAGAAGGCAAGTAATATTTATGCTATGCATACATATATCATAATTAATTCTTCAATTTCAAGTTTAAAAGACCACCCATGTCTAAAATATACAGAAGTTAGATCTCTGGCCAACTTGACAAGTATCTAGCCACAAACTAAACCATCCGTGTTCCACAATATGTTCCAATATGATTTTCTATTCATCACTCTGAATGCTTTGAAGGAATATATAACAGTGTGGTCAACGGTGTGGAATATTTTTTACACAGTGAAAAAAAACCAGACATACACTTTTCTGTATTTCTCTTTACCATACAAAATACAAGAATACATACCTGCAGTACCAAATATGTCATTTATATATAATGTCATGTTTAAATGTCAAAACAGTATATATATATTTAAGTACCTAATTGTTTTTGAAAGTCATATTTGAACGCTTCTTCTGTTTGGTTTGAATCAATAACACAAACTCTTAAAAATAAATTACAGGTTACCCAGAATAAGCTGATAAATTAAATTACATGAATGGTCTATTAAATTAATCTTTGACTGTGTCCGTTACTCTACTCCCATGGTGAAAGGGTACGATAAAGGGCAGTTTGCTTATATAGCTAGTTCTTTATGGAATGATCTTTCATAAAGTAAAAGAGATATTAAGCCTGTAAGTTAGTTCATGTACGAAACAAAACGATATCTCTTAAGCTTACTTCAAATTAAGTTTAATTTTGCAATCGTCTTCTATTCGATACTCTATATTACCAGCTTGTCAATAATTTATCTTTTTAATAATAGTATCCAATTCTTGTTTCTTTGACCCACAACGGAAATAAGTGTATATCCTTGATGTATGATATTGTTTGATATAGTGGCTATTGAGTTATTCAATAATCAGGCCTTTTTTCCCTTATATAAAAGGGGCCGTTTACAGGCCCCTTCCCCTCTTAAAATTTCTTTAAAATCATGCAGTTTTCCCCAAATTTGGAGTTTACCTTGGATATTTTGTTCCCCTTTCTATAAAATTGCGATAAAATTTCCCCAAATGTTCAATATATAAAAAGGCCACAGGACCCTTCCCCAAGTACTGAAAAAAGCTCTGTTCATACATGTTGTTTATTATTGTATGTTTGTTTTATTATGTGTGAAATGTTGTATTATTGTTTATCAAAATAAATCTATCTATCTGAGGAATTGATATAACTTGTCAGGGTATTTGAACTGGTAGCGTCTAAATGATCGGTACCCGGACACTTGCGAGAGTCTCTCAATGCCCAATTAGTAGGGCACATATTTATTGTTCATATACGAATCAATATTAACCGACCGAGTAATCAAAATGTGTAAGTTCTTGAACAGATGTTTCATTTATTCAATTTCATGTAATAACCCAGTCTTTGGTAAGCTTTTAGTGAGATATTTTCTAATTCTAGACCGTTAATCTTTTTAAAAACATTTGTGGTCGAAGTTATCCCCATGGAGGCAATAAAGCCATTTTGAAAAGCAGAAGTGTCCTGGCCCCGGTTTTCAATAATAGACTCTAGGGAAAATCTATACCTATCCCTTATTTCTTTCCTAGGGAGAATCTCAAAAGGATTTGAGCGGTCTCGAAAGACACGCTCAACGTGATTGAATCGCCTTATCCTCATTATTCTCTCCTCGAAAGCAGCCAATTTTTAGTCTGAGTCTTTTGTTTTGAGATTGCATTATAGCTGTCTCAAATCAGGAATTTTATATAACAGGAATTTGTAACGATAAGTAAATGTAAAAGATTTTCATCAAATTTCACTGTCGTCGCTATTATTTAGGGCCATACGGAAAACAAGTATAACATGTTTAAATAAAGATATTCACCTGAAATTTTGTACCAGTACCGTTCAAATTGAAATAAATGTTAGGACAAATGTGTTTCTAGATGATTTTGAGGTAAATTACGCTCACAGACTGTTTCAAAAATAATGCATTTTCCTCCGTTCTGCCATTTTTAACTCCATTTCACATCATCTAAAGTCATATTTTCGGTCATAGTAGCAAGAATTTTTTGTCAAAAACTTCAGAAACATTCACAAGTTGCATGGCAGACATGTACAAAAACATAAATCAAGTTTTCAAACCCTGGAATAGTTTGTACAGCCTGCTTCAGCCAGTTATAGAGAGTGACGACCGTGAAAATTAAAAAAGCACTTCGTTACAAATCCCTGTTATATAGAATCCCTGCTCAAAATTTACAGACTTATCTCGATTGCTGCGTTCGTTATTGAGTCGTTACATTGTTCGTAAAACACAACTCAAATTGTCAACTCAAAATGAGCTCACTATTTGAGTTTGAGTTCACTAATGGACTTAAGTTTTTTTTGTGAAATCGGGGCAAGCAAGAAAAACAACTTGCTATGTATCGCCACGTAGCAGTTCAATTTGCCAGTTCGTAGCAGACTTGGAACTTAAAACCTTTGTTATCTGATTTTATTATTTTTTATCATCAATTGCTTTCGGTGCGATATAACCTTGTTGTGTTGATGCGCCATTAAACCCTAACAAATCAATCGTAGCAGACCGTTCCGTAGGAAATCGATAGGTAGTGATACACAGCGCTCGCCTTGCAGAACGGGCCCATAGTTGGATGTTGTCCCAGGGCAATTGAATGGATAGTGTTTGAAAATGTCAATTACAATCTCTGTAAATAATTAAAATTATTATGACAACATGAATAAAGATAAAAATAATGCTTCTTTTGTTACAACTCAACACTGTAACTCTAGAATACTGAGTTACTGTGTTGTTTTTTTCAACTTATGTAAGGTAACCTTTTAATAGTCCATTTAAACAATGATCAAAGCCTCGGAAGTACTGAGGGTATCTATTGTGCTTAAATGTATTTCATAATGGCTTTTGGAAGGAATGTTTTTATAATTATAGTGAATTTCAGTATCTCTTTAAATATTTTATATACACTTCCATTTACTATATATCAAATATCTCTAATAGAGTCATTGTGTGTAGTTAGTTTTGAAAGGACGCTTTATAGATATATGATTTGATCTGTCATAAATAGACGAGTATTTTAAGCCTTTGTTGGACAACTGAATCTACAAATGCAACCAGTATGAGTCAGCAAATCCTTAGTTGACAACAAAACTGCTATGATTTTACAGAAGTTCTGAAGTTCTGGCAACATGTGTGCTGTCAACTCTCGATATATTTCCCTCTTCAGTCAGAAGGTAACACATTTGTTCGTAAGTTGATGTCTGATATGGAAGATATTTAAAGAGACGGGTCCATGTGATGTGTGAACTGGAGGATTCAAATCACAATAACCGCTATTCAACAATCAACTTGATAAATGGAACTGAAACCAAAATATACTTAAGTATATAAAAAAACATACAAAAGTTACCATTCGATAAAAAATCATAAAAATGATTTTATAAATGTGCCGTTAGTGTTTTGGTTTATATATACTGACCACAAATGGTAAATTTTATCATATGACTAATTCAACAATAAATATCTGCTTATTCATTATAATAGCTGCATCGGAAGATCAATTAAACTAAACCAAATTTACAATGCTGTGATCCAATCATGATTCACCCATCAATCAAGTCCTGATTTATTTGTCATTTGCTCCCCGAATCCCACGAACTGACATCTGTAGCATGTTCAATTAACCTAAACGTTCGAAAACGTTCCGTAACGATACATTCGGAACTCCTCGGCCATTCGCTGCAAAAAATCTCTGACATATTTAGACGTTATTTTTAAACTACCGGTGTAGAAGAAAACAAATATACGATCGTTTAGGCAATGAGTGATGTTTCAATTTTAGTCCGTAAATTTTGAAACATCACTTATTGCCTTAACGATCGTATATTTGTTTATTAGATAAGATTATTCTAAGCGAATTGCCGAGGAGTTCCGAGTGTATCGTTACGGAACGTTTCGGAACGTTTATGGTAATTGAACAGGCTACAAAGGTGCATTCAACAATGCTAGCGCTCGAGCAAGCGCCTGCTTGGCAAATTGTTAGGCTATTCAAGCGACTGCAAGCGCTCGCTGTAAAATGCAAGATGGCGTCAAACAGCACATTACTGAAAATAGCGGGTGAGGAAACATTTATTTCTGCTGATGCATGAGATCTTTACGGTGGCATAGAGGTGACATGGAGAAATATTTAAAATATTGCTACAATTACATGGCCACGCAGTAGCTTTTACGTGCGCACGCAATAACGTTTACGTGACCACGCACTAGCTTTACGTGCGCACGCAGTAGCTATTACGTGCGCACGCAATAACGTTTACGTGGCCACGCAATAGCTTTCGTGCGCACGTAATAATTGTCCAATGAAAATGCTCGTTATAGCGGCCGCCAATTTCGACAACTCTGATTGGTCAATTATAACGTGCGTACGTAATGCCACGTAAACGTTATTGCGTGCGCACGTAAAAGCTACTGCGTGGCAATGTAATTGTAGCAATATTTTAAATATTTCTCCATGTCACCTCTATGCCACCGTTGATCTTTCACTTTTTTTTATCATATAAGAATCATTATGATACAATTTACTGTACCAAATGAATTATAGTATTTGCATTGCGTCGATAAAGAAACAAGTAACACACTGTTTTGCGTCCCATTTTTCAGGGTTAATTCTTTGTGATAAAAATTTAAATTTTTCCAGCCACCATCTTTGATACATCTCTGAAACACCTATCGAGCTGAATTACGCGCTTGCGAGCACTCGCGCGAGCGCCCGCGTCAGAACGAGAGCGCTTAATGTCGCCTCGAGCGCTCGCATTGTTGAATGCACCTCTGTTATCCACGAAACTATTTTTAGAGGATAATTGTTCACGAGGTCTTGTGTTTTACAACTTGCATATCTCACCCACTTGAGGTCAAACCATTCCGCCTATTGGTTGCTGTACTTCGTCAAATAAATCAATCTTGAACAACCAATATTCCCGTGTATGTTCATTTACAAACTATACAAATATATCATAGGGGACAAACATTAGGTGTCTTATATTATGCACATTCACTTGTTAACTTTTGTGGCGACAATCAGCATTTTTCTTCATCAAATAATTACTTTTCTTTTCAGTTTGGAATATATTTGGTCGGGTTTAACGCTGTAGCATCACAGTGTAAAAGCATTATTATGGCACCCAGGCAACCTATTTACCATTACTGTAAAGGCTAAATCTATGGATTTTACTTTAAACCAATTACTAGGTGCATGTACTTCCGCCATTGACTGATAAATGCCCTACTTGATTTAAAATCAGTGGTAGAAGTAGAGAGAAAGGCCGTAAGAATTATTCATTGACCAAGCTTCTAGAAACATACCCCGCCCAGGAATCGAATCTACGATCTCTAGTACCTTTGGACTTGTGTGCTACCAAATGAGTTAGCCAAGTGGCTGACTCTGGAATTTGCTTTCAAATCCGAAAAACGCTAACTACTTTTTTCATCTAGTTTTATCTCTTCATGCAGTTATTAAACATTGGTTTTGTAACTAAGAGCAAGAAGTATTTAAGCTGTTACAAATCATAATTTTATGAAATATTTCTGTGCTATTCATATAAAACTTTATGGTTGTTTATTCATTTATTATTTATATTAATATTGATAATACAAAACCAATTTACAACATCTAAGTATCTGCAACAAACATTTTATTTGAATAGGGACTTTAGTCAGTTATTTTCTCTTGTATACTCTTCAAATAGGTAGGTCCAATTAGTTGGATCACTTGGATTCTACCCATACTTTTCAATGTCAATTTGCCAAAATTAATCTTTAATAACGTTTTGGTTAATCATTTAATTTGTTCGAAATTCAAGCTAAGTATTTTCTAAGGTAAAGAACTAAAGAATCTAAATTTCATCACTTCTGTTAATATCTTCATTAACAAGAAAGATATTAGATGAAATATTTTATTATCCTTACATAGGAATTAAATGATAAAATCCAAGGATTCCAACCGTAAGGACCTACTTATCAATTAGATTGCTTCAGATTTTATCAGGGAAAGATAACTGACTAAAGTCCCTAATTAAAATTTTTTACATTCAGTGACCTGCAAAAGTTCTTTGAAAAATGGAATTTTGATAAAACCTGATCATGTGTACAGAAACAAAATAAAAGATTATAATATTGGGCGATTAATATCACCATTAGCTTGGTAAATTCAGAGATTTGGGGGAAAACTGTATTTTGTCCACGCTAGAATGTGTTTTTAACCCAGTGTATTGTGAGTTATTTTACTCCAAAAGACCTCAGACCAAATCTTATTTTTATGTAAAACCTATTCATATTTAGCCATTAAAAGAATTAAAAAATATCTTAGCAATTTCTAAAAGCAGCACTTTTTGCATTATTAACATATATACGTACATGTAATTTGAACTATGCTACGTGCATAACTTTAATTGACGTTAATAAATGGCAGTTTGAATGATCAGTTTTTCACCAAAAAACTTTCTTTCGTCTAAGAACATTAGCAGAGCAAGTGTTATAATACTACACAAAAAGTTTGATTTGTGTCAAGTTCAGAAAGTTCAACATCGAGTCATGGTTTCCTTGTGTTCACTGTTTGTTCACATAAACAAAGTCCAAAAGAAGTTCACTGAGTCTGCGATCTAATGGTAACTCCAAGCTGTGCAGTTTCGAGGTATGCAATCTAATGGTAACTCCAAGTTGTGCAGTTTCGAGGTATGCAATCTAATGGTAACTCCAAGCTGTGCAATCTCGAGATGGTCTTCTTGTCTTTACACCCATGACTGTGGAGTCGTGTGTGTATGTGAATTACTCCTGGTGTAGTAAGCTGAACAATGATGACTGAATTTATCTCGATTTGTTCTTAGAAATAAATGTTTCAGTTCTTTTCTGAAATATGCTCCAGTGATTGAGTACAGGAAAAAGTTGATACAGTAATTAATGAAGAAGATGGTCCTTGTAACGTGTAATGTTTCACCTAGTTTGTCAATCTGACTGTCATTAGATGTGGAGTGATCCCCTGAGTTAAACATCTTTCTGTATATCATGTACCATTTACACCATACAGCAAAGTATGGTAGATTGAGAGAAACAAAACAGATCGATACAGCTAAAAGAATAAATGTAAATTCAAGTCGGATGATTGATTCCTCTGTGACAATCCTAATTCGTCGGTGACGTTTATTACGCAGGACAAGTTTTCGTATAATGAGGAGATTCAAGACGGTAATTAAGACAAACGGAATGAATGTTATTGTGACTCCGAACACACTATCAAGTATGAATGACAAATATTGATGTTCTCGAGAGCTTGTACATAGCGGGTCACCATTAATTGCTGTGTGGGACGCACTTAATATCGGTTTGAACATACATCCTAAACTTGCAACAATGATTGCAGCCATTATAACACGTGACGATGACTTCGGATCACAAATGTCCTTTCTTCTTAATGGATAACAAACGCCAATGAATCGCTCTATTGTAAAAAATACTACAATCCATGATGACAAAAACCGAGCAATGTATTGTAGATACAACATCATTTGACAAGTCCCGTGTTCTTGTAGGTATGTTGCTGTATAGTGCCCGGGTAATGACGGCAAACCGTACTTTAGCCATTCCGGAAGTACGTAAAAAGAGAGCGCCATTAAATCCGATGTTGACAGTGCGGCCAGGTAGATGCTTGCTGACAATTGTCGCATGTTTTTGGACAAAAACACGATCAGACATAGAATGTTACCGACGATGCCAATAAAGAAGATGATGGGCGTGAAGTACGTAAAGAATGACAGAGCTCCTGACGAGTCTGAGATTGGAGTGATTTCACCATAGATAGACTGAAGTAGGTGACCATTTGTTGTAGAACAGTTGGTTTCATTAACCATTGTTATATTACTAGTGTTGAAGGGACATATACTTGTAATATATCCTACATCTGAGACGTTCATCTGAAAAATATATATCAATATTCATTGTTACATTGGATGTACGGAGCGATCGTAACAAAGTTCGCGTATAACGTGATACCTATCTAAGTACAGGGAAGTTCCAATATCAGCGGAGCTTTTCACAAAATTCCTACGAAAAAAATCTTCGTAAGTCAGTTTCATATAATTAGCACTTCTAAATCAGACGGATGATAAGCATAACTATGATATGATATTCAAAATGTATACACAATTCTACAATTTGTATAATATTAAGAAAAGTCAAAATTGATCATATTATTAAAGTTTCTTGCTTTTGACTAACGAAGAATTGTTTCGTAGACTTTTTGTGAAAAGCACGACAGGACCTTACAAATCGACGAATGTAGCAGATTGGTCTTAATATTTGGATTTGTTTTCCTCCAACTGAGCATTTGAGACTTAACATTTCATAAAGACTAAATGGTTTTGCAATAACCAAGGTGGTGTTTGTAGCAGAACTTTTCTGTTATATAAAGGTAAACCCTATATTCATGTCTCTATTCCATTGATCGTGGATAACAATTTTGACACGTTTTTTTTAATACAGAACTGATGTACAGATGTAATCCACAATCTTTGGTACATACATCTACATGTATTATTTCACCTTTATATTCACAATGTACTGTTCCCCGTCAGACTATCGGTGGATTAAGTCACTCGTGGTATAGGTCACAATACATTGTGAGGTTAATAATTGAAATGTGGCTAAAAACTGTAATAAGTTGCATTGAGATAGAAACAATTCTTATCTTTATTCGATCAAACATTAAATTTATAACATGCACCCAGCACAATCCTGATCACACAACTCTCTGTGAACGATTAGCTTCAAGAAATGCGGGTACATGAAGATAGGGGTGTAATGGTTAACCGATATATCTGGTTTATATTGCAATACGAATTAAGACGGTTTTTAACCGGTTCGTTTTTTCCTGAACCGGTTTTTATAGTTGTGAGTCGTACTGATGGATTTTAATTAGAATCTAATTTAAATATTTGAATGAATGTTAAAACGTGTTGAAAACTTGAATGTTAAAAATGTAAAACATTTCCTCAAATCAGAGAATAATTCCCTTCGAAAATCTGTTATAAAATATGCATTTTCTAACACATATTCAATTTTGTGCAACTCGTTCAAATATTTGGATAACAGGTCATGTGAAATACACATAAACGTGTAGCAATGCAATGCACGTGCATTAATTCATGCTTTGCACGTCCACTAATAAAACCGATAAGTATTGCAATATATTGCAATACGGGTTTTGAATATTGCAATATATTGCAATATATTGCAATACTGTTTTGGCCGTATTGTTACACCCCTATATGAAGATAAACAAGAAAGTAATCACAATAAAACTACCTTGTCCTGGAAGGAATTTTTCAACCATATTTGTTCTAACAGTGTAGCTGTCATTGTGTCAATGATATGTAACTGAAATTACTGAAAATAAAGTACAAAAGTGTAAAATATAAGATACATGCATAAGTGTCTGCACCGAATACTGACTAAAATCTTACGATAATTTAACAATACAATATAGAACGATTTACGACTCGGTCGTATTATCGTTGATAATACAGATCACTTTCCTTAAGAACCATCACCTCCGATAGGGCAATACTTGCCTAATTAACAACTAACAAACATGTTTTTGGTTACAAGCCTTTGGGAACCAACGACCTGCTACCGTGTATTAACATAATTTTATAAAGTATATTGATATGTCACTGTACATACATAAACACAGGAGTAAACTTATTCACTTAGTTCTTACTATTTACAGCATTTTAATGGCATCGTGCATGCATATTTACTAAAGCTTCATTGACATTACAACCTGTTCACATAAAACAATAAAAAAGTAAAACTTGCAGATTTTAACATTCATGTCCCAAGGCTGAATGACCAGGGTTCATCGGTTTAGCGCGAAAACTCGTGCTACACTTACGCCACCTAGCGGAGCTTTCAACCAAGGGAAAGTAATTTTTGTCTAATTCAACATTTCAAACGACGAAAATTTCATTTATGTTATAAAAGTTGAAAAAATGAAAATACTTGAGACTTCACATTGTGGTCACAGACTAGTCACTGAGTTACTACATTAAGCACCATGGATTTTTTTATCTACTTAAAACATTGTGACAATGTTTAGGCATCATAGTATTAAAATATGAAATATATATCGTTCAACTTTGAATTCACTTAATTCATCATAAACATATATACCGCATTTGTATAGCGGTATATATAATAATAATTAAAAAAACATGTTTTAAATCACATTTGCCTAAGAATCCAACTACATGTTTACAAACGATGGAATTCAACCGCAATCAGTTATAAATTCACTACAGTTTTTATTTACCAAGAACTAGTGAAATAAACTATGGACGTGAATTTGGTCATGCTCCGTCTAGACCGAAGTTTAAAATCTGAGACCTCTCAATACGGGTGAACTATCGATAAGTTACTGTGTTGTTTTAAATAGATTTTTTTGGTTTAACGCCGTAGCAACACATTGTATAGGTCACATAATGGCGGTCAGTCAATCTAATTTTTACTGTTCCTGGAAAGGCTAAATCTCTGATGGATTTAGATGTAAACCAACTACTAAGCACATACTTCTGTCAGTGACTGACAACTGACCATTGGTTAGAGGGGATGATGGCCGTAGAAATAATCTCATGACCAAGCTCCACTAAAGTATTCCCCGCCCGGGAATCGAACCCACGACTCTTCGATTAGTAGACTTGCGTGCTACCAACTGAGCTAGCCAGACGACTTAATAGATTGTCTAGTGAGTAGTGTGAATCCTATGTTTTATGATACATTTTATATTCAAATAATATGGCGTTTTTTGCATTTTTACTAATTTATCTCTCATTTGTACAATACAAATCAAGTATGTTTTAATTATCATTCAATATGATTTTGTTATCCCATTAAGTATGCACATAAATCTGTTAATGCGATTTACGTCCGCTGAATAAAACATACGCAAATAAAAAAAAGTGTCATTTAATTAAATTAATCCATCGACATAGTAAATTATTTAAGCTGACATTTGAGTTCCGTTTGTTTCGAAAGCCATCATTAGTCGTAAACGTTTTGTCTCCTCCCATGTATATCAATTAATAAATGAACTATTTTCATCACAATTACGCAGCACTTTAGATAGGCCTACGTAATTTAGGGTCGAATAAAAACACGAATGAATCAGTAAATGTAAAATACTAGGTCATCATGTAGTAAACTAATCACATGTATGTAGAACATATCAAAACATGAAGGAACAACAGGTGGGCGTAATTGTAGGAATATAAACAACACCATTTATAAATACAGTGAAGTACCTCTATATCATCAAAATACATGGTCTAAATAACGGAATGTTCTTAATCATAGCTTTTTTCTTCACAAAGTAATTGAGACTTAGAAATTATAATAAGGCATGATTTTGCAATAGCTAAGATGATATATATAGCGAAATGGTCTAAAAATATAGGAATCTCTTTCCTTTTTTCTCAAATTAGAATTTAAAACTTCAAAATCTAAAAAATCGTTTTGCGATAACCAATGCGTTTTGGTAACGGGACTTTACCGTATCATGAAGAGTGAATTAGTTTCCAGGTTATAGTGGCTACCTCACACTGGTCAGGTTAATTAGAGATCTAATCAGAGATGATAACTCAATTAGCTTCCTAATTGATACTTCTCTATAATACTATCAGCGAAATTAACTGTTAATTTCTTACATAAACAATATTTGATGTTTTACTTCAACCAACATCACGACCTGACATTCCACACGAGGAGTAGAACAAATGAAGCATAATGATCAGAAATATTGAAGTACACGTGTATAGTAAAACTTGACTTTATAAATATCAATACATGTAAGCTGGAGAATGATGGAAGTTTATAAAGGTAAAGTTCTACCACCAAGCTATATAGTCACGTGATCTTTAGAATCTAGACAAACTCTTGTTTGTTTTTCACCAAATTCTTGCATGAGCCAAACAATAGAAAATATTCAAATAGTAATTTCATTTTATAGTCTAAGTTTCATGCTTATGCACGTTCACCGACTGTACAGCTATAACCCCTGGTCATCGGACTACTTGTATCTATCTATCAATCTCACTGGGGACTCTTTTTACTCCGCTTGGTGCAGCCGACACTTTGGTGCAACAGAATTATACCACCCTCGCAGATACCCATTTACACCTGGGTGAAGTGAAGCAATCGCAGGTAAATTTCTTGCTCAAGGAAATTAGCAGTACCCATGGTGGGGTTCGAACCCGGGACCTCTCGTTCCCTAAGCGCGTCCCACCACTGTACCACTGCTCCTACAGTGCATAAAATAACTTACATTTGCTCGCTTTGCCTGTGAATGGTAATTGTTTGCTCTGAATCCTCTGTACAAATTATTTTAGCAAATAACCTAATATACAAATCGATTTAATTTAGTTCGGGTGATTTGGGACCAATTTTTACGGAACTTATTGGACATTTTTGTCCCATCACAGTCATGGCATTAATTTTGAATACAAATATTATCAATAACTAAAACTCCGGAACTCAGTGATATAAGCAGGATTACAAAACACAACTGATTAGTCAACATTTTGTGACCTGATGTTTCTCAAGTATTAGGACAATGCTTGTATTTACATTTTACATGTAGTTTATGAGGTCACGTGACTTGTACTTAGTAACCACAAACAATAATATACAAGAAAATAATCATAAATTTATAAACAAATACATGATTAATGACGAAGGGTATTACATAGGAAAATAGCGTACATGTAATTGTTGACATGACAGACTGCTTCTCTATTTAAACATTTATGGTTAAAATGAAATAAGTTATGTATAGAAGTAGTCTGGAAATTTCAAGAAAATAACCAATAATAAATTAATGTTGGTGATTAAAAAAGTCCAAAATTTCTTGGACAAAATACTGGTCTTAGGATTAGTCGATTTACTTTCAACCATGAAAAAAAGAAGAGTTGTCAGAACAAATTCTAAAATAAGCATTGATCAACATATGATTTAATATAACTCAAACAAAAAGTTTTATGCTATTTGGTCACCGGCCCTTGCACACATATACAATGTAATACACATTACAGGGCTCGAATTTAAGCTCGCATACTCGCAAAATGTGAGTGGAGTTTGAAAGTTGCGAATAAGTTTTGTTTCAACTTGCAAATTTTCGCGAGTTGAAATCGACGCAAAATATTACTGTCTAAACTAATGAGGCTCAATTCAGCATTGAAATGGCCAGATAGATCGGTATTATTGATTAAAGATTCACCATAAAAATGTTTGATATTCTTTGCCTATCCCACAATAACACCTTTGTTCTATCTACAGTTAAATATAGTATACTATAATGTTTTTTTATACTGCATATGAGAATAGAAATTTTGAGAAAAAATGAAATAGATTCTTTATTTTGCGAGTTGAAATAAAATGAACTCGCAAAAAAATTGTAAGTCCAATTTTTTGTTAAATTCGAGTCCTGACACATTACAACAATATCAATTACAATTACATTACAATATAGACTTCCTTTTATCAAAACCATAATCCAAATATTTTACTATATACAATGTATATGGATTCCTATCTTCATGATAATAAAATGTTAAACTTATGAAAATTCGGTTTAATGGTAAATTTTCTTGGTATATATTTATTTCTGAGATCTGTATATGTTGAGTAAATATATGCTTTCACTACAATAAAATTACTTGAGGTATACATTTTCAGTTTTTTTTCTTAGAATTTCATTTTTGTCAAAGAACTTGTTTTAAATAAAAACCAGCCGAACAAACTGACTTGGTCTAAATTACTTTATCATAAATGGAATTCATCATCATCATTATAAACACTACAAAGTATACACGTGTTTCAATTTTTTCATAATATCAAGTTGAAACTTAGACCTAGTGTTGTCCATTTTTTCTCAACTGTCAAAGTTTGAATAATTTCACGGTGATTGATTGCACACTATCTCAATTTCACGAGTGTTACACGAAGAACACGAAGTCACCGTGAAATTATTCATATTTCGACAGTTGAGAAAAAAAACGAACAATTCGATTGTTATTATTTTATAAATAATTGCTAAACAAATGTTTATAAGACGCTTGTTATGAAGTAAAGAAATATATGCCGACCAAATGCAACATCTCTCTAAGTCAACTGTTGCATTATGTCGATTGTACATTTATTATTATATAAAAAGCTTCAAATATTATAATAAAGTGCAAAAATAAGTTATCAATAAGTTTTAAAAATGTCAAACTAAAACACCGCAAAATGTTAAGTTAATAAAGAAAAGTACTTACTGCGTTTGATATATTCACAACATTCACTTCAGTGTCCGTACAAAGAATGCTTCTAACGTACTTCTGTGTCAAACCATAATTACTGACCAAATGGACAAGAAAAACAAGCTTGTAATGGCCATTAAATGACCCCTTGATAAAAACTGAAACATGTAACGAATAGTTTTGTTTAATGTAGAGGTATACTACTTTTCTAGAAAAGGTCAGGTATAGTTCGTGTATTAAGCCATGCTTTTTTGTGTACTATGAATATTGGACTTGTACTCTATGTTGGTGAGTATTGTGATGCGTTCAAATCATTTTACTGTTTTAAACAGACCAGCTTGACGTTCAACATGCATTATAAAAAATACATTGCGTGCAAAGTGAAATTGTTATTTGATATGTTATTAAATGTGTTTAAACTAAGTAAATTAATGGATTGTTGAAATGTTCACCCCCTCCCCGCAATATTGGTTTTCATGGAATTGCTCATTAACACATTGTTTATATAAACGAGGTACAGTGATGCTAACAAGTTGTTTCCACATTGAGAGCATGTTAAGAGGTCAACAAGGTAAAACAAAGGTTCAATCAATAGTCATGAAGTCCCTGTATTCACTGATAGTGACCAATAACACATGAAATATTAGGTAGTAACACTTCACTTGTATAGATAGATAATAAAACATGAAAGAAATCATGTTTATTTATTTGTTTATCTATATATTTAACAGTCCGTGTATTATTTATGATTATTTTAGCGCCGTCATTCAGAGGTTAATTAAGAGGGTTTCCGATAGGATCTAGATGTATATAATTTTTTTCTAATTTGGTGAGATAATTAGGGACTTTAGTCAGTTATCTTTCCCTGATAAAATCTGAAGCAATCCAAATGGTAAGTAGGTCCTTACAGTTGGAATCCTCGGATTTTATTATTGAATTTCTATTTAAGGATAACAAAATATTTCATCTAATATCTTTCTTGTTAACTAATGAAGATAAGTACTGAAATGATGAACTTTAGATAGTTCTTTACCACTTATAGCTTGACTCGTTTCAAACAAATTAAATGATTAACAAAAAAGTTATTTGAGGTCGATTTTGGCAAATTGACATTGAAAAGTAAGGGTAAAATCCGAGTAATCTTACTAATTGGACCTACCTATTTGAAGAGTATACAAGGGGAAATAACTGACTAAGGTCCTTTATTCTACAAATTATTAGAATAGTTCACCCATACAATTTTCAGGATTTGTTTTGTCACTTTTCCTTTATAAAGAAGTGAGATTTGTATTTTTCCAATCAGAGGGACTTGGTCTCGCTGTGGATAGAATTTTAAAATGATTTCTAAAGAATATGGTCGCTGGACAATTATCACCAAGGTCCTGCAGAACTTCAGTTTTTCTTTAGTTAAAAATTTACGATCAGTATAGCTTAAGTTGATCTCAAGATTTTTATTATTTTACATACATGGCATGAGAAATGATGTCGCCTCGGTTTAAAAGACGTTATAAATGTGATTTAGATGTTATCATATAATTAAATTGTTGAAATTTGTCAGGTTTTTTTTTATTTCGATCGGAAGTATAAACCAACAGGAAAATAATAATAACAAAACTTACTTTAATATGTAATTGGTTAACAAACATATTACGGACAAAACATTCCAGACTATTCGTTAAATTTAAGTACGTACACTCCAAAAAACTTTGACAAATTATTTTTTTAAGAAAAGCTGATTTACAAGTAATTTTACAATAATTAAAACTTATTCGTGTAAGATATTTTGAAACGTGCGTTGATAATTTAATTAATACTGACGTTGGAATTCTGTTTCTTTTTCATTGGTTATTGTGAATCGTTTGTAGAAAAACAAATTCTTGTTTGGATGACACTATATTTACCTGCAGAACAAATTATAGCTTATTTATATTTTATTAATTTTTATATTTTGTTCTGATCTGGGTAGTTTCTCGTGGTATCTCAGGGTAAACTTTAGGTCTCATCTCAGACACCAAAAGAAACATTGGGTCAAATTAAGGATTTAAAACTTCTCGTTCACTTTAAATAGTTCATTATCTATATATGTTAACATTATCTTTCAGTGTCTGCATTGTGTCAGAGATTTTATATAAAATTCCTAATCGTGTTGAGAAAATAAAGTCGTAATATTGTAAGACAAAGATGCTAGAGACATGACTTAAAGTCACAATTTAAAAACGCTATAAAATTATAAATACGTGTACCCTACGGTCCTTGCATTATACGCTGTTTCGAGGAAAGGAACGACAACTCTGTTTCAAGAAGGAACGACAACTCTGTTTCAAGAAGGAACGACAACTCTGTTCGACCAGAAATGGGGTGATAAATCTTTGCCGTATTAAAGCAATTATTTTGCTCGCTGTCTATAATCAGGAGTTATTTTTTAATGTAAGCTTTCAAATAATTGTTGTATAAATTATTGCATTTATGTATTTTTGTTAAAATGATGCTTAGATACGTGGCAGGAAGGATTGAAAGTATACTAATTTTCGGACATGTTGTTTCGGATAACTTCTTACAAAAAGGACGTTCTTGTTACCTATTTCATATTCATTTGATACGATTGTTAGATAATTTTTAGTCGAGTGATCTAGAGTAATTATGTATCATTGTTTATTCTGCATACACAAGTTTTACAGTCATATCTTAACATTCAGATACTCGGCTTTGGATTGTTATCTATTTTTGTACAATAACTTCAAAGAATACCATTTAAGTTATAACGAATAATAAATTTTCTCTGATAGTCAATGAATAATTTAAATCGGAGAGTATGTATGTTAGAGCAGTAGTCCAGTGGTAGGACAAGCACTAAAGGTCCTAGGTTTGAATCCCACTAGGGGCGCTGCTAATTTCCTTGAGCAAGAAATTTACCTGCGATTGCTTCACTTCACCAACCCAGGTGAAAATTAGTACCTGCGAGGTTGGTATAATTACGTTGCTCCAATTTGTTGACTGCACTTATAAGCGGGGTAAAAAGACCCCATGGAGATTGATAATTAGATACCAGTAGCTCAATGACCAGGGGTAATAGCTGTAAAGTCAGTGAACGTGCGTAAGCATGAAACTTAGACTATAAAATGCAATTATTTTACTTTTATGTTATCATTAACTTAGACAATGCTTTTGGAAAATGATTATTATTCCCTGTGTATGGAAATTTAACAAAATACCACCCAATTGTTCTAATGTAATAATAACATAATTTGTTTAACTTTTGCAAATCATTAAGGACTTGCACATCTATATTAATAGTAATAGTATAGCCTATAATAGGCCACATCTAGACATCTACTCCTGATGGCCTGTGTTGTATATAGCCTCTGTGATGAATTTATAAAATAAAATGAACCAATATTTTCAGAATAACTTTAAAATATCAACTATACAAGAATGGATTATGAAAGAGCTCCACGTTCTGAATTACTGAAGACAATTGAACAACAGAAAGATTTGATTCAACGTAGAGAACAAAGATTGAGAGGTTTTATGTTTAATTCTTTATCTACAACTCAAATTTTACTTTAAATTCCTATATGAAAAATAAAGAACAAATTACTTTTCCAGTTTTTAACTTCTTAAGCCATATAAGTATATAGGTAAAAAGACATATTATTGATTTATCTGGCTATTTCAAATCTTTCTTGACCTAGACAGTAATATTACCATGGGGATTTTAACTCACAAGTTTTTTGTGTTTTAATATAATAAAAAATACTCACAATTTTCAAAACCAACAAGTAGTTTGCATTTTGCAAGTATGCCAGCAAAATTTGAATCCTGAATATGTGTATTGATTGTTGATTATGTTAGTTACATGTGAATATTACCAGAGTCTTGATATTTTACCTCAGCATGTTCAGTGACTTTTTTTAGAGTGGGTATTGTACCCATCAATGTTGAAAAAGTGGGTATGAGGAAATAAAAGCAGGTGCACCAGTTAAATAGAGCAAAAGGCTATCTAGGCCATGCGTCTTTATTAGCGACCTAAACAAAAACAATCTGCTCAGCATTGTTGACGTCATTTTGGTAAAGGTAAACGACATAAAAAAATGTAATAAGCTTGACAAAGTTACTGTTGGTTACATTATGATATATTTCGGTCCGTGTATTTGTACCGGGTAGGGTCTGAATATTCGCGTGAATTCTACTTTTTATACCCCCGCTTCGAAGAAGAGGGGGGTATACTGTTTTACCCTTGTCCGTGTGTGTGTTCGTGCGTGCGTCCGTCCGTTACGAAATTTCCGTCGCAGTTTTCTCAGCAACTATATCATGCAGCAGCCTAATACTTTGCATATTGCTTCATCCCATAGTCCCATGTGGTGTAAAGCGATTTCATGCTCCTTGCTCATCTGCTTCCTGTTTGTCGCATATTTTAAGATTTTTGCAGGGGTATCACTAGTGAGCATTAGCTCACAGATTTACTTGTTTGGCATGAAATACGCTGATTTTGGCGTGATTGAACATGCTGTACCTGCTAAAAGAACAGACAGCTGACATGATTCCAAACCATGGACACCATACACTACAATGAACTTGAATGAAGTGACTTTGATAGACCTAATCCTGCCGACTACCTTTTAATCAAATTGTAAATAAACCAGCAATCACCATACCCCTTAGATATTAAAGTATTATTATACCCCCGCTTCGAAGAAGAGGGGGGTATACTGTTTTACCCTTGTCCGTGCGTGCGTCTGTCCATCCGTCCGTCCGTTACAAAATTTCTGTCGCAGTTTTCTCAGCAACTATAACATGCAGCAGCCTAATACTTTGCATATTGCTTCATCCCATAGTCCCATGTGGTGTAAAGCGATTTCATGCTCCTTGCTCATCTACTTCCTGTTTGTCGCATATTTTTAGATTTTTGCGGGGGTATCACTAGTGAGCATTAGCTCACAGATTTACTTGTTTCACTTAACTATCCAGTTTGCCTGGTACAACCAGTACAACTGAAATCTAATCATGTGGTGAAGGTAACTGCAGGATTATCTTTATTAGAAGGACCAGTCAGACAACTCTCTGTTTAATGATCCGATGATGGTTTATTGAGGGAGTTTCAACAATAATTGATTAAAGTATATGTTTACATTAGTTTCTCAATTGAGCCCAAAACCTTGAGATATGTTGTAACACACCTTACAGACTGCTAATGTGGTGGATATTGTTAATTTTAATTAGGAACTTAAGTCAGTTATCTTTCCCTGATAAAATCTGAAGCAATCCAATTGGTAAGTAGGTCCTTACAGTTGGAATACTTAAATTTTATCATTGAATTTCTATGTAAGGATAATATTTATAATATTTCATCTAATATCTTTCTTGTTAATTAAGATATTAACAGAAGTGATGAAATTTAGACAGTTCTTTATCCTACAAATACTTAACTTGAATTTCAAACAAAATTTTTGAATTTCAAAAAAGTTGTTCAAGATTAATTTTTGCAAATTGACATTGAAAAGTAAGGGTAAAATCCGAGTTATCCAACTATTAGGACCTTCCTATTTGATGAGTATACAAGGGGAAATAACTGACTAAAGATAAGATAAATTTTATTTTAAGTCGGCAAGTTTAAATAACAATAAACATAAGCTTAATCAAGCTTTTACAACCGACTGTAACATATTAATATGAGTTAAACAAAATAAGTACAAGTTAAAACAATTTTAAATATGGATGAATAAAAAGGCACGATACAATTATTTTAAACTAAAATTGATTGAGGATCACTTACAACAAATGATATAGATATAAAATATTAAACGTAATGAATAAATATATAAATACATAGACAAATTAAATGATATATAACAAATAATATAATGAAATATATGATGAAATAAAATATATGATGAGGCTGCTGATCCTGACCTGTTGCTGGCCTAAAAACTGCCATAAAAAGGTTATCATAAAATCCTGACATTCAAAGAAAACACAAAAGTGTGACAATTAAAAAATGAGCTAAGAAAACTATTATCCCCCCAAATCAAATTTGGAAGAAACTGATCAGCAGCTACATCATATCATATGAAGACATTCATAGAAATTACTATGAAAAACAGTATGACTCAAAACTTTCCAACTGCACACTAATATAGACTGTCGCATAATAGGCAATCCTAAACATGTCTAATTAATCATATAGACATATCTAGAGTACATACATACATTTGACAGATGGTCAAGTTGTGAGTTGATATCGTTGCTTGTTAGTTAGCGTTTGAAGCTCAAAGTAGAAACATGCAATTTTAGGATATATAATTATTAAGATGTTCGGGCGCTATGAGCGGCTCGAACATATAAGTTATGAACATTGATTTGAATCTGGACTTATAAGTTATGATATTAGATTTAGAACTTTACTAAGTATGTTTGTAAACAATAACGATCACGGACCATTATTAAACGTCATATACAAACTTGTGTTGTTATAAACTTTATCCCAAGTATTAATGTTGGTGTTTGTGTACCAAACACATGATTCACACAACAGTGTGGCAAGTAACAATCCGTAGCATCCGCTACGCCACACTTGATTGATTTGGTGCCGTGACCAAGGACGAATCTTTGGAGTTGAAACAACGCAGAATATTGGTTTACAACACAGAAGTCATGAACTTTGGTTTAAACAACGCAGAATGTGGATTGGAACAATACAGATATTTTCAACTTTGGTCAAACAACGCAGAAATATGAACTATGGTTACAACAACGCAAAAACTGGGGGAATGGAAAAACTATCTGGTACCAGGAACACAAGACTGGACAACGCTACATTAAGTAAGTCTGACAAATTATTTTTTGTAATCTTGGTTAGAAATGATAGCTTAAAATAGGATCTAAAAATTGAAATGATTTAAAAACGCAATGAATAATCATTTACGCTGTGAGGTTATATTGTCGTATTATAAATTTTGCATGAAATAAGAAATACATTATAAACGAAGTTAAAATGTTACATAAATGTTGGTAGTGTACAAATTTTGAGTGTGAATCTTTTCATGTTAAATTCTGGTAATATATAGATTAATGACACTTTTGTTGTGTAAGGAGATTTAAGGGTCCTGCGATTAAGTGTAGAAGGACTAAGAGATTTATGTTGCGATAAAAGTCGCATTATTAGAATAACGGTCTGTATAGGCCAAGATTGCATAAGTATAAATGCAATAAGTTGTTGTAGATTACGAGATAAGCCCATGAGTAGAGAACTGTTGTCTGCTATTTATTTGTTAAAGTGTCTAGGGAGAGAATAGTCGATTCTTTCCATTATATTAACCAGTATTGATCATGATTGAGGAGCGATTTGAAGTATACGTTAGCTGTTAAAACTTTAATTTTGGAAGTATAAAATTCATTGCAAATGACTTATTATATGTAGCTAAATACGAGAGCATATTGTGTTAGAGAAATTTCGAGTTATTGTAGTGATTATATTGAAAATTAAGATATTATAGAAATTACGCGTTCAAGCAATCAAATTGTCTTAAGTAAACGGAAGTTAAAAGTAACGAGAGTCAGTGAAAATAAAGCACAGTAATAATAGGCATACTCACTTGCGAAAAAAGCTAACTCAAAAAAAAAGTAAAATGAAATGAAAAATTGACGATTTTGTGTTAAAGTAATTTAAATTTGCCAAGCACAGATGCAGTAGATAAGGGTTTGAGATTGGTTTATTTTCAAAGGTCTGAATTTTTCAGTGAAATGACACATTTAGGAGACCCTTATAAGGAGGTCGTATTGTAAATAGTTTTTAGAGATTTAATGAGAGATAGTGTAAGGTCGAAGAAGACCAGTGCTTCATAGAAGGGATAATCTATGCAGCGATTATTGTAAGACTGTGAAATACAGTAAAGGTGGTGAATAGCCACATGTTGTCACAATTTATAGAAATGTGACGTTTTTTATGTGTCAGTTAAAAGTGAATTGAAGCTTTTTTTATGAAAATGTAAGACTAAGACTGTAAATCATTTTTATTCTCTATGACATGAATTCAGTTGCTTGGTAAATAATTGAAATAATGCATAAGTTGTTAAACAATTATATTAAGACGGTAAAGGATAAAACAAAATATTAAGAAACAACATTACGTAAATTAATACATGTCCATGATTGTATAGAGTACAGGCAAATACAACAGGCTTATTGTGCCTAAGGGGTACATGATAGGTAGACTTAACATCAGGAAGTTACTCACTTGTATAAGTATTACAAATAATGTTGAATAGGTTATTAAGATGTATTATGTTGACATCTCATTGACAGTTTAATATCGCAATGCACAGACGTGCTTGAACTTGGGTACAGTTTGTAATTAATTAGTAAACCAAAAATGCAGACTAAGTATGACATATTTATAAACATTTATGCTTATGAAATTCGTTCATAAAATGGTAGACAGCTGTAGGGCATAATTAATAAAAGTTGACAGTTTACAAGTACAAACAAATTTATATCAATACTGCCGGTTCGAAAATGATGTTAACAATAAAAAAATAGTGTATTCTGTTAAGACATAATTCAGAGCTATCACACTAATCACATTACAAGAAATTTTTGTTGTCAGTCAGAAAGTAGCAGTTACCTACGCAATGAAGATGACAAGATCCTGACAATTACAAGAACATGAACAACTATAACAGAAGATTTTGATGTTAACTACAAAACAAGTGAAGTCTAACTTGTGATGCAGTGTGACTTTGTTCAGTTTTGATAAGAACTACAAACATTTATTAATTGCAAGTCTTATACATAATGTGAAAATTTTAGAAGTGACAATAACAAGTTTTTAATTAACATTTAAGTAAATACCATATACAATTGTGCATTATTGTTTACATATAGGCATGATTTGTTGAATGTTATTTTTTTTCAGAAGAAAGAACTGATACTGTTGATTGTTTATCATAATGAAAATTGTATCATTTGTCTTTCATAGATTGTTCAATATCCAATGCAATGTCTATCTTAAACTTTAATTTTGCATAAACATTAAAATGATTATGTAAAATTTTTAAAAGTAAATGAGATATTGTCGCATAATAGGCAATCCTAAACATGTCTAATTAATCATATAGACATATCTAGAGTACATACATACATGTACATTTGACAGATGGTCAAGTTGTGAGTTGATATCGTTGCTTGTTAGTTAGCGTTTGAAGCTCAAAGTAGAAACATGCAATTTTAGGATATATAATTATTAAGATGTTCGGGCGCTATGAGCGGCTCGAACATATAAGTTATGAACATTGATTTGAATCTGGACTTATAAGTTATGATATTAGATTTAGAACTTTACTAAGTATGTTTGTAAACAATAACGATCACGGACCATTATTAAACGTCATATACAAACTTGTGTTGTTATAAACTTTATCCCAAGTATTAATGTTGGTGTTTGTGTACCAAACACATGATTCACACAACAGTGTGGCAAGTAACAATCCGTAGCATCCGCTACGCCACAAGACCAGAAATAGATATACATAAGTTGGAAATAAGACATATTAAAAGAATTCTATCACAGAAAGTATAAGAACATGTAGACAACACTTTAATACTACATAAAGCTATTGTGTATAAATAGATAGGTTAATACATAAATAAATGATTGCATTATATAAATAAATGTATGGCTCAATTTATGGCAGTTCCTGACTATGGAGCTCCCAAATGGTTACAGCATCTACATTTACAATTTTTACCATTCCATGATAAAATAAGAGTTTTAAATTGTGAAAAATTTGAACATTTTCTAAAGTGGTCAGGGAGGGAGTTCCATAGTGAGGGAGCGGCATATCTGAAAGAATTTTTGCCGTATGTTGTTGTACGGATATTAGGTATATGTAAAATGTTAGTGTATCTAAAATTTATTTTAGATTCACGTCTTACAACAAGATCACTTAGAACTGGAGGTGACATATCATTTATAATCTTAAATGTTTCAATGGCCATTGTTCTCATGCGCCTGATTTGAAGGGATGGGAGGTCTACTTTGCGTAAAAGATCTTCATAAGAAAGACTAAAATCAGTGTAAACAAATCGAAGAGCTCTTTCTTGTAATTTTTCCATCTTTTTTACATTTGCTTCTGAACAAAAATGCCATGCCATAGGACAGAAATTAAAATTTGATAAAATAAAAGTATGGAAAATAAGAAGTTTATTTGTTAGACTTAATTGTTTACCAATTCTCTTTAAAATATTAATTTGGGTGGCAGCTTTTTTACATAAACCCTGAATATGTTCATCAAAATTAAGTTTATGATCAATTTCAATTCCAAGTAGTTTTACTACCCTTTCACAAGTGATTGTGGCGTCCCCTACTTTAAAAGAAGGATTTTTTGTAAAAGTTTTACCAAGAGCAATAGATTGGAATTTTTCAGGGTTCGCTTGCATTTTGTTCATTTTAAACCATTCTAAAAGTATATTACTATCTGATTGTAAAACATCAATAAGTTCATTATAATTAGAAGAAAAGAATGAAAGGGTATTGTCATCTGCATAATTATACAAAGTAGACCTTTTAATGAAATAAAAAATATCATTGATAAAAATATTAAAAAGCAAGGGTCCCAAGATAGATCCTTGGGGTACACCTTTTGTTATATAAGCCCAAGAACTAACCGTTTGACCTATCTTAATTCTTTGTTTTCTATCAGACAAATATGATTTGAGTAAACTTGAAGCAGACTCTGACAAGCCATATGCAGACAATTTAGATAGAAGAATGTCATGTGGTAGGCAGTCAAAGGCCTTAGAAAGATCCATTAGAATTGCAGCTACATATTGATTGTTGTCCAGAGCCTGCTTCCAGTCTTCAAGTAATTTCAGTAGAGTGGTTTGGCAGCCATGTCCCCTCCTAAAAGCACATAAAAACTTATTAAAAATGGTATCAAAATGATGTGTAAGTTGTTCAGCAATTATCTTTTCAAATATTTTCGAAGTCATTGGTAAAACACTTACTGGTCTATAATTGGATTTACAAAAAGAATCATTTTTCTTAAATAAAGGGGTAACTTGGGCCAGTTTTAGATTATCTGGAAAGGTATTAGTACTTAAAGAAATATTGACAAGGTTTGTAAGTGGTTCAGTCAGAGCTGGTTTGCAGATTTTTAACAGTTTAGCAGATATGGTATCAACTCCAGTAGATTTCTTAGTATTTAATAGATTAATTGTTTTGGCTACATCAGACATGTCAACAGGTTTAAAATCAAATGTTAAAACATGGGGGTTATTTTCTTTAATTTTGTCTAAACTTGGGTGGGATTCTGGGTTAAACACGTAATCTTTTCCAATAGACTCAGCTACATTTGTAAAATATGAATTAAAAATCTCAGCATTTTCTTTATCATTAGAAATTATTTTGTTATTTTCATTTAGAACAATTTTTGGTAGTTCTGTACATGATTTGTTGGATAAAAATGGCTTAATTGTTTTCCAAAAGTCTGCAGATTTTGCCCCACCTATACATCTTTCTTGAAAATATAGATTTGCTGATTTATGTTTTATGCTATTAACTAAATTTCTTTGTTTTCTATATTTTTCCCAGTTTTCAGATGTTCTGTATTTTTGGAATTTATGAAATAACATTTTTTTCGAATATATAGCTTTGCGTAGTTTTTTATTTATGAAAGGTAACTGTTTATTTCGTTTATATGACTGCTTAATTGGAATATGAGTATTAAAAACATCAGAAATATCAGATTCAAAATTTTCATACAGAGAATTTACTGAATTATTACTAGAATAAAATTCATTAACAGGCGGGACTTTGATATTGGACAGGTCAGCATTAAGTGCATTAACATCAAGATTTTTAAAACTTCTGTAGTTAGTTTTAACCTTTTCTAGTTTCGGTGTCGAATTGTTGATAACAGTACATATAAAATTATGACAATCACTGATGCCAGTTGGAAAATTTTGAGTCTTCATACATAAAGTTTTTGAATTTGTTAAAATTACGTCAATTAAAGAAGGAGTACAGTTTTTCATAAAACATGTTGGTTTATTTATTAAACAGTGTAAATCAAATATTTCAGTAAAGTCTAAAAGCTTACGACCTTTATCACATAAGATGTCATAGTTCAAATCACCTATTATCATGTAGTGGTCAAATTTGGTTAAAATATAATCCGAAATTGTGGTTAAATTTTTAAAAAAGTCACCATCGTTCATACTGGGTGGCCTATAAATACACGACACAGCCCATTTTGAATTGTTCAGTATGATCTCATATGATATGTTTTCCAGATGTCTAGACTCCAGGTCCTTACGGCGACGTGCAGGTATGTCTGCTCTGATGAAGGCAGCTATCCCTCCTCCCCGGCTGTCTCTGTCTCGTCTTTCCAGCTTATAACCTGGTACATGAAATAAATCATTTCTAAATGATGAGTCAATTTTTGTTTCCGAAATAAACAATAGATCTACTAATTTCAATTCTAAAATCTCATGAATTTCGCTAAATTTATGTCTTAAACTATTAATGTTTAGATGAGCAGTTATAAATTTTCTAGGATATTTGTTCCTGAGTTCTTTAAGGTCATTAAAAGCAGATAAAGAATCATTTTCGGTGTCTGAACATTCAGAGGACAATACTGATAAGTTATGATCATCTTTATAATCGAAAAAAGAATCACTAAATTGGAACATGTCCAAGTTACAGTCTGAGTTGTTAATAGGAACACAGTCACTGCACTTCCATGGTACATCTGGTAGGGAGAGATATGTATATTGAGCAGGGGTTATATTTCCACATTTAATGTGCACCCATTTGTCACATGTATCACACTGGACTGCTCTGTGGTTACATGCTACTGGTCTCCCACAAGTACCACATGGACATTTAATAGGGCCTGGATTTAAAGCAATATCCCCAGAAAGACCAAGAATTAAAGATTTGCTAAAAAACGCAATGTTAATTGGGGTACTAAAACGTCGCCTGGTGTATCTCGTATGGTAAAAAAGTAGTGTATAATAATCAATACCAAAGCAATAGCCAGGGTAGATATTACTAAATGAGTTTACATTAAGAAAAACATTATTTGAAGAAATAATATTGGTTGAGGATAATGTAATAGCTTCTGTGTAAAAATGTCTACTTATATCATAATAATGTAATGACAAAGATTTTACAATATTAACATCAATGTTAGAACCATTTGTAGAACTATAATTCATATGACTAACACCATCAGGTGGGGGTTCTATAAACTGAAATATCAGCAAAAACTGAAGAATACAATTCAACATCATAGTTAATAGTTACTAATACAATACTAGATCACTATATGTTATACAAATATTAAATCAATCTGTGGATTTATTTATGTCAAAATTGTGTATTCAATGAAATGTAATCAACTTCAATATAAGCTAGTGTTTTTACAACTTCACATACATATACTAAGTTATGAAAACAAAATTTAAGACTTTCAATGATTTGTAACAACAAAACACAATTAAATCATATTACATATCAATCACAAACAAGATTAAAACAAATACAATAGTTCAATGACTTATCTTACCAGGTGTGATGAAGAAATGTACAGATTTACCTGTGAACTTAAGTGTTCACTGATGTGTGACCAAGATAAAATAGGTTTAAAATATAAAAATCATTAATAACTTCAAATTTAAGATAAATTTTAAAATAATAAGTATACCACAGTGTAGAAAATATCTATCCAAACAATCCAATATAAAAATATCACAGATAGCACTAAAATGTTACAATATAAACTTGAAATTGATAAGAGCAAAATAACCATGTCCTTCATCACACACTGGTTTACATAAAGTCCCTTATTCAAGTTCACATTAATAACTAAATTGTCTTCTCTATATTACAGATGTAATCAGTGCATATAAAGGTGTTGTCAAAGAGAAAGAAGCATTAGAATCAAGTATTAAAGTATTATCTCAATCCAAGTCTAGAAGTCATCTTGATGTTCCACATAGTAAAGGTCCAGCATCTGATACAGCTAGTGATAGAGAACATGAATCTGACAGAGAACTTGATGATACTAACAAAGATGATAAAAGTTTTGTTGATCCTCTGAATGCTTCAAATATTTCAAAGGTAAACTGTGTGAAGAAATTGATTATTATTTAATTAAGATTAGAGTTATTTTAAGGCTTGATTGAGATTTCCTTTAAATAATTATATCACTTAAAGCCCCTTTACTAAATAGAACGCTGATAATTGTCAAGTATCATGCTTTTGCTTAAAACTCATGCAAACATTCAATGAATATATAAAACGCATCTAAGATACAAAAAAACACAAGTATTTGCTCCAGAATTTATACTAATATTATTTTGAAATTAGCGATAAAACCCAACGTAATGACTGTACGGAAATCATGGAAATCAACGAACTAGATCGGAACATCCCGTCGTGGCTAAAAATAACCACAACTTTAAATCTTAAATCAACAATTTTTCTGCTTTGATAAATACACGTTTTGTATAGTGAATTTCGTGCGAAAGCCAATTAAAACTCACGAAATCATGTAAATAGTTTCATACATGAACATATATTGACGGGAAAAAGAAACGAACCCATTAAGTCTTACGTTATACAAAAAACGTTTGCTGATAGGCCACGTTCAGGTAGAATGAGTGTAATGTCGGTAAGCCAAGACAACTAGATAATTTAAATTTACGCCAACGACATTCGCGTGACAGATTTTCATGGCAGTATCTACGTCATGTGTAGTGAAAGATAACCGTGTATGTCAAATAAGTCGACAAACAACGGAAATCTTCTTGTTTGGCGTAAAGAGTTCTTAAGATATGCCACCGTCATCAACGTTTATCTCTCTGCTCGTATCATCGCGGCCGTGGTGTTGAAATAATGAAGAGCTCAGTAAGGATTCGCGTCTTGGCTTATGTAACGCCCTCAGATTTATCAATGTTTCAAAACGAGTTTAGGCCACAACTTGTTGTTGGCTAAGGTAATCTCGAGGACACATCACATATACTAGCTTTTATGCTCTGTGAGTGTCTCTATATTCGGGCAACGTTATGACTGTGTCTATCAGCATAGTAACGACATACCTCACGTTGCGCATGTCACCAAGGACTTCTTACTGGGTGACAACATTTATGTAATCACGAAAATTATGTACCTAGTTGAAATGAGGCGTTTCTTTTTAGCACCAGTTTAGATGTTTGCGTACTCAAAATTTGCACGCACTGATTTCTCGAGTAAATCACTGGAAAAACGATATGACATATCCAACACTTTACAATTTTGTGTAAGTTTTATCAAACACCTTTTAAGCAACTTGATTGGCTGAGAGGATATCTCCGTAATCTAATTTGCATGTTATAAAAGTACCCTACTTTTATAAGAAATTGATATTTTGAATAACTTGACCCCTAAAAGGGAACCCGTTAGAGAGAGTTATTATAATCCAAAGGCAGTTATATTCTATTGTCTTTTTGATGGTTTTACTTGTTTTTAAATAGATGATAAAGATTTTGTCTTCGTTTAGTGGCTTTAAGAAAGAAATTGAATATAAGGGTTGTTAAAGCCCCATTATCAAAAGTAACACTGTTTTTGGACTGCAAAGAAAATAGACATTTATCTATTTCAAACACTTGAAAAAGATTATTTAATTAAAATTTATGCAAATATTTCTTAAAAATGTTTATGTTATTTATTGCATTTTAAAGTGAAAGTTGATCAAAACGGAAAGTAGAATTTGGCTGTCAATACTTGAAACAGTACATGTAGTTTTGATCACAGTATGTTTAAGGTCCTGGGTTCGATCTCCACTAGGGGCTAATTTCCTTGAGCAAGAAATTTACCTACAATTGTTCCACTGCACCCAGGTGTAAATGGGTACTGTGAGGGATCGCCTACCTGAGGGGGATTTCAATGGTCAGGAGTTATCATACGGACTATCATACAAGATAGTAAAGTCGGCTGAACATGTATATGGAAGCTGACTTTAAACCGCTCTTTGGCTTTATGTTTATATAGGATACAGATAATGATGAAAGTTCAAGTGAAATAGAAGAATTAAGACAACAAGTAGAAACTTTATCAACTTCTATGTTAACATTAACACAAGAAAAATCCAAGTTAGAAGCTTCTTATATTGCTGAGAAAAAACATATCAAGGTTTGTGTGGATTTATTGTACATTGAAACTAATTTTTTTGTCATCTTACCATTGTTTTATACATTAAACTTTGGCTGTAAAGACTATTTTGGTCATTGCAAAAGTATGTGATTTTTTACTATTTTTTAGTCCTAAAAAGAACAGGTGGTCCCTCTATTGAGATTTTTTCTGCTATTAAGACCATTGATTTAGATGGTCCTGATTAGAGCTGTCATTGATTGGGCTCAAAGGGTATCGATAATATATCGAGAAATAAATATCGACGATAAACTGATATTATATCGATACCTTCACTGCAGTACTATACAGACCATTTATGTTGTCATAAACTCATTATAGATGTATATTTGTCATGAATGTTATACCTTCTGTGGACTAGAGCTATTTCCTCAATGGAGGTGTCAATGTTTTTTAATAGACCTATCAGTTCATATTATGACAGCACACCTGTTTCTGCTTACCATAGAAAGTTCATCTCACAAATTTGACCCTTAATAGTGACTTTTATTTATTTTCCTATATAGGCTGTATTATCGATATTTCAAAATGCATTTTGATTATTGATTGGAAAATAAATATCGACGATACAGGGATATTGTTAGAATCGATGACAGCTCTAGTCATGATAGTGAACCTTTACAGTAGTTTGAATGAAGTTAATTTACCCACGTAATATCTCGGAAAACTAATATAAATGTAGAACATCTGAAATGATCAAATCTCGATACTATGAGAAGTGTTTTCTTGTGATAAAAGCTGCATAAATTGCATTTATTGGTCTGCACATTTGTCAGAATGTGACATCCTGTTTGATCAAGTGACTGCAGTCTATAGGATATTTGTGTAAGAAGATTGGATGTTACTGTTGTTTGAAATTATTGTTACATGTGAAGTTTGCAGGTGTATGTTATATATATATAAATTGATTTATAACAGCAAGAAAATGAAGAATTAAAAGAGAAATTAACACAGTGTAATGTCAAAATAGAAAAGTTAGAAAAAGATGGACAGCAACAATTATCAGAGGTAAAATATTTCTACATTTATTGTGTATGTCCCTGACTGTTGTGATTTGTCTAGATAATCAATGTATTAAATTACCTTCAATACTAATTCATGGGAGGTAACTTAATGTGTATGTCCTATTCAGAACACCTCAACCTTTCATGAATGAATAATTTCAGAAGGATTTGTGGCGGGTTTACCCTGGGGACTTGTGTTTTTACTACCTACGCGAGGTGAAGCACAGGCGAAGCACATAACGGTTATGCAAAATAATCCTTGTTGTATACACACATATCTTTGTCTAAACATATTTCTATGTTATATATTGAACCAAATATTGTTTAGCAATATCATTGACCTGTGTAATTTCAAATTTATGGACTAAAAATGAGACATCACTCATCGCCTTAACAATCCTGTATTTGTTTACTTCAACACCGGTAGTTCCAAAATGGCGTCTAAATATGTCCAAGGTTATTAGTAGCGACTGTCCAAGGAGTTCAGAATGATGTATGCCTCTCACACACTGATTTTTTTATTAACTAGCTCATCAGAGGTTTGTATTCACTTTAGTATTTAGATAATGAAGTCTAAATTTGAATAAATCATCTATAGATAGATATTTGTTGACAGAGTTTATTAACAGTTTAGAATGTCATTTCCATTCTTGAAAATATGTTTTCTGCACTCTGTGAAATAAACTCAACAAGTTGACAAATATTCTTTATTTCAAATTATTATCATTATAACTACTCTATGAATACATTTTGTTTCGGTAGTTCAGTAATAAGAAGAAAGGAATTTAACTTAAAACTTACTTATTGTTTTATTTAATACCACCGTTCTTATTAATGGAAACAAGGAAATTCACATTTCCTTTTTTGTGCTATCCTTAATAAATGAAAATATGTCCTAGCACAATAAATGTATTGCTCTTACAGTATTTGTATTTTATGTTATAGTGTATTGTTTAATTCATTAAAGTGCCATGTGTGTAATATTTTCATTTATTAAAAAAACTATCTATCTACCTAACCGCATTTTCAAGGGAGTTAACTCTGATGATAGTTGTATGTTATTGGAGTTATCTCTATTTTTTCTATAATTATTTTACATGTATTTATTTTAGTGGAAAGAAAGAGTAAGATCACAGCAGATAGAAAGAGAGAAAGAACAAACAGATCATGCTGTAATGTTGAGAGAACTACAGAAATTATTAGCTAATGAAAGATTAGCCAAAGAACAAGTAGAACATCAGGTAATATATCTATCTACATACAGACATGTATGTCCTGGTAATATATCTACCTACATAGTGTTTTCCCCAGAGCCCATTTTTTTGTGTTTTTTGTGCACTTTGTGTCAGCTTTGACACACTGAAAGGGGACCAGCAAGTCATCTGTGACAAACTCAAAACCTCCTCATTTAGAGGTTGCAATTGTCGGACTCGCATTTTCGTCAGCGGATTATACTAGCCTTTTTTCTGTGTTAACCCGGCGCTTGTCAGAGCTAATGTCATGTATGACCCCCAAAATTTTGACCCTGGAGAAAACATGTATGTCCTTGTAATATCTATATATGTATTTGTATGACCAGTGTCAGTAATGGGTCTATAATTTACTATTTATTTTTTTTCCCCCTGGGCACAACATTTAAGGTTGTCCTATTGCCTCTGATAACCTATATTTGGGTTCGGGCCACTTTGACTTGAGGAAGTTAAATATATAGCTGGTTGTCCAACCAGGCTACCTAGTTTAAAAATTAATGTTAAGCAATGTTTCCCCTTTTAATTGAATTGCAAAATAGTCTGCAAATGTTAAGTATAAAGACCCCTCACCCAAGTATTGAAAAAGTCTTGGTATTGGAGTTCTACCATTGATTTAAGAAGAAAATAGAATGCTGTTGTTTTTGCGAAATTGTAGTGTTAGTGAGTAACTAAGCCTGGCATACCATTAAAATGCTAACAACTAATGAAAATGCAGGATTCAATCATATGACAGATCACTTGGGTTATCGTCATTAGTTGGGGATTTCGGGACAATTGCAGTTTGTTTATTTAATGGGAATTTCCTGTTCCTATTTCATGTTATATCAGGGGTTACTGCCCCCGAACCCCTGTTTTTTATGTTTTTGACAAGAAAAAATGGCAGGCATTTGCTTTTGTTGTTTATTTTAACATAGCAATGGAAGTGCACCTGCTCTGACCGGTTAGGTATGCACAGAGGTGGTAAACATACTCGTACTGGTAAACTGCAAGATATCCCTTATATATACAATAGTAACCAAGGTATTCAATTGTTTGTAAGTTGGTATACTAATTTTGATTAGACTACATCAACTATACTACAAAGGGGCATTACTGTGATAACCCAATTGTTTCTATTGATAGTTAGATGAGGTACAGTTTAGTTTAAAAGAACAAGAAAGATTGATACCAGAGATAACAAGTCGACATGAACAACAAATTGTACGTATGAAATCAGAAATTACTTCATTAAATAAACAGTTACAACAAGCTGAGATAAAATCACAACAACCTTCACCTATGTTACTGGATTTACAGAAAGAAACGGAGGAGTTAAAGGTAAGATAGATATCATGAACTGTATGATGTTTTAGATGACATTTTAACAATGTTTCAATTATAACACTGTGATGTATGTCTTAAGTAGAGACAGTTGTTACAATATTGGACTGGTTATCATTGGATAGTCTGTACTGTATTGGTTTATATCACTTTCAGAATCCACATGGATGTTTTCTTATACAAGAAGCTTTATCGTATTAGCTCAGTTCTTTGGGACCAGGATGCAGACATATTGTGATTAATCTTAGTTTTAAAAATTGTTCTACAAATGAAGTAATATAAATTAGTATGAACTAACAGTCTTATAATGGACTGTCCTTGGACTGGCTCAGATCTCTGGGTCTAAGTTTTTAGACTAATAACAAGTACATACCTTTACTAGTGTCTGACTGTCCAAATGACTTGATTCCACTCCACTATTTTACTAAGTCTTTGCCTGGAAATTGAAACTACAGTCAATTGATTCAGTTTCAGCTAGGCAGTTGACTGAGCAAACTAAGGGGTTGAAAATTATATACATGTTTATGAATTAAACTGTTTATGCAGTACATAGTCACCTTAGTCCAGACACAATGTAGTTTGTTGGAGCTGCCTGGCTTATTCAGTTAGTGGCATCCAAGTGTACTGACCGAGGGTTCATACTTTCATGCAGTTAAGTTATAAAATGATTTTAGGTATATTCTCCCTCCTACCACTGATTCTTGAATCATGTAGGGCAGTTGTCAGTCACTGATGGAAGTATGTACCTAGTAACTGGTTCACAGATAAATCCAGAGATTAAGCATTCCTACCAACGGTGAGTAGGTTGACTGATCCTGTGATCTTACCTTTACAATGTGTTGCTGCAGTGTTAAATCTTAAAAATTCATTGTGTTGAAAGTTTTTTGCAATGAGAGGGTCTTTATTTGGCTCCTGATAATAAGACAAGACTGTCATGCTTCATGTATAACTTTAAATGAACATATTGTGTGTAAAGTTGACCCCGATCTGACCTTTATGCAAGAACATTCATTACATTGAATACGAATGTAGTATTAATGCTCGATACGGATCAAAGTACATTCTCAAAGCTCGAATGTAATTATTACATAGGGATTTATTCTAAAATATATTAAAGCGTTCAATGAGTGTCTATTACACAGTGGCCGAGAGGATTATAAGATGTAAATCGATTGTTTATTTGGAATACGTTACATGCTAAAGTGTAGAATAGGCATGGTAATGATTTTCGTCGGGATATGTGTAGATAATTATTAGATGCTAATGTGAAAGGTCAGATCGGGGTCAAACTTTATGCACAATACATATATCACATGATGTACATGTTTAAATGTTATATTTAAGGCTCAACATAATTTATTACTACAAGAAGATGAGAGTCGTGTACAAGATGCTGAGATGAAAGCTAAAGCTTACAATATACAATGTGAGTCTAGAATAGCTGAACTTGAACTTAAATTATCTGAATTATCTGAAAGTGTTGGTAATTATGAAAGATTAAGATTTCAAGATCAACAAACTATTACTGTAAGTTTATATCTTATATCATTATATGATAAACTTTCTTTATATTGAATGAAGTAATGATACTATATGATGTATAACTTGTATGTCATTACCTCAATTATATGTTAAACCATACAACTCATTACTGCATCTAAAGCTACAGTCTCATAAACATAAAAATAGCCATGGGGGCCCCGTGCGATCAAGCTCCACAAGGACCCTATGAACTCTTGTGTACTCGTACGGACTGTTAAGTTTTACCAGGGTCCCTGAGATGAACCCAGGATACACGTATTAGTTTTAGAGTCAAATCGTCGAGTATGGATTAAACATGCATATCTTCCAGCTACGGCTCGGTACGAGTGTGTTGTTTTGTACCATGTGCGTACCGTCATCTTAATATGCAAGGCTTCCCATGGCCTATGACCGTCTGCACGTACAGGTCCGTAACAAGCCACAATTTTATGGGACTGAGGCATTAGATTATTTAAGGGACTACTTTCTTCATTCTAAACATTCACCTTATATATATTAGGATCTAGCTAATGTTTAAGACTTGATATAGGACTAACAAAATTAACAAGGATTGTAGAAACTGAGTTCCTATATGTTACTTGGTATAATTATGTTATGTTTGTATGTTTGGAAGAGCAAACTCTTCGCTTCATGCTCGTGTATATAACTTTGAATGTAAATCATTTGTAGCAAAATGCTGGCCTGTCATTGAACTTCAGTATAAAGCTACCATTTTCATTGTATTATACCTTCTACTTATCTTTAGTATAGTGTCTTAGGTGGATGAGAACAATGCTAGTCTCTTTTGTTTCCATCATATAACACCACCTTTCACAGCCTGTCTGGCTAGCTCTGTAGGTAGCGCACAAGTCTACTGATCAGGGGGTCCACCCATAGTTCAATTCCCGGGTGGAGCATACTTTGGTGGAGCTTGGTCATGAAATAAGTTTCTACTGTCATTCTCTCTCCTACCACTGATTCTTAATCATGTAGGGCAAATGTCAGACACCTATATTGAAAGTATGCGCCTAGTAGTTGGCATTTCCAGGAACAGTGAGTAGATGGACTGTCCGCTGTGATATAACCTACACAATGTGTTGCTAAGGCCTTAGATTCAAGAAAAAAACTCAAAAAATCCACCTTTCATTTTAAATTTTTTCTTGTTTTACTGTTTTGAATATTATATTTTTGGTTACCATAGAGATTAAAAGAGAGAATATCTCAACTAGACATGGAGAATACAGCATTAACAGAAGCCTCTAACACTGTAACAAAACAAGATGAAGTCACTGATATACCTTCATTAGTTGATAAAATATTATATCTTAAATCACAACTAAAACAAGCTAACACACAGACTGATCAACCTGTTAATATTGAAGGTATGTAAACGTAAATATATACATGAGTCAAAGTTCTCAATGTTTATGCTGACTTCAGTGTTTTGACAATAAATTACTTTATGAACTTATTACAGAATTGTCCTTTTTCGGTATTTTGATAGAGGCAGTCAACACAAAACATGGCAGATCAACAGACAAATCCTGTAAAAAATTAGAAGGTCTGTCTAGATCTGCAGGTTTACAAGACCGCTTTCCGGCAAAGTCTGATTTCATCCTCTCAGTTTTCAATTCATTAAAATATGTAAAATGTCTCTGGTACTGTAAGACTTGGTTAGGTCCTGTTAAATTTTGATCTTCACTGGACCTACTGTCTAGTAATACTGTTGAGCTTCACAGTAAGGGATAGTAAGTTTTCAATATTTTCAAAACTTTCAACTCCTACTTGTGTATATACAATATTATTGTTTTTGCATTCTAAACCTCGCTGAATAAAGATTTAAAACATTTTTCTAGTGTAGGTGTTAAAATACCAATATTTTATCAGAATTTGAATCCTGAAATAAAAGCTTTAGTAGGTTGACTGACTGATGATATATGAATAAAACAATGTAGAAAAGATAGCTTTAATGCACCATGTTTTATTCTAATGACCATTAACAGTATTAAAGGATTATCCAATCTGTCTGTTATTATATTTATTTCACAGAGTTATTACTAAATGATTCCGACACAGAACATCCATTATGTAAGAAATATCGTGAAGAATTAGAACAAGTTAAAGATGAATTTGAAAGATATAGACTTAGAGCACAATCTGTTCTGAAAAATAAAAAGGTAAATTTTGTTTACAAATTGTATTGATTGTTATACTTAGGTCATCCTATTGCTCTGTTAGACCCATATTTAGGTTTGGACAACATGTTATTAAAGATATGGTTTGGGCAAGTTAAAAATATAGCTAGCCATCCATTTTGGCAAGCTCTTGAAAAATTAGTGAACCCGGGTGGATAGCGCAGTTGGTAGTGCGCCGGGATTTGGAATCTTGTGCCCGAGGGGGTGGGGGTTGAATCCCATGAAAATTTGACAATAATGTCGATTTTTCTCCATTAATTAGATGATATGGAGAAGTTTCCGGCCTTGTGGAAGGGTAGGTGAGTACTGGTTATAGACAATAGTTCAGGAAAGCTATTTAGGTGCGCTGGACGCCGTAAATTACCTAAATTGTGTTGACACGGCGTTAATTCCAATAAATAGATAAATAAAGAAATAAAAATTAGTGTTGAGCCCTTTATATGCCATATATAAACAACAGTATGTCCCACTATAGTGTTTTCATAGCATTTACAATTTAAGCATTATCGGCAACCATAGTACTTTCTTCCATTACTCTCCATATGTACCATGGGCAATTTAACTGGCAAAGTCTCATTTTCTTAAATGTGCATGAGGCAGGGAAGACCAATCTTCTTCCAATGAAATCGAAAGTTACAAGTAAATACTCTTCAATAACAATGAAGTCAAAACTGGGTTTTTCTTACTTAAAAATAGAAACCAACGCACATGTTTATTTTTAAAAAATGGTTGCTTAATTTCATTGGCTAGTTTTCGGCTGTGGAGCCAATGAAACTGCCTCATTAATAATTCATGATTATGAGATTTTTCTTATCAAATGGCCCATGGTACATAATGCAGCATAGCGAAGTAATGTATCGTGGGATAATTGACTATGTAATTTAAGCAAATTAATATTTCATATTATGAATTAAATCATCTCATTTGGCCACAGTTCAGATAAAAGATCGGTTACATTCTGCTGACTGTTGTTGTTATATTCATGAAGTAATCATTGTGCTCAGCGACTTGTTTATAAAGTCTATGTGACACAGTTCACAATGAACTGTCCAATCAATGTCCCTGAATAACACACATCGTCTGATAAGCTTGCAAAATTTGGTCTAAAAATGAAGTTATGAAATAACAATGCTATTCATAGTGTTTTGTCTTGATAAAAGCTATGCATTGATTGGTCGGCACAAGGTCATCTCAACATGACCCGTAATACAATGTCAGGAGATCTTGTAATGTTTAGGATATCTGTTTATAAGGCTGTCACGATAGGCCAGAAGCGTATTGCGATATATTGCAATACGCTGGCACAGTAACGGGATACGTACTAGGGGTGACTATTGCAGCCAAAAACACTATCGCGATAGTATTGCGATAATAAAAGTACTATTGCAATAGTATTGCAATAGTCAAAAAACTATTGCGATACTATCACGATAGTTTTTTTATTATAAAAACAACGGTAAACAGTCTCAAGTCTTTTACAATAACAATGGGTTTGAATTTGAAATATCTCTCGCACTTTGAGAATGAGCTGGTTCTCTATTAGAGGGTATATCATTGGTTTAGTTTTTGGTCCAGATTTATTCACATTAGTGATCTTCAGTATTTTAATTGAATTTAAAAAAACATATAATTATGCTTCATTTTTAAAATTACACCGAAACAAATGTTGGCAAGTAAAAAATATTTCTGGCATTTTGACATTTGTTTTGTCAACGAACACCAGAAACCGGGAACGTAATTCGAATTTGTCGGTTTCTGGGGCACTGTTTGCTAAATTAAGAAAAACAAATGAAAAATGATAAGCTTATTACATTAATTATGAAGATTTAAGAATGTTTTACTCAATTTGCGATAGCGTGGGTCGCGAAAATATATGACAATAAGTCATCATGATTGAAGGGATTTTATTTTTACGAAATACAATACTAAATTATATATTATAAAATATTTTTGTTGTAAAATAATACAAAACACTATTAATAAAATTTAATTACACAAGACGGTGTTATTGACAATTATTGTCAGTAATTTTAACAAAGAAAAAATGACTTCCTTGGATCGCCGATATCGTTTTTATAAAGTTTTATATATAATACAATTTAACAAATTAGGTCTCGCTAGTTTAAGAATATTACATTTTTCATGACGATAAATTTATATTAGACTCCATGATTACATAATGAGACATTGCAATTATGTCATTGTTATGCTATCAAACATCGACAAAGTGTGAAAAAATGCCAACACATACCTTGAATTGTTTACCTTAATTTCTGCTCAAACTGCAAACACATATTTGTCCTCAAACAAAGGATTAATATTGATTTAATTGCTGCAAACATTTAAAATATATACATGCGCTATTTCCAATGTACTCTGACGTGTATAGGTAAAGGTATATACAGATGTCAACGAGCGTGTAATCATAAGTCGGTGACTTTATTATCGATTTTGTGACATCCTTGTGCATTCATATGTCGACGAGTTAAACTCCCAGCCTGTGAACGACAATTGGGTTTTAATGAGACAGGGCCGTCGCCAGCTTTTGAAAAGTGGTCCGGCCATTGATCGTGAAGGGGGAGAGTACGAGAGGGGTGCTCCCCTGTCGTAAGGGGGGTCCGGGGGACCTTTCCCGAAAAAAATTGAAATTCTTCTGCCCCTAGATGGGATTTTATTGCATCTGGAGACGATTATTTTTCATTTTGAATGTCGGCAATTTAGGAAAAATACAACTATTTCGACCCCTCAGTGAGTCTCATCAGGCGGTGGCACCAGACCTACACGACGACTGAAAACTTCTTTTAACTTGATTTTTCTGACCAAATGTACGCTGAGGAAATTTAAAAGTCTGAAGCTGATTTGGTAACAGAGGTATATGCTTGATTATGACAAAGTAAAATTTCAAAATTAAGAATGGGCAGTTCCGGCCTTTCCAGCATATTTATTCTTACAGTGTCTGTCGGAATATTGTTTGATAATATACACATAAAGCAAACAACCAAACTATTGTTTTCCAAAATATATATACATTCTTAACATGTATACCGCTCTGTTAATTCTTTAATTTGATATGTTTGTAATTATTCTTAATTAGTACATACATTGTATCATCAAAAAGTAATCACTTGAGTCGAATTTCAATTTATTACGCCAAGAAAAAAACGCCATTGTTAAATATATTAACGTTTGGTGCATCAGGGAATTAGATCTGTTATCTACATGTATGTCTCTTGGTGCATTAAAGAAGCGGGTAGATAATCTTAAGTAATTATCGTCTTTATAGACAGAAGTGTCACCGAATTTATAATCATGCCCTCGAGCGTTGCATATTTGATCGGCAGTTGTTATCGATACTTGATTTCGCATGTCCAAAAAATTAATCCTGTTAAACAGATTAGACATGTTCAACAATTAAAGGCAAACACTGAAAAAAGTAATTTGCGTGAAACATGACCGGCCATAAAAGTGGTCCGGCCATAGCCGGACCGGCCGGACCGTTGCCGACGCCCTTGTGAGATGTAATTGGCATGTAATGGTCGCGTGAAGCTTCATTTTTCGCATCTCTTATCTGACCAGTTTCGATTTTTTATTTACGTTCGATACGCGGCGATTTCGATACTTTATGAGTAAAGGAGTTTTTAATTGGGTTATGATATGCAAATTTTTATTCTTATAGGGGTTTTGAGATTTTTAATTGCGTATTTACGCAGATACGCAGCTTATCTGTTCCTCTGCGGCCTCTAAATAGATTTAATATGATCCGTATCAATGTGGAGTTCTCTCATTAAAAAAAAAGATGAAAGTAAAGCGTTTATGGGGCTCAACTTTCGTTTTCAAAAAACTATCGAAAAAAGTCAATAGTCAGAAAAACTATCGCGATATTTATCGACTTAAAAAAGTTCTATCGACCTATTGCTATTGCAAGGTAAACTATCGTGATACAGCGATAAGTCGACCTATTGTTACACCCCTAATACGTACCACGATATATTTTGGGTTTTTAGATTCATTGTGTCTCCGCTGTATTTTACAGAACCATTGCAAACCTTACATACAGCTACTGATAGAATCTACACTATTTAAGTCTATACTGGCATTTAGGACTGTGATACTTTTTTGCATCAAAAAGATGCTAAAGTTGAAAGAAACAACCACCCCCTTAGCTGCAGAATGTTCTAACAATCAAGCATCTGGACGCCATGCTACTTCCTGTACCGAAGTACTCGATTCAAGAACATGTTTTGCAAACCCGATCAAACGCGCCCTATCTGTGAAAATTCTAGTAACATAAGCTTAAATTGAATGCACAATGATAAAAATTGATGTTTCACTATTTTCATTTTGCGAAGGGAAATATTTTCCATTGAAATAAAAAATATCGCCAAATACCGGTACGTAAAATTCGTATCATGGTACATATTGCTGCAGCTGCATATTGCAATATACCGGTATACTGGTATATTATGACAGCCCTATCTGTTTACATAGATTGCATCAGATTCAGATTTATTCATTTTATAGACATCTAAAAGTCTAAGAAACCTTTATCATTATTTGTCTAAATTATACACTGTTTGATTTACACAAACTGTCTTATAAGGTTTGTTATTTCTATAGGAGAGCACACCGTCTCGTGAAGAAGATTTATTAAAAGAGCATTTAAATGAATTACGTGAGAAGTTACGTACTGCACATGCTCAACAGGAAGAGGAAATAGACCATTATAAACAGCGAGAGACTAATCTACGTAAAACGATGTTGATGTTACAAGAAAAACACAAACAAGAGGTAAAAACATTTACTGGTAAGATGGAATGGTTCTTCTGACATTTTTTAGATTTGCATATAATTTTGGTACCATTGTAAACTTTAAGATATTTCTGATTCAGAACTACACTTTATTTGCCGTCATTATTGCTAATATCGTTACCATGACGTCATAAACATGACAACAGCGTGCACTTTTTACATCAGTCGACAATGGTAAGAAAACATCTATAATGTATTGCAAAATCTTTATTTACCCGTCACAACAACAAATTGTGCATCATTCTAAAGCTAATGTATTTTCTACCCCCTGAAAAATGTAAATTTACCTTTAATCTTAAAACTTTTGAAAGAGACAAAAACTTCTGATAGCAATAATGTGTAACAAACTTTGTTTTGACCACATGTGCATGGACGGAAACACACAAATTTGAGTGCCAAATTAGATCTATTGAATGTATGTATTAATGTTTGTACAAATGCCTGCTTTATATATAATTATATGTTTGAATGTATGTTTCGATGTTGATGTGTATGTTTAAACTTTTGTTATATATTTTGATGTACATGAGAATTTTGCCTAAAAAAATATATATATATATGACTTAGTATATGTGGTTTTGGCAAAAAACAATCCTTTATCTTGATGTCGATATGTCTTTTTTGATGTCGTACCGATAATTCTTGAACGCAAACAGCAAAAAAAAATTGTACAGACAACTTTTCTCATATTCTGCTGTATTTAAGTCTATACAATGCTTTATATCATATCAAAATTTAGCAAAAATTTATGGGGCAGTTTTTTCATTAAACATCGTCATGGTAACATTAGTAGCAATAATGATGATTACTTACAATGGTACCAAAAATTATATGCTAATCTAAAAAAAGTCAGAAGTACCATTCCACATTTATTTCCCTAATGGGAATTTACATTCATAAATTTATACATTAAAAACCATTATAAATGATTCCAAAACATAAAATGTTTCATGAATTAGATATATAAGCCTACATTCAATTGCCAAATTATGAATGAAAACTCCAAATAATAGTGAGTTATTATCTCCCTTTGACATGAAAATAGTGTAATTTTAAATTTGCCCATCCAAATCAACAGTTGATATGCATTTGGAACTCCTTTGCCATTCGCTACGAATAACGTCAGACATATTTAGGCGCCATTTTAAACTACTGGTGTTGAAGTAAACAAATACACAATCGTTTAGTTTAGTCCGTAAATTTGAAATTACACAGTTCAATGATATTGCTGAACAATATTTGGTTCAATATATAACATAGAAATATGTTTTGACAAAGATCTTTGTGTATACTACAAGAAATATTTTGCATTACCGTTACGTGCTTCGCCTCGCATATGTAGTAAAATCCCAAGCCGCCAGGGTAGACCCCCCACGAATCCTTCCGAGATTATTCATTCATGAAAGGTTGAGGTGTTCCGAATGAGTTGGTATAATGAACAAATTTCACATTGTGAAAACGTTAGAAAAACAATTTGCAATTAGATATCAGTTATCTGAGAAACTTTTTGAGGTTTTGTTGATAAGAATTTTACTTTAATTGACAAGTGTATTTTATTATTTGTTGACTCAATGTTCAATTTATTGTCTTCCCCACCTTAGATGTCTCAAATACAAAGTGAACATCAATCACAATTACAAGAATTTGAAGAAGAAATAAAGAAACAACGTGATCGTACAGTATCTATGTTAGCTGAAAAAGAACATGAGATATAGGTAACTGTTGAGAGCTACATCATCACATATAGATTACAATTGATTATATCATGAGATATAGGTAATATTTGTATACGTTGTCTATTGTTACATACAAATAACGATGCGGTGTAAAAAGTGGTGCTTTTTGACACATTTCAGCTACATTTTCATTTAATTGTTGTGGTTCATCATCTAACCCAATGACCACTGTTACCTGTATGAATAAAGTCTTTCTTAAAATCTAGTAGTGTCTCAAAGGGGTTGCTGGTTTTTGCCTCACCTGGGCTGGCTTAACTCATCCATATCAATTCAACAATGATGCTAAGCAAAAGAAATCAAACATAGTACATGTACTAAGAATGTTACCTAACATCTGGCCAACTTGATAGAGAGGTAACAGGAAGGAAAGTGGAATACAATACAACCTCTCTTGAGCAACATCCACTGAGAGAGACTAAAGTACTGCTGTTTCTGTTCAGAGGTTGTTATAGATGATATACCAGCTAGATGGATAGACCTGTACATTGTTATATAGATCTGAAACTCTGTTAAGTTGGTTGGATGACTGCTTAGTGATCATGAGGTCCTTGGTTGGAACTCAATGAGGGGTGTTGCTAATTTCAATCTATGTGTCAAGATTGTTGAAAAGTATTTGCCTTTTATATTTTAGATCTAATCCAGACATGGGAGGAGCTTCATCAGAAAGACAAACAACTGAAGATGAAGCTGTAAACAGATTGTTAGCCACGCCACCTAGTGGTCAAGGGGAGATGACTCTTCTATACTTTGCTCAGGAGCAGGCTCGTAAAGATGTGGATATTACAGCATTAAGAAAACAGAAACGTGAACTTGAATTAGCTTTAAGAGATTTACAGGGTACTTCTAGCATGAAGCAAGAAGGTTTGTATGAGGAGATTGACAGACTTAAAGAAGAAATCCGTAAATTGGAGAGAAGTATAAGTAGAGAAGGTGCTAACTTAGAATATTTGAAAAATGTCACTTATAAGTTTCTTATATGTCACGATCCTGTTGGAAAACAACAAATGTTGAATGCTATAACAACAATACTACAGTTTAGTCCACAAGAGAAGACAACTGTTCAAGCACAGAGTAGAAGTTGGTGGGGAAGTGCTGGAAGTTGATGATAAAAATGTGGTTGTTTAAAATTATATTTGTGATAATTATTGTAAATTTGGCATAATAATTAATTGTAATGGGTAAATACTGTAATATTTATTTAAGTAAAACGGTAATTTAATTGGTTCGGTATTTTTAATGAAAATGGTAATTTTATTTAACCAATGATTTAAGAAAATGGTTATTAGATTAGATTTAAGGATTGAAATAACAGAAACTGGCTTTTATCGAAAAAATAAATGTCAGTTTGCTGATATCTAATTTAAATAAGCGCCAAAGAGCATCAGCTGGTCTGTTATAAAATGATCATTAATTAATTTTTACAAATTAATCTCATAAAGAATAAGGCAAATATACTTTTGAACTGACAAGTGTCATTGCTTTTTGGTATTTAATATGACAGAATGACTTAAGACATACAGGATTTCAAAAATTAGAGAAAAAAACAGACAAAGAAACAAAGCTATAGTAACAAAAGCTCAACATGTTTATACTTCTTTGAATATTAAATAAGTTATTATCAGATATGAACCTTTAACCTATATATATTTATATTAGGTTAAATATTCATATACGTTGATAATTCATTTAATATATATATTTACTTATTTCTGATTTAATTGAATTTTATGAAGGTTATGTACGGGCATCTCCTAGACAGTTTATTTTTTTAAGCATATCAGTACATAGTACTTATGGCTATTTGTGTTAACATTTATTATACATGTTCAAGTATTTATACATAATATAAACAAAGTAGAAAGCACACAGATAAAGTATTTCTACAAACCAATAAAAAGGCAAACAAGCAACAAAACATAGCTCATATTTACTAGGAATGAGACGATATGGCAATATATATTGATACAATATCGATACATCAGGCCTCGATAGGTACCATGGCTCAGCACGATATATCGCCATACGACCCTGATATTCATAATCAGGGGAAGTAACTGTATTTTCAGCATTCCACAGATTTGCCATATTGGTTCAAGAAATATAATCTCCGTGGCTCCGTGAAATTTAGAGAAAATCTTGAAAATGTCCCTTCTCAAAATTTCATAAATAAACATAAAATGTTTTTACCCTTGGGTTTTATGCTATTCAATGTGATTTTCTAATCTGAGACTATCCAATACGTAGACCATATAATTTTTTCATTAAAAACTAACTTTGATTGATTTTATTGCAACATAACTTGATACATTGTAATAGTTACATGTAATACTGTGTTATCTCCCTTAGTTTATGTAATTATTTAGATTTTAAGCGTATTTAGTTTACTCTGGTCATAATAAAAATGTGATATTAGATTTATGATAACAATGTTAAATGTTAATGAACTTGATCTAAGACAAGTAGTCTTCAAGTCTTCCAAACTTAGGTATTATTATAGCATGTATTATATTGTATACATATATACAACCCAGGTCGGTTTGGCAGCTGGTACCGCGCCTGGATTTCAAATCTAGTGTCCAGAAGGGGATAGGGGCTTGAATCCCACATTTGGAGAGTATGTCATTCCATTTAAATTTGACAATAATGTCAATCTGCCTCCATTTATAAGGTACATGGAGAAGTTTCCGACCTTGTGGAAGGGTAGGTGAGTACTGGTCATAGTCAAGTGTCCAGGAAAGCTAGGATAGGTCCGCTGGACACAGTAAAATAACCTATAAAGTTGTGTTGACACGGTGTTAAACCCAGTATAAATAATTCTAACATAGGCACGTGCATTTTCACTCTTTATTTAATGTGACATCATCTATGCTTTATTATTCAACAAAATATAGCTCGTGACGGCTGTTGAAATTTTCCTCCCCACGTTAAATGCGCAAAGCCGAAAATGGCGCCCGAGTTTATAAGGGTTGACTTTTACAATTTGGTTTCTATTCTATAATTAAGATTTTAATATTTTTTGTTCGGAATAAGAAACACCTATCCGTGAGAATTGTGTAAATAAATGCTATTTTAGGCCTTTGCACAGGGGTGGATTTCAACAACATGACGTTTCTGACAGTTAAAAATAGTTCTATAAATATATCTTTTCTACGGATGTATTTTACGATGTTAGAATCGAAATAACTTACAGTTGTCTATATTTTGTTGTCTAATAAAATATAGGCACTCGTTTGATGCGCTTATTAAATCACTCGTGCTAAAGCACTCGTGATTTAATCATACGCGCATCACAACTGGTGCCTATATTTTATTAGACAACAAAATATAGACAACTGTAAGTTATTTCTTAAATAAAATGTGGTATACATGTATACAAACATCATATCTATTACATGTTTTAAATATTGCCAGCACTGAAAGTGTGATATTAGTTCTATATTATCACAATTGTATACAATAGTGATTATCATAACTCACTAACCAAAAGTCTGGGACTTGTCATAATTGATTCAGGCTGGTAGAAACAACCATTGTATGGTGCTTTACCCTGCATTACAACAATTATTCTGTCATGATGTGGTGGCCATTCATTTTACATACAATCCCTAGATATTTAGATCTCACGATCACATTACCCACATCTGTGGTTGACTTGCACCATATTTGGTTCAAAGTTAGACAGGGAATGGCTGTAGTAAATATTTCATTACTAAACTCCTCAAAGGTGTGAAGGTCTTACCAAGGAATTGCAGCCACAACTAATCTGAGGCTTTACTGACTTGAGCTGACCAGATTGGGTTTTTAGCCACATTTTTCAATGAAAAAATTTGGCTAATAGTTTGCCGAAACCCGGGCGGGCTGGCATCTAGTGTTGTTAACAATTGAGTTTAAGTTTTTTCTTTACCATATATTTCTGCCATTTATTGTCAAATCTTTATGAAACTTCATACAATAATTACATACCATGTGATGAACAGAATTAGAAGTAACCACAACTCTACCTTGTTTTATTATGGATTATTTCCCTTTGTAAATTTTGCGTTAAAGATTTTTATTTGTTGGATATCTCTGTCATTTATGGTTAGATCTTGATGAAAATCTGGCTCTAATGTGGTTTCCACATTACATTTCTTGTTTCTAGTTAAGTTGTTTTTGTAAAATCTCTTGATGTATTTCTCCACATTGTAATTATAATCAGTTACAACACTATGACATTTGTGTTGGACTTAATTAAATCTTAATGTTTGATGTATGTTAAACTTTCCTCCACCCAATAACTTATATGTCATTGTATAATGATTTCTATTGTAATTAAAATTAATAAGATATATTTAGAATGTAATTATAAGGAAACATTAAGATTGAACTTGGACATTTAGTTCTCCAGGTGGAGTTAATTTTAAAAAATAATTACATGTATTTATTTATTGTATTTTCAATTAAAGTAAAAATGTTAAAAGTTCAACCTACTTTTATTGTACTATATATGTTTGTATATACATAATACCTTTGTTTTAATATTAGGGACCATTTTCATGAAATCATTTGATAATTTTAATTGTATAAATCTATCATTGGTTATAAAAGGTCATCGTCGGCAACCACATTATTTTCTTCCGTTACACTCCATACGTAAAGTGGGAAATTTGACTGGCAAAATCTCGTTTTCATGAATATACATGAGGCAGGGGAGACCAATCTTTTTCTGATGAAATGGCATGTTACAATGAAATACTCTTAAATAACAATGATGTCATACATCAATGTCATACATCACCCCCTTTAGAAATTTTTTGAATGGTGAACCAAATGATAGATATAAAACATATTTTCATTGGGTAGTTTTCCGCAGTGGTTTCCTTGCAGAACCAATGAAACAGCCTCATTAATTATTCATGACTAAGATATTTTTCTTTCCAAATGGCTCAGGGAACACAATGCAGGATAAGTGGAGTATTGTATTGTGGGATAATCGACGATGCTAAAATGTTAGCTCTTGTAAAGATGATTCAGACACGTATAGGTCAATTATTGCCTTTCAAATGATCTCTTACCTTTTGATGGTATTTTGCTAGAGAGACTTGTTAATTTTTTGGACCAACCATAAAAAAGATCACAGTTTTGCATTATAGTTATAATTTCTAAATACATGTATCATGCCAAATTATAATCATTGTTTATTAAAGTCAGGTAGATTTAATTACATTCATATATTTTGGTAGTTTGAAGTTGTTCTCATTCTTAAATTTAATTCACCTGTCATTGGCCCATACATTAACCATGCTGATTTAAATACTTGATATTTTTAGATTATCCCTGTATATAAATATCTATTTTATCAATTGTGAGTACAGAAATACTGTAGTAATTAAATCAGCTGGGTTAATGTATGCACCACTGACAGTTGAATAAAATTTATCAATAAAATAGGTTTGGTTAGGAACTTGATGAGTTGATGAGTTTATTTTGAATATTTTTACGTTATTGTTGAAAATTAGTCCATGTTATCACTTTGACTCTCATATTTTCATTATAATGCTAACATTTTTTGTACCAGTTGCATTAGTGAAAGTTTTCACGTCTAGTCCTTAAAGTTCAGGGTTTTTATAAGCTGTGAAAATGCTCTTTTACTTAACATGTAAAGTCTACTGACATTATAAATTTCAGGATTTGTATTGAGAATTGTGAACATTTCAAACATGCAGATAGAAAACTCATAATACAAATATAACCCTAATCTGTAAAATTATTGTGTTGTTAGTTTCGACTTTTTGGTGCAATAAATAAATATAGATTATAGTTTATTGTATAATGGTGTCTGTATTGTACATACATGTATAGTTAAAAATAGTTATAATGAAATAAATATAATATTTATTTGTATATTAGGGTTCAATTGTGTAAAGGATGAAAATGATAGATAAATTCTATGAATCAAACATTTTGTTGTTTTCTATCTGCGATGAAGTATTTATTTGTTAGAAAGCGTAAATTTTTTGCTCAAGGAAATTAACAGTGTCCCTAGTGGGGTTTGAAACCAGAACCATTCAATCACTAGGAGATTTAATACATTGTAATGTAACCCGATAAAAATCCATGGTCTGAACTGAGATGAAATTCAACCCACGACCTCTTGTGTTGTAGACGGACTCAGTACCATTTTGCCATAAAAAGCTTGCTTGAAGGCAATGGAGTACAAGTGCCGTATTATACCTCGACTACATACCTACTCTCCTTAACAGAATACGTCCTTGAATTCTTGGAGCTAGATAGTCTCCTAGTGGGTATTTTCGTTAAGCGCCAAATGTAACCAGATAAAAATACATGGTCCAAACCAAGATTCAAACCCATGACCTCTCGAGTCCTAAGCAGACACTTTACATCGTTGCCATAAAAGCTTGCTTGAAGGCAAGGGAGCATAAGTGGAGTATTATACCTTGGCTACAGTAAGACATTTTTAAAACTTGTTGCACAACAGCAAAAGTAAATTTGTCTTTGGTCAAAGTGAACAGGCTATATAATATTATAACAAGACTTAATGTTTGGACAAAATGACTTTAATGTAAATGTGTATAATAATATCTACATTATGACAAATGTTTATATCAACTTGACACTAAAACTACAGCTACCATTTGCACATTTTATAATTTGTATTTCAACACATGCACTTTGCTCCAGTCACCAACCCAAACCACATCATTTTTATCTATTGCTACAGCTGTTGGTTTATGCATGGCGTATGTTGTAGGTATCGGAACACCCTTACAGTCCAAGATATATAAAGTATTATCTGTACAGGCTGACAGATATATCAAACCATGAGCATCACAGGCCACGCCGTCTGCTGTAGATGTAGCTTTGTAGCGATACTTGACATTACCATGTTCATCAACAATAAAATACAAGGCAGAGATGCCAGTTGAGACAACAAACTCATTATTTATAGAGTGACAAACTCTAAATAAACTTATACCTTTCATATCAATATCTAATATAAACTCACGGATAATTTGTCCTTTCATATTGAATGTATATAGTTTAGTTACAGCGGCCTCTCTAAGACAAGCTACTGGTACGTCATTGCCACAAGCTATGATCATATCATCATCACGTGACCTCGCTATACCACGTAGATATAGATCTGCTCTAGCAAAGATTGTAAGCCGTTTCTTATTTAACTTACGTATAGTTTTGCCATTTCTTTCTGTTAAGAATAACAAACCATTTGATGCTTCTGTCATGTCGTCGACGTCAAAGTCCAACGTCTCTGTCTGTAGAACATTTCCTTCCATGTTAAACTTTTGTATACGATTTTTGTATCCATTACAAACCCACACAGTACCATCAGACATTGGAGCAATCGCTGTTGTACTCTTATATTGTTGATCACTATTAAATGTGTTTTCAACCTGCAGTGGAACAAAATTAAATCATAGAACTGATTGGACGGTGCCACTAAAATTTCACAAAAGCTTACAATGACGTTACACTCTAGTACAAACTTACATAACATAAAAATTGTGCATTTTTCATAGATTAAGTAAGACATACAGTAAATCGTGCAACCTGTTATGCAAACCGCTGGTAAAAAGTTATTTTCTTCTAGAAACATTATCACACTGAGTGTGTTGATTCTCTCTGACAGCAATTATAAAGATATCGCCCAAGTAATCCGAATGAAATGTGCAGTACTTTAAATCGAACTTGCTCGGGTTTGTTCGTTAGAGCTAATGAAAATTGCTAAAAACTACTGATAACTTTGTCCGCTAGGCTGATAGGATACTGTCCAACAAGGAAGACATGATGTCACGCGATCTACAAGATATCTGTCTAACTACTTATATAGTCACATTACATACATAGGAATCCATAGGAAGTCACTTACGACAATTGAAAATAATGTCTGTGATTTAAGAAGACTTATTGTTCATAATGGACTGTCGATTATGGAAGATTTTCGTCATTTGATATAATGTATTGATCACGTTCAACTGCAGAGCTTGTCCAAACTGTTAAATAGGATTATGCTTCTTGTTGTATTAGACATAAACAGTGTCCTCCAAAAGTCATTGGACAAACTCCAGAAACGCATGGGCAGATCCAGCGTGGGGGGGGTCAGGGGGTCCGGACCCCCCCCCCCTGGAATTTGGGAAATGTACATGTCCATTAGTGTATTTCATGCTTGTAAGTCATTTTTAAGTAGTATGAAGCAATTTTTCTCTGTGCTTTACACAGAGTTAATGGTTATGTAGTTTTTATTATCAATATGTTGCATTTTTTTCTCCAAAATGTGTATAATATGGTTGTGTTTCGAGGTTCGGACCCCCCCTAGAAAAGTTCGGACCCCTAGAAAAGTTCAGACCCCCCCCCCTAGAAAAAAATCTTGGATCCGCCCCTGGCTGTTTTAGGACAAACTGATTCACGTTTATCTATTTCCAAAGTCATTTTGTAGAAATACCAAAATCAGTATAAATATGTTTTGCAACACATGATTTAAACAATGTTACAATAATCAACTTTAATTGTAGTAACATTACATGTGTTATGTATTTTCTCAAAATTGTATTTGTATGGAAACATTTGAAGGGTAGTGTATATATCAATTTTGTCCGGATGTCTGGAATACTCGTAGTTCTGCTATGAGCGCTTGTTAACAATGTTATATACAGTTAATTGATTGAACATCAGACATATGACGTTTTATGTCACTATTTCATAGTACATTCATTTTAGTAGTTGAGAAAAACGTCAGCTGTGAGAGAGAAGTTTTGAAATAGCGATGCCTGTTTTGTGAGATAGAATATTTATAGTTTAAATCAAACATGTTTAGAAGTCAACACGTATCAGACATGACAAGGTACAAATCTATAGCTATTAATTCTGAAAGACATATCACAGAAGATTGTACGACTTCATAAAGACGAAATAGCATAAAAATGCTGAAGTTTGAAGTTTTTAGGCTTCGTGTAGACAAAAATACAAAGATTTTCTAATGCATTGTCGCAAATAAAAGTTCACTAAATAAACACTTTTTTATGCTTTACGAATTATGGAGTTACTTGATGAAAATATACGGTGAAAAATGATCATTATACAGTGTCATCCAAAATTTCTTTGACAAAAACATGTTTTTAGGATAAACCAATAGGCGGATCCAGCGGGGGGGGGGGGTTCAGGGGGGTCTGGACCCCCCTAGAATTGGTCCAGGAAAATGTACCTGTCCGTTAGTGTATTTCTTGCCTGTAAGTCATTTTAAGTAGCATGAAGCATTTTTCTCAGTGCTTAACATAAATTATTGGTTATGTAGTTTTTATTATCAATAAGTAGCATTTTTTCTGTAAAATGTGTATAACGTGGTTGTGGTTTGAGGTTCGGACCCCTGGATCCGCCCCTGAAACCTATTAACACACACCTTTGATTATAAAAAACAAATAGTCATCTGAGCAAATTCACATTATCAATAAATATTACATGTAATTTTATCGTCGAATGTTTCAACCGAAGTTACATAAACAAGGTTTAATTTAATATAGTAGAGTTATTTGCGGTAGACATGCTAAGCCTTTTCCACAGATTCAATTGTTCCAAGAACTTTAGGAGAGCACTGTATATAGTACTCACCAAAAGTTTGGAGACAATGAAAAATTAAATGAAATTCTTAAATTTCATTGATATTTTTGTATAACCATTTTTTAAAAATATATCTAATATGGTTGGTGATAAAATGAAATCAAATTTTGAGAATGCTTCTTACTTATAAGATTCAGAATCTGATATCCAAAAGCCTCCAAAACCAACTTCAATGTAATTCTATCTAATAACACAGATTTTAAGCTAATTTGATAGTCTCATCTTTAAATAGTACCATAACAAAAAATAAGCTTAACTAAAATTCATTAAAAAATGAATGGTAATTAAATTTTGATAAAACCTATGCAGTTGGCTTACAAAGTGAAAATGTCTCCAAACTTTTGGTGGGTACTGTATAAAATGATTCAGATTATACCTGGAGTTCAACAGAAGGTACTTCTTTCATCAAACCTTCCATCACAGAACATAGTCTACCCAACATCTGATGTGGTGAATGTTGTGTGAACACAGATGGTTCAAATATAAACTTCTTTCTCCATAATTTATCTGCTGTTGGCGTAGTGTCCATTTCTAGCAAATAAGATTTATGTATGATAAGTATAACAGTTCATTGATATAGTAAAGTTCTTCCACTTGGTTTGTTTACTTGTTTTTGCTGGGTTTAACGCCGTAGCAACTCATTGTATAGGTAATATAACAGAGGTCAGTCAACCTACTCACTGTTCTTGGAAAGTCTAAATCTCTGTACCGGATTTAGCTGTTAACCAACTACTAAGCGCATACTTTCCTTAGTGACTTACAACTGCCCTACATAATTAAGAATTATTGGTAGGAGGCAGAATAGCTGTAGAAATAATTTCATGACCAAGCTCCACTAAAGTATGCTCCGCCCGGGAATCAAACTAACGATCCCGCGATCAGTAGACTTGCGTGCTACCGACTGAGCTAGCCGGGCGGCAACTCTTACACTTACAACGTGAACATCGTTGTCTTAATAGAAGAATGGTTTTATTATAAGGTCATTTTCTTACCAGATTAAACATTTGGAGCTTAAAATTTGTCATCAATGGTATGATTTTACAATAATCAAGATGGTCTTTGCAGTAATATAAGTTACGGATCAGAAAGTACATATTATATGATAAACTATTTCTTCAGTGCAAGTACATAATTAGTTTAGTTCACAACATTTAATTTTAATTTTATTGCGAAACATGTTCTTACAATTTAGAATAAAGACTGTCGAGTTAGCTTCTAAGCCCACCCAGTACTAAGTTGGTAGGATAGAGCTTCTTTCTAAACAATGAAACAACGATGTAGGTTTTTGATGTGATTTAAACCATCACAGAGCTGACTTCAATTAATTATCAGACCAACGTCGTTACTACTCATAAACGTCATTTTCATATAATGATATAAAGTCTGAGCATATCCCCAGAGGAACCTTAAACAATCAACAATGGGGTATAAACTCCAGGCACATTTTAGGAGATTTAAACTTTACATTGTTGGTAAGTTATAAAGACATCTGCTTGAAAACTTTAAAAACGGATTAGTCATAATCATCATACAGCTATATGTACGTGGCATTGTGTACAATAAGTTTACTTGACTCACAATGGAAGGAATTCGTAACGCTTATATGAATCATTCTGTCTAAAGCGACAATTCTGTAAGTTTTAAAAGCTAGATATATTTTTTTTACAGATAATGTTTGTTTATATAGAACAAACCTTTAAGTTTCTTCGTCACTTCCGGTCCTTTGTTTACGATATCTAATCCATTTTCGGTCTCAAGCAATTCCCTTCCATCTTCAACCATTTTCTGTAGATTCTTCACTTTCTCTTTAACAATATCTCGACATTCTTCCAACTTTCCACGACTCTGTGTGCTTTGAACACGAATAGATTTAATATACGACTTGGACAGTTCATCTATCAAACGCTTTGCTTCATTAGCGTGATTTTCTATTCGTGAAATAGCATTACGTGATTCATCATCGATTTCCAAACGTTTAGAGTTTATTTCAGCACATTCTGCGTGTAACTTACGTACACTAGCATTAGAATTCTTTATCTCCTGAGCAAGTTGATGTTTCCTATCCTCGTACACGTCTTCAAGTCCTAACGTTTCATGTCCATCATGTGACAGAATCTTACAATCTCTACAAATACTTTTATCACACTCTTTACAATGAAATCTGAGCTCCTCCTCCTCATGGTCAGGACATCTCAATCCAAAACCTTTAGGTAAGAGTGAAGGTAAAGAGATAGAATCTAAAGATTCATCATCAATTCCAGGCGGCATGATCAGAGGAGCATCGTTGTCACCTGTTAGATCACCAAGATGTGATACGTTAAACGTGTCAAGTCGCATTCTTTTAAGAAAGTCACGATTGCATTTCTCACAAAAGAATTCCTCACATGAGCCACAACGATATTGCGCTAATCTTGCTTCTTTGCAATTACCGCACACATTTAACTCAGACTTGGTTAAGAGTTTTCCTCCTGCACTCTTTGGTCGATAGGATGGAAGTAGGATTCCACTTTTACATAATGGACAATCACAACCAGTTCCTCTTTTAAATGTTAAGATATGGTGTTCTAAACACTCGGCACAATAATGATCAAAACATGGAGTATTTCCTGGGAAATGATACCCATCCGTACAAACCTTGCACTTAACGGTGTTCGGTTTCTTTAAAGGATATGTTGTAACCGGAAGTGCAATAGTCGAGACGCTCGGTGGACGTCTATCATGATGTTCACGTCTGTATCTCGGCTTCAAAGTGCTGGTACTCGGTGGACGCTTTGGTCGTTTCATAGAACTTGGAGGTATTCCATAAATAGCTGCACTCGGTGGTCTTGACACTAAGATAGAGCTAGGTGGTCTAGAAAACAGGACAGAACTTGGACGTCCAGACTGAGGTCTCCGTCCTTCTTCGCGTTTCTCTTTTTCAGATAACTCCAGTAACGTGTTTAAAAATGTGTCGTTCATTTTGTCCAGAAATTTTAATCCAGCTTCTAGATTTGAAACGTTACTTTGATCATTGTTTAACCTTGCCATTGAATGTATTACTTGACAATGTTTGGTTTAAAGTTTCACAATATTCTTTATCGTCATGACTACAAAGTTAAAGTAACACTGCACTGACAAAACCACAATGTACATGTATAGTGTATAAAATATAAGTTGATCTGTAGTTAGTTTATGATACAAAAAATATAATATAACTACAGTGCCATCCAAAAGTTTAATACTTAAATCCTGATTTATTTAATAACCCGATTTACATTTAACCATTTAAATAAAACAAAAAGTCATTTGAGCAAATTGCCAAATCAGCATTAAGTTGTTTATCAACATAATATTTGATTCAAGCTATTTCACGCACATGGTTTTTAATTTTAGTAAAAATTACTTGTTGTATGCAATTAAGTTTTTTTTCCTACACAGTCATTTGTTTCTAAACTTTTGAATGACAGTGTATATCGTACCAAATACCAATCCTTCAACTGAATACCGAATCTAATATCCATTGTTTTACACACCAGAACGTCGATCACATTGTCCAACTTTATGGGACTCGCTTTACCATTATCATCTTATCAGACTGGCAGCGTATAGTAATATAAACCGAGGGTTAATCTGTTTATTGAATAGATGAGATCTGTTTGTACGCCTATCTAAGCACCAAACTTTACAATGAAATATATATAACGGAATTTAATCAGTTGAATAATCAAAACTAAACTTTAACGATCATCATAATTGAATGTATATACCATATCTTTCTTTTCAAAGATTGGATTTTGAAATTTTTAAAGAGCAAACTATGGAGGGTGCCACAATATGAATTTATTAAATTTGATACTAAAGTAAGAACTGATTATGATTATAGAGCGAATCAAATTGTAATAAGATACATTGACTTTAAACAAACGTTTTTTGTCTTTAAAGATTATAATAAATATCGTATTTATTTCATGAATAATGTACACACAGTGCGATGAATTTTAATTGTAACGTCAAGCTTTTTGGTTTTGAATAGAACATAAAAATACAAATGGTTTATCAATGAATTTAATTGTAACAAGACTTTACTGTTTCTATTGAGTTCTTTATGGATTGTCTTCTTTTAAAGACAGTATCGATAAATTAAAAGGATTGAGTGTGATTGACATGGCAACAGACCAAAACAACTTTAGATATTTAATTTATTTGTTAAGGACAGATCGGTTCAGACTGATCGTATATTGAACATACATTTCATCAATGCCAAAGATGACTTGAAATTGTTTTAAAAATTAAATGACATATATGGATTAATATATATAAAGTAATCATATTCACGGACAGTGTTAAAGGATAAAATGCCTCTTTCAAGACCATGTTCGCAAATGACGCGCTATACGGAGCACAAGTCTTCGCCATCAAGACCCAGTTCACAAATGACTCGGTATACAACTATAAGCCCGACGCCGACTCCGCGTGCGCTGAGTCCGACATCTCCGACGTATTCAAGACCTTCATCCGTGGTATCCAAATACTCCAGACCTGGTACAGCAGCTGGAAGTGTGAAACTTACCAAAGGAAATCCAATGAAATGTAATGTATGTTTGAACAAGTTAGAATATCAATGGATCTTACCAGGGTTACACAACTTCTGTGCTCATTGTCTTGAAGATTACATTCTCCGTCATAGTCGCGGGAAACACTGCCATTGTCCAATTTGCCGAGCTGGGATTCGTCTCCCTAAAGAACCCAAGAAGCCAAATAAGAAGATAGGACGATTTCCATTAGGAACAGACTTAATTATATGTGACGTGTGTGAGGACAACCCAGCATTTTATAAGTGTTCTGAATGCAATGAGTTCTTCTGTGAAAAATGTAACAAGTTACATCTTCGTATGAAAATGGGACGTGAACATCATGTTAATATTTTACCTTCTATTAGAGCCGTGAATGACAAACTGAAAGTTAGAGTTTATTGTGATGTCCATCAACATGAAGAAGTAAAGTTTCACTGTAAGAAATGTGATGTCCCAATATGTCGAGATTGTAAAGTCATCGACCATGAAGGTCACGAAACAACGTCTGTGAAAGATGTAGCTGATGAAAGGAAACTCAAAGTCTCTACAGCTATGGTTAGCGCTAAAGGTCATCTTGCTAGACTGAAGGCAGAGGCTATTGAGATTAAAAATAGGAAGATATCTTTAGAAGAAGAAATAGGTCACGTAACACAAGATATCAAACAACATGCCTTGAAGATAAAAGATATAGTTGATGAACACGCTGCTCATCTCATACAACAAGTACGTCAACAACATGAAGAATCTCTCGCCAAGTTAGACAATTGTCTGGAAACAGTCAACAAGAAGACTGAAGGAATTAGAAGTCTGCTAGATAATGCTTCTGTACAACTAGATAATGCAACTGATGTAGCTATCATTAATACAAGTCAAAATCTAAATGAAAGTTTAAAAGGTTAGTTTGTTTTATAATTGATTTGCCTTTATTTGAGTATCACGTATAATTCATCGCTTTATCCCATCAGCCCGAAGCCTATCACTGTATCGATGTCAAAAACTGATACTAAACTTTACTAGTTTTACAATTTAGGATAGTACAGAAAGATTTTGATGCAGTCACCTATATAGATGCTGTTTTCCTAAGTAAAATGTTCGATTTCATTTGTCTTGAACTCAGATAAACTGAATCTGTTGTGAAAAGTATTGACAGTAAATAACAATCTTACCCCTCTTCAAAATTCAAATTTACAAACAAGCATAACAAATATCATACAAATTGAATTTGCAGACTTGTAGAAAATAGACAATGAAAATTTTCCAGTCTGTTAAATTAGTCTATAGCGCTTTGACGAGCCCAGTGGTCGAGGGTTTGATTCTCGGAAGGACCAACGTAGCTCTTCGTTCGGGTGCTTTAAACTGGGTAATAGTTAGGGTTTAGAGATTTTAGCCTCTTCAGTGACACAGAGTAAGAGGCCTTACTTTTGAGATTATTCGAAAATTAGTGTAAAGCCGCAATAAATTAATAAAATTTCGATATTTAAGGGATTCCATTTCTGCACCGATTTCATAGCACAACATAAAGTTTAGTCTTAGGCCTGTTTCAGGAAGCGGCTTAATCTATCATAAGTAAGCCAAATATTGCTATTTTTCCGTCTTATTGCGGATTTCATCATTTAACTAATGCATCTTTCTTCTGGCTTTATAAAACTTGATACTATATAAAGATACATTATTACATTTGCAGACATATTTATTGAATATTTCTATTATCTAAGTACATCAAGAAGACAATACAGTAGTTATATATTGTCACAAAATCTGACAGTAATGTCTTTATACACAGAATTCAACCATCAATCTATAAGACAGTAAACGCAATCTCTGCATAACTGCATTTTACAAACCAATTAGTGTAATCCCACATTACTATATCATGAGGTGTTTCCTGTCACGCTATAGGATCATTTCATCTTATTTATGATGCAAAAAAACAGTAAAATTCAAATTAAAGCAACACGTGTACATTTCTTTTACAGAGGCGGACATACCTTCTTTCACAGACAAACTATGGCGTAAAAGACATACATTTGCTAAAGGTGACATCGACGAACTAATGATTCAACAAGCTGTCGGTGATCTCAAGTTTTCTGCTGAAGGACTGTTTGTACCTTTGCCTGCTGTTGAACTTCAACTGGTTTCTACATTCAATTGTGACCAGAACTACAGGAGTACTTCATCTATCACGACACAAAGTGACGGTACAGCCTGGGTTTGTAATGGATACAAAAATAAAATACAACGTTTTGATATGTTTGGTCGTATAATAGAAGTTGAGACAACAGAGTTCGATATAGATGACATGACAACATTAGTTGATGGAACTGTTTTAATGACAGAGCATGATGGTATGGCGATACGTAAACTGGACAAAACACATCATGAGTCATACTTCGCCAAGACTGATCTCTACCTCAGAGGTATTTGTACGTCACGTGACGGTTCAAATGTCATTGTAGTCGGAAATGACGTACCTGTTTCCAAAACGAGGCAAATGCAACATGCTAAGATTTTGATCTTTTCTACAACCGGACGTAGAATCAGAGAGATACGAATTAACCGAGGTCTAAGTTTATATCGTGTTTGTCATACAGTTAATGGTGACTTTGTTGTGTCAACAGGAATGGGTTCTAAGTATATTGTCATTAACTCGGATGGTAATACTAAATACACATACACTGCCTCGGGTAGCGCGGACGGTGTGGCGTGCGATGCACATGGACTTACAATTCTATCTGATCTTAAAGATGACACAATACATTTACTAGACAGCAAGGGTAAACCACTGCCATTTACTTATAGTTTAAATAAACCAAACGCCGTCGCGGTTGACAATCGTGGACATATATGGGTCGGTGATTTAAACAAAATTAGAATTATGAAATATATATAAAATTGTTCTATGTTCAGTAAATTTCCACTATTAGGCTCATCAAAATTGATATTAATGCTTATTGAACGGTCTTAATGTAAGGATTTTTTGTCTTCTCAAATGAAACATCTGTGACTAAAAAACTCGTCAAAAATTAAATGCTGTTCAATAACCAAAGTGACCATTAAAGTGGAACTTCACTGACTTAACACTAACATTTATAAAGATATGATACAGGCAACTAAATGCCATAATGGTCAGTTACAGACATTGTCTTAGCTTACATATATCGTTTATACACATTTTTCCTGTCATTATATTTTTCAAGTATTCTAACCGCTGTTATAATTATGTTGTGTGTTGTGTATACAATGTTCTCCAAAAGTCCTTGAATTAAATCTTGTTCTTAGTATTTAACCAAGTGTTTATGTGTTCTACACATTTGGCTTAAAACTATGTGGAACTATGTGAAGTATAAACCGATTCACATTTATTCATGAACAAAACAAAGAGTCAAACAGTATTCACGACTAACTTTTATTAGCGCTGGACATTCGGTCCAGCAAAATGGTGTTTTTTTTCTGGACCGAAAGAAAGTTTACTGGACAGGAGAAATCTTAGTTATTTTAATGATTTATCAAATTATATAAAAAATTATATAAAATTTATGTAAATTATGTAAAATTTATTAATCAATTTAGTAAATATATATGCACAAAAGTATCAGAAGGGAACAGAATTATTACGGTGTTTTTGTTCATATGTGAAATTTCTAATTGAGTGTATGCATTTTGATGAGTTTTGAAATCGCTGGCTGTGAAAAGTTGGTGGACCGTCGAACCACTTACATTCTACAAGTCTCTAGACCGAATGCGATTTTGATAGACTCGGTCCACGATCCACTGGATAAACTCGAAGACTGACTCATATCCTAGCAAATTCCAAAATTAGAATGCAATTGTTTATCAAATTATGATTCAAATTATGTTAAAATATGCTTTAATTATAAAATGTAATAGAAATACTTCAGGAATGCATGGTCAGCTTTTCTTATTTTTTGTCCAAGAACTTTTGGAGGACACTGTCATATTGTAATATTGTAATATTGTTACTTGTGTTTTTATCATAGATAATTTATAGATTATTTTATCATTGTTATTCTCATGTGGTCCTTTTTGTATCTCGTTTATAACTTTTTGTAAAACTTAAATGAAAACGTGTGACAGTATATGGTAACATTTACATGATTCTTGCACTGTCTTGTGCTCTAAAAGTCTCGAATTTTATTCTTTTTTTCAAACCAATTAAATTGTTCTCAGCCAGGCGAAAACAATGTTAATGACTAGAATTATTTATTTTGATCGAACATATACGAACTAAAAACACAGAGCTGACCTGGAAATCAAATTTCAAGACAATCGTACAAGACTTTGACGGTCTTCGAATGTCAAATACATTTAAGATTTTGTCACGCACTTCTCGTTATGTGGGCATTACATTTAACATTTTAAACATGAAGGGCGTTCAATAAAGAATGTGTAATACGTAATTTTTAATAATACGAAAGATGTGAAATAAGCTTTTAAATGTTATATAAACTGAAGAATATGATTGACTTGAATAAATTAATATTGTACGAGCACTTGAACAGCTTGAACCCCTGGCCAATACTTCTAAGAGGTTCGATGAAAAGTTTATAGGAAAGCCAAAGTTTTGTATTAAAAGACGTTGTGATAATTTTGTAAGTTACCTTTATTGTTTATATATATATTATATGTTATCATACTGTGATAGTTTTGTGTTACCAATAGAATATAATATTTTATCATAAAATAAACCATAACTTGTTTAAATCACTATTTGTTTTTTAGATGTTTTTTCGTGATAAAGTAGAACTTCTATTCAACAAAGTCGGTACAATCTGCAATGTTCATCGTCACATGTATATACAATATATAAAATTTTAAATATCAATCTTTACTATAACAGTTGACACTTAACCAATATTCTACAAAAACTTGCTTATAATCATTGTTATATAAAACAATACCTCGGATTGAAGTATACAAATTTACCTATAAAAGGTCAAATAACAATACTAAAGTCAAACAAAGTATGGATATTATCTGACAATCCATTTATTTAATTTATTTTACGAAATTATTGATGCAATGTCGTCTTTAAACTTCATACACTAGATATTTATAACATGGAGGTATGTAATTAGGCCATACACGATTGTTTCATACTCGCCCGGCCAGCTCAGTTGGTAGCATACAACTCTACTGATCGAGGCGTCGTGGGTTCGATTCCCGGGCGGGCATACTTTCGAGGAGTTGGTCTTGAAATTATTTCTACGGCCATTCACCCTCCAACCAATGATTATTAAATATGTAAGGCAGTTGTCAGTCAATGATGAAAGTATGCGCTAAGTAGTTTGTAAACAGCTGAATCCAGAGATTTAGCCCTCCCAGGAACAGTGAGTAGGTTGACTGAACGCCGTTATATGAGCTATACAATATGTTGCTACGGCGTTAAAACCAACAACAACAAAACAAACAAACACTAAATCTTGTTTCTTAGTTAACAGAAAACACTTGAAAATACTCTCTCTGAGATTTGATTTTTTATTTGATTTTTTTTAAATAATCCAGTCAGTGCCTATAATTGCGTTTAGTGAATGGAATCTTAATAGTTCAAGGAAAACTGACCTAAGGATTGGTAGATAAAATAAATATTATATTTAGACATTTAATTTAGGTCGGATTATTTCAAGAACGAATAACATTAGCTATGTAAGTCATTGTTCGACGCAGAAAGATACAATACAAGTCAAAAAACGTACTGACTATTTTCTACGGCAATTTTCTCTTTTACTTTTCTACATAGACGGACAAATTGTCAGCCAATGGCGAATATATATGAGTATTGGTTTGCGAGTAACGTCTAGAGAAATAAGCTGCTCTAAGAACTAAAAGTATGTTAAACTATCAAATTCGCACTGGTTGAAAAAACTGTTGAGAGAGCGACAAAATGCATAGCAAAACAAAAAGGTCTAATAGTGAAAACCTCTCTAGACGCCGAAAGTAATTCGTTTATTAATTTAAAGGATTGTCACCGCAGAATTGTCACGTTTTAATAAAAATCGTTCAAGAGGACAATGTTACAAAGCAATAATGGATTTGTAATGTCACTTGTACCCAGGGCGGCGTTAAAAGTCTAACAATTAAATGGAATCAGCACCGAGCGACTATCTGTAGAGACAATTTTAATTCAGCGATGATTTTTTTATTAAAGTTCTTCGTTCAAAGGTTTCAACTTTAATATCAATTTCTCTAAAACTCTAAACATTTTAGAGAAATATTTCGGAAACAGTAAAGCTGGCAGTGTTCTGAAAATGACAATTTTAGTGCTAATTGATATTATGCTGTTTTATCAATTTGCCACGATTAACAAAAAGTCTAATAAATGATAGAAACATGTTTTTAGACATATATTTAATATGTATTGAACAATCTTAACGCCGTGGTCATTTAAATGCAAGATCAATACAGAATTATAATTGTTTAAAATATATGCAATATAATTCCTTAGTTATAAATTTATACACTTTACAGGGGAGGATCCAGGATTTTTCTAGGGGGTCCGAAATTTTCTAGGGGGGGGGGTGTCCGAACTTTCGAACCACAACCACATTATACACATTTTGCAGAAAAAATGCAACATACATGTATTAATAATAAAAACCACATAACCATTAAATCTATGTTAAGCGTCGAGAAAATTTGCTTCATGCTACTTAAAAATGACTTACAGTCAAGAAATACACTAATGGACAGGTACATGTTCCAAATTCTAGGGGAGGGGGTCCGGACCCCTAACTCCCCCCCCGCTGGATCCGCCTATGCTTTAAAATCTTTGATTAAAATGATTAAGTAATATATGAGGACCATAGTTCGACAATAAGAATGATCAAACATTTTGATAACTTGATTAGTCAGTATAGATTCTAATACTGATTGTTTTAAATATCCATACGACATTATACATTTATATGAATAGAAGTCGTACGACATATGGCAATTGGTCACGTCATTTTTATAGTATCATCGTACGATCAGACAACCTTACATGTAATATGACATTAGTCGTGTGGAAGAATTATATAATGATATTATAATTTGATTTAACTGATGTTTTTATGTGTTATACTAAGTCACTCAAGTTAAGTGGTTTGCACAGAGAAATATGATCTATCTATTAAGGCAACTTAACTCGTGACCACTCAACCCGTAATTAGGGTCTGCCCAATACGTAAGTACAGACAACTCAACCCGCGGACAACCCTTTCAGTATTAAATAGCTTTGCGAGTTAAAACTCGTTTGGGTACTGTTTTTAACTTTTAATATAAGTCCACTTTGTAAATTATTATATACCAAACTTGTATAGCGCTCTTTTCATATTGAATATATGTTCAAAAGCGCTTCACAATCATATGCATAATTAGGAAATAATTAAATGAAATCGAAAATGGTTAAGCGATGATAAAATATTGAATAATAAAATGAAGACTTATATAAAACTAAGAATTAGTTATCAATAGAGTGCTAATAGTAGTTGAGAAACAAGTGGGGTTTAACTGTAAAAGATAGTGCAATGAGTAATAATGAACTGTTGGTAGAAAGGCAATCAATTGGTCGATGGAGAGTCTGGCTATAGATGCCTTGAAAATCTTTGCTTGCAAGGTGCAAAGTTGAATTCTTATCCAAGGCTCCCACCCGAACATCCATCAGCATTAGTGCCCGCGCGTCCCACCAACCACCATGCATTATATAGTGGTGAGATAAAGTAAAAGTGGTAAAGGTAATGAGTAGATCATCAATAAAGGCAGCCACCGGCCAATAGGAATCAGACAAGATCCCTTAAAAATCCATGATTGCAAGTTGCAAAGTCGTATTCTAATCCAAGGATCTCACCAGAACAACCATCAGCGTCAGCGCCTGTAAAGATTTTTCAACATTTAAAACGTGCACGTTAGGTTGTGGCTGACCTGGTAAACTTCTGGTAGCAGCTGGATTTAGCTTTAATAAAAGTTAAACACCATGTCCACTTGCTTATTACAGGAATACGTTTTCTGGTTATTTTGAAAAGGTGACTGATTTTCACGAGCAATAAATGGTTTATGTCAAAAACACATCTGAGTTGATAAAGACTTTGAGACAAGTTCAGAAAAAATGTCTAAATATGTACTTATTTCTGTACTCATAAGTATAACAGCACTATTTTGATAGTTCTAGATATTTCCGCCTTCTTTACGACTGTGCCATATCAGGGCAATGGAGGGTAAGAAATTATTTATCATGTACCGTCAAATTATTGCTGTTATACTTGTACTGCGAACCACGTGTTAGACGGGTTTTCTCAACAGGACCGACATCCTGTATCATATAGATTGTCTAGTAAGTTCGTATGTAAGTTATAAATACATTTTGTTTCAACTCAAGACACGCGCATCAACCGTTTATAAACTAAAATGAAACTTCTAAATGGAATTGAGATAAGGCCATGCCAAATTGGAATTTTGTTTAGCGTCAACTCAAGTTTGACAAACCTAGCTACCTATTCACAAAAACACACAAACTGAAAACGAAAACTCATGATGTGTCCATTCTAGCTAGTATTCACACAAATAAGTACTTGGTAGTATATGAATATTTATGACATTTATGTGAGATTGAAGTAATTCCATAAAAGTATATACAACATACACATGTACATTTTCATTAATCAAATTTTTCCTGAGAAAAATCAATTATCAAATTCCGTAACAACAGATTTATTTAAGAAAATTTCACCAACAATTTTGTTTGTTTTTTGGATTGAGGACTCTTAAACCTACGCCCACGCGGACGCTTAACAAAATTCCGGTATTGCATGGCCTAACTACCTAGCAGTCTAGTATAAAACATTAACACCGACCTTGAACATCTATACATATATACCAACGTAACAACAACATTACAAACAATTATGGTCATAAAACAGTTTTGTTATTTTCATCAAATTCGTAATGATAATATTTACGATGCCATTATTTCTTTTACATTAAGTTATCTGTTATGTACGGTGGCATAGAGGTGACATGGAGAAATATTTAAAATACCACTACTATTACGTGGCCACGCAGTAGCTATTACGTGCGCACGCAATAACGTTTATGTGGCCACGCAATAGCTTTACGTGGCCACGCAGTAGCTTTTACGTGCGCACGCAATAACGTTTACGTGGTCACGCAATAGCTTTACGTGCGCACGTAATAACTGTCCAATGAAAAACGGCCGCCAATTTCGACAACTCTCATTGGTCAATTATAACGTGCGCACGTATCACACTAGGATGTTTGGTTTAATGATTTGATAATTGTACATTCACTTTCTCTGCTGGTAAAGATTTTTTCATCTTTTTATAAAACGTTTAGTGATATTTATGGTGCCATATTTCTGCCACCAGTTAACGAGATAATTTACTTGTTAATCAAGTGATTATCTAGTTAACGCAACTAGATAACCACTTACCGCTTATCAATTATTGGATATTGCGTAATATCTAAAGTCTGCGATGACTTAAGTGTTACTGTGTATCATTAAAATGGAGCAAACAATGCTATTTATAGATAACTTGTTATGTAGTTACGTAACAAGATTACCACGTAATTAACTAGTTAATTAGGGGCTACTGCACTTTACCGGTACGTAGTAATTCAGCGGAAGTAGAAACAGCCGAAGGCGCCTATATAAGATCGCCACGCTTGCGCGTGGCGATCTCGTTAAAACGGCATTAAAAATGAAAATTAAACTGTTTTTTGAATTCCTCGTAAAAAAGTGAGCTAACAACTTTGTTAATGAAATATAAAATTACAGCGTAAACAAATCCGCAGGTGTCAGTTTATGTATGGCCTTTGAAAATAGGTCGTTGCTAGCACCGAGTTAGCCGTTGCTAACACGTGATTTTTTGCAAGGATTTGATTGGTTAAGGTAAGTTGGTCGTAGTAAATTCGTAGTAAACAAAAACAGCTGATTTTATTGTCATGTCTATTGTATACGATAATATATACGAATTGTGTCGCAAGAAGGAGAAATTGATTAAGTGGTTACAAGAACAGGACTTACTAGGTAATTTTGGTGGAGATTGTGTTGTTTGTGCTGAAGGGAAGGTTTCGTTAGTGTCTGAAAAGAGCTACAGCTCAGATCAGCTGGTGTGGAGGTGCAGTAATAGAAGGTGTAATAAGAAAACTTCTATCAGGGAAGGCTCCTGGTTCTCTGGAACTCATCTATCCTTAGAGCAGGTAGTTAAATTAACATACTACTAGGTGTACGACCTGCCGAACGATTTCATTTCCAGAGAATTGAGGATCGGCAGTGACCATACCTTAGTTGACTGGAAAAATTTCGCCAGGGAAGTCTGTCTTGACATCCTAAGACAAGATAGTGAGCAGATTGGAGGGCCTGGCAAGTTTGTCGAGATTGACGAAAGCAAATTCGGCAAACGGAAGTTCCATAGAGGAAGGAGGGTAGACGGTGTGTGGGTATTTGGTGGGATCCATAGAGAGAGAATCTAAGAGGTGTTTTTTGAGATCGTCAGTGACAGAAGCGCAACAACATTAGTGCCAATTATAAAGAAATACATTAAGCCAGGTACTACCATACTGTCAGATTGTTGGAAGGCATATTCTAGGCTTCAAGAGGAAGGTTACGGACATTTGACCGTAAATCACTCAATAGAATTAAAAAACCAGGAGACAGGTGCCTGCACCAATTTGATAGAATCAACTTGGAACGCGGTTAAAAGGTCGTTACCAAGAACTGGTACCCAGAAAACACGTTATGGCAGCTACCTGGTTGAATATTGTGTAAGAAAAAAGTACATTAAAGATTCTCAGGACAAGTTTCTCTCCTTTCTAGACTTGATAAAAAGAGTTTATCGCTGTCAACAAAAACCTCGTTCACCACTAAAGCAAATACAGAACATTCAATTCATGAAAACAGTTTTGACTTGTTTGAATAGAAAGGTAAGTGATTTTATTAAAGTTTCATGTTATTTTCTGTCTTTTATCGGGGGCTGCCGCCCCCAAACCCCCGCTTTTTTACCGTCAACGTCAGTACCGACTCAATGTAGAATGGCGACGCGATAGTTGTTTACATTGTTGCTAAGTTAGCAACGGACGCGCACTTGCAAAAATGGCGCATGCGCAGTAGACGCGTACCGGTAAAGTGCATTCTAGCCAGTTAATTATTTTGTTATTTGGAGCAGTGGTCCAGTAGTAGGACGCGCGCTCAGTGATCGACAGGTCACGGGTTCGATCCCCACAATGAGCACTGCTAATTTCCTTGAGCAAGAAATAAACCTACAATTGTTCCACTCCACACAGGTGGAAATGCACTGTGAGGGATCGCCTGTCTGTGGGTGATTTCAGTGATCAGGATATATCGTACATTGTAAAGTCGGCTGAACATGTACAAGGAGGCAGACTTTAAACCACACTTTAACTTTTTTAACTTTACGTAACTAGTTAAACACTTATCACTTATACAAAATAAATCTAATTGGTTATCTAGTTACGTTAAAAAGATAATCATTTAATAAGGTAGTGAATTATTTGGTTAACTAGTTACATAACTTATTAACTTTTTAATTACCAAGTTACATAACTACTTAACACTCCATCAACTAGTTACATAACTAGTCTAGTTAACTACTTAATTAACTAGTTAATTATCTAGTTATCTGGTGGCAAAAATATGCCTCCATAAATATGTTTTGATGTGATCTGTTAGTGTGACATTTGAATGTCATGAAATATTTATTACTCACGGGAAATATTATTCACAAACTAGTTCCAGAAAAATGTTTTCGACACCAAAAGGTACAACAAAACAAAAACATCGCTACAATAAACATCTCAACAATATTTCATAATTTTTAGATGAAGAGTATAAATATCGTGAAATGACTTTCCAGTCTAACGAAAAAAATGTTAACGAAGGCATACATCAAGCAAATATGAGGTTCCAATATTTCAATACTGTAGTTATATTCCACAGTTTCAGATGGCTTTTTGTTTTCATTTTTACATCATAAAAAAAAAACACAAAAAAAACAACAAAACATTGTAGTCATATTTCAAATGATTTATCGTAAAATCACAAAATATTTAACAAAATTTCTTGACAATCTAAAATGGTCTATAGGTTCATTCATTATCAAGATATGCTGATCCTGTCATTGACGTCATGACCTATTGTAGCAAGTAACATTAGTCACAACTGTTCTTTTCATTAACAATGCCGCAGTTCCAATTATTAAAAAGAATTTTTTTTCTAGTCAATGATTACATTAAGTTTCGTAGGTAGAAAGATCGCACACAATTTACTTAGCACCAAGAAAGTCTTATTAGTGATGATGTTTAATAGACTAAATAATTTTGTATTTGACCTTAATTTGAAGAATGCCAATGCCAATGTCAAGTTTAGTAGTAAAGAGTGACATTATACTACTTATTATGATCTGTTCTTATATTTTAGTCACACGCCCTTAATGTATTTTGTCCAATTACGTGAAGAAGATCTTGTAATTAGCGCTAATGACATCTTGGTACAGTAGAGTCAATAAGTATTAACCTAGATTACAATACATGCTCGGAAGTTAACGTAGATCTAAATATAGACCTTAAAACAACACTCACGTTAAAAGTTTAAGTGTGGTTTAAAGAATGCTTTCGTATACATGTTCAGCCGACTTTACAATCTTGTACGATAACTCCTGATAACTTTAATCACCCTTAGACAGGCGATCCCTCACAGTACCCATTTACACCTGGATGGAGTGGAACAATTGTAGGTTACTTTCTTGCTCAATGAAATGAGCAGTGCCCCAGTTGGGATCGAACCCGGGACCTCTTGATCCCTAAGCGCGCGCTCTACCACTGGGCCACTGCTAATCGTGCAATTTTTTATACTTAAGCGGAACTTCATTGAATTGCACTTCAATATTTATCGACAATTACTTGTTTTATTTTGAAGTTCTGATTGTGCGATATAAAATATATAGTTTTTGAACTCTTTGAACTCTCATTTTCCCTTCACACATTGTCTTATGATTTTACAAGGTAGATACAAATAAAAGCCATTTGTCATCAATAGTTCAAAAACCGAACTTGGGTTTATTGAGAGCAAAAAAACAATTCTGAAAGCTGAACTGTTCTCATTAATCCCAATCCTTGTTTCATCAGGTTAATTCTATTTCATGGACGTAAAGACTAAGAAATCAAAGTAAGACATAAAAAACGTCGGTAAAATAACAATGAGAATCTCATCCATACTAAATGACAAAACACAAACACAGTCATTAACTCTGGCTTAATTTGAAAACTCTTATTTTATTTTTATCTTGCTAAAGTATGTATTACATCAAGCAAAAACATCATGATAATATATATCAGAGTTTCAGACTTTCTTTTCATTATAAATCACTATCCCGTCTAATGAGTGTTAAATGATTTCTGTGAGTTTTTTTTTTGGTTATCCTTTTATTCCCCTTGACGGAATAGTTTTGAACCTTTTATCAAATGTATACAGTACATATATGGAGAGCGAATCAAAACAATAAATGCATTTCAATGCACTGTATTTAAATGCATTGGTATTGTGTCAACATTTTTACTAAAAATGCTAAAAAATATTTTTTTATTTATAATCATATATAACTCAAGAAAAGCGTTGAATTGATTTACTTGAAACTTAATGCGATGTAATAGTAAATTATTTTTAATCCGTGTTATATTAACCTAAAAAATTATTGTCCTACCTACTTCTATATATAGTTTACGCTAGTCTTCTACGTTTATCTTATATCCAGGTCAAAATGAATATTATTGTTATATAACAAATTTCTATAGCAAATGTTGTAAATAAATGAAGTATATTGAGTCATTAATGTGATATATCAATGGTTCATTACTTGTATACAATTATAATACAATATACGGACGTTAATATCATTCCAAGCCACAGACAGTTTATTGTAATAATATTACATATAGAATTTCTTATAATAATTGGTTCCATCTTAAAATATAGAAATAGGAAATCAATGCATAATATCATATTTTCTTTATATACACTAGTTATGATTTCAATTGTTTTCTTCATTTAGAAACTTGGCATCTCTAATATCCAAGAAACATTTTATCTCTTCATTAAGATTATCAAGGCTCGCCTGGCTTGTTCAGTCGGAAGCATATAAGTTTATTGAGCTGTCATGAGCGGAGCATTTGGTCGAGAAACTTGGTGGTGAAATAATTTCTACGGCCAGTGTCCCTACTACTACTGGTTGTAAATCATGTAGAGCAGTTGTCATTCACTGACGGAATTATGCGCCTAGTAACTTGTTAACAGCCAAATCCAAAGATTTAGCCTTTCCAGGAACAGTTAATAGGTAGACTGATCGCCCTGATATGACCATTACAATGTATTGCTACGGCATTAAACACAACCCCCCAAAATGATAACTAATAATGTTGTTCTGATACGACTCGTTAAATACCATTTTTGTTATAATCTATTTCACCATACTTCAACTTTGCTCATTTGATTTAACTTCTAAGATCAGTGTAACTTTTTAAGAAATAAACACTAAAATGTCAAACATAACATTTAGCTTGCTATTGTGCCTTTAATGCAAGAGTTTAATAGCTTCACAGTTTTGAGACAGTTTCCGCGTCTGTTGTTAATGAATTGATAACCAAATATTGGCTTTAAATTTAGTAAATGTGTCTCTTAATTTTGTAGAATAATTTAGCGGACAAGACACGTGTCAGTTGTTCAATTCAGATGGAACAAATTCATAAGTCCACTCGTAAGATAACTAGGCTACACTTTGTATACTTACAAAATATGATACACGGCTTAAATAAAAACCATAACTTATTTTTATACCGTGACGTTATACATGTATTTTGTCCAAAATTGGTTTATTAATAAAAATAACCACGAAATCGACACTAAAACTGATCATATATCAGTCTTAGACAGAACAATAAATTTTTACTCTCCTTAATTCAACTTAGTCAGATATAAATATAAAGATAAATGTCTAGATGTTCATAAAGAAGATTTTGAATATCATTTGTCGGCTTACGTTAATTCCAAATATAACTTAATCATGAATAACGGTGTTTTGACATCTTGTTAATCTTTGACAAAATGCTGTTTAATGCTTACTAATGTTTACTTAAGTAATTAGGTGAAAGTTTTACAAGTTAAGGATCCTTAATTGACTGCAAAAGCTTTTACAACGGCAAACGTTATTATACAATCAAAAAAGTGTTAAACTTCGATACTAGACCTGAAAACTTTCATCCATGTAATAATTGGTAATTGCTACATAAATAATTGGAATTCAAGTATAACTAGATGGTATTTTGTACTAAAGATACAATTATTGTCAGTTGTTTGTATTCGTTGGCTTATCATATAAATCTAATATCTTTTATTTACTGTCGGTTTAGAATTTTATTTCCCATTTTTAAATTGTAGTAAGAAAGGGGAAAGGCTTAACTTTTTGTGATTTAATATCTGTAATCATGTTTGTATTTCTATTCTTTTGTAAAAAAGTATAATCCTTTGTCGAGTCGTCGAGAATTGTTGCTTTGATTTAGTCGTTTGAAGTTTTATGGATGGACTTTCCATGACTCTTGTATGAAAAGTACATAAAATAAACAAACGATACAATACAATAATAGCTATTAAAGAATTTACAATGTTATTTAAAAATACCCTTGGATTTAATGATATGCTTAATAAAAATATTTTTAGACCGGATGTAAGTAATATTAAATGTATTGACATCAAAAGGATTATAGCACCGAGTTCAGATTTTAATATAAAATATATAATCAGCCAAAAACTATGTATTAAGTAGATGAAACACAATGTCTAGACGTACCTAATTTGTATTTGTTTATTCGTAGTAAACGGAATGGGATGGGATTGCATTGATAAGTCTTTACGTTGAATAAAATTACCAGTCTCTGAATAACATCAAGTAAAACGTATTTTGTAAGGCGTGGTCGTGTGATTAAAATTGTACATAAATGATATACATGTATCTTGTGTTTATTTTTATGAAATACTTAGAAGTAAACGAGTAAATAAATAACACAAAGGAGTTTAAAAACATATCAGCATTTAAAAACACTAAAACATATTCCTTCCACACAGCTTAAAAACACAGAGGGAGATCTTTGTTAGAGTTTCAAACTTCTACAAAAAGGTTACAAAAAGGGCACAACAAACAGTTTACGAAAACTCGACTCTTTTTGCATAGGAAATGACAGTGCCACTATACTATAATAATTTACGCAAGGGTTAAAAGCAAACCAGACTCCAGGATGCACCAACCTCATTCTTGCTCATATAGACTCATGTAAAACCGAATAGTCTAGTCAAGGTTAAAGGTAAGTACTAAATGACCCTATAGAAAACAGGGCTCCTGAAGTTATTTTTTTAGAATTGCGATTAAAGTCTGTGTTTATATACATATTCAGCCGACTGTACATTTTTATTTCAGGCAGGTGATTCCTCTCCAACTATGTTAAATTACACAGCACACAATGACAGGGAAGAAATTAAAAACAAATCGAGCCTTAACGTTCTTTAAAAGAGAAAATTTACATAAAATTTCACACATTTTCAAATTCCTGCCGTCGTCGTACAACCAAGATATAAGCAAAGTGATTAGTTGTGGAAAGGTCAATCACCAAGCTTGCAGAACGATGTAGAATATCCAGCTAATGACATTTCTTTTAGAACTTACATATGAGTTTATAAAAGTAATTGTAGGAAAACCTTTTATTTTCTTTAATTTCATAAATTTAATCTCCATAAAACACTAGTTGATAAATACTACTGCAGTTTTATCTTTGACTTAAATCAGGCTTTCGGTGAAAGAACTTGCAAACCATTTTTTAGCTCATGGTACCAATAACCTTGTGTTAAAAGTTTTTGTTTCTGTTATGCAAATATTATGTTTATTAAAATATTGTTACAAGCTCTACAAAAGCGGAAAGGTTTAGAAATATGAATGCCATAAGATGTAGCACATAGGACTTTCCCATCTAAAGCTACAGTCCAATAAACATAAAAATAGCCGTGAGGGCACCGTACGGGCGCCGTGCGATCAAGCTTCGCAAGGACCCGTACGAACTCTTGCGTACCCGTACGGACTGTTACGTTTTTACCAGGGTCCCTGAGATGAGCCCAGGATACATGTATCAGTTTCAGAAATCGTGAACAAAATCGTGGCCGAGTAAGAATTAAACATGCATATATTCCAGCTACGGCTCCGTACGGGTGTGTTGTTTTGTGCCATGTACGAACCGTCACCTTAACACGCAAGGCTTACCACGACTTACGGCTATCTGCACGTACTGGTTCGCAATAAGTCACGATTTTATGGGACTGAGGCATAACAGTATTATATTCAATGTCATCTATCTTATCGTGAATGTTGGTGGTAACAATGTCAAAATAAGAAAAAAACCCAGCTTTTCCAAAGAGTCTTTTATATCTTACTAAAGTTCTGTTTTGAGTACATTTTTAACAACTCATATGAAACGATATTGTCTGCATTTAGCAAATCGTCAAGAGATTAAAATGCCTGTAAGTGACAATGTCGTTTAATTATACTAAAGTAGAAATGTTTCCACAGTAATAGCTTATAATTAAAGGTCCATTCATTCAAGACATAAAGTATAAGTGGTGTTTTCTGCGGGGTTCAAATTATGCGTTTTTTAAGCAAATAAGTCATGATTTTATTGCTGCGAACATACTGCCCGCAGTCAACAAATGTTTGAATAAGGTAAATTAGGTTGAATCTGTTTTAAAAAACTTAACCTTAAAAGTAAGTGATTTTAACGTGTTTAACAATCGTGAATCGTAACGCATTTACAAGAATATAAAAACTTCCCACAAAGAATGCACAGATACGGTACATGTTAATAAAATGGAATTAATCAATCACTTGGTGACAGGTTTGTAATTATAACTGATTAAGATTTAAGAGACATTCAACCACCAAAAAGTCTTTGACTTGCTCTAGATTAAAGTTACTTATGTTTCCCATTTCTTGAAAAGTGTAGATGGAATGTCTTTATCAATTCATGCATGTATAATAAATGTAAAACCTGATGAAACTTCTATTGATATCATTAATATAGTACCACATTTATATAACATCGTTTTTAAGATAAATGTTTAAAGAAGTTATATGCATTGGTAATAAACATAATTTATAATTTATTCTCTCATTTTCATTTTACATATAAATTATAATCATCACATTAGTTGTCACATTAATTGTTTCCCTTTTTGAATCTAAATGTGTTTGTTTCAATGTTTTTGTGCAGTCGGTACTTACATAGCATTGAAATAAGCATGTGAAGAAAGATTCTTTAAAATCCACAATTTCATTCCACAATAATATGTTTTTGTGATTAACACGTATAAACATTTTACATGTATAATGCTACTCATTGCAAATTGTAAAACTACATCTCTCAAAATATCTACACACCAATTAAATCCTTTATTTGTAGAAATCCTAAATATATTGTATCTGTCACTTAGCATGACAAATTGATAACTTTTATGAGAAGCAATATCCACCTTTTTATTTCACCATTGAGGTTTTCATCAGAAGACCTAAAAGAAACATCATCTGTTATTTTAGGATATTTTATTTTTCTCAAAATACAATCTAGTAACTTGATACATTTAATTATGTAGTTAAGATGATGGGACATAAAAATCATATTGTTTTTGATTTCTCATTTCCCGTCCACACATTGACTTATAATTTTTACCAGGTTTAAACATTTTGTAAGTAATAGATTGGTTGCTGTATTTAGACAAAATACTTTGAAGTAATATCGAATCTCTATCCAGAACATGAAAGACTAATTGCTTCATTTAATCAATTTTATTTCGTAAACTAAGTAGATTAGTTGCTGTCAGTGAAATCATATATAACAAAAAGCAATTTCAAACATATTCTCATTCAAACTTGTATACACCATCGTTTTATCTGGTCAAATATCGTTTTGAAACTCCATTATCTTTAAAACAAATCGTTCATGTGTCCGACTATCGTTACATTTACTTATTAGTTTAAAAATGCATAGTTGTTTTGTTTTTATATCATTACCTAATTCATTGCCTAATTGTTGTAACAAGACACGCAAACGAAGTATCAAAATATGCTGGCGTATCGGTTGAACAATTCCTACTGCTTTAAAACATCAAAAATTGTTAAGTAATCATATTACCTCAGCATTTCGTGTGTAATACCATTATCTCGATATTAATCCGATAGTAAGACTGAATAGCATGAGCAGTGAAGTAAACAATATTTATCTCGTGATATAAGACAGTTTTGTTGTATGTCATTGTCGTAATCTCTGACGATATGTCTCAATCTTACAATTTAGCTTATTTTCCAATTCATTTTCCTTACCTTATTGGTGAATAATGACTCTCTTCCATTGATTACTCAGACATTTTTGTACCATTACTGTATTCTAAAACATATTACGTATATGATTTACATTCCATTATATATCATACATCAGACGTTTAAAAATAGACTTAATCAAAATGTAGACGACAAAAGAGGTACAATAAATCATGTAGTATAAGAGTCATAGACGGATTGTTATCAATTTCCTTTTTTTTCTGGAGAAAATGTAAGTATCAAAGGGCCATATTTCTCCGACCAAACAAATTTTGATCCAATATATCATACATTTTATTTGATGATCAAGTTAAGTCATGTTTTTGTGCTAAATCTTGCTTGGATACTTTTATGGATAAAAAAGTTAGGTAAAATATGGTGTTTACGCCGCATTTTATCAGGTTTCTCAGCCATGTTCAGATGGTCAATCGCCTAAGTCACGGTACCTGCATAGGTCTAGATCGTTTGGCTAAAGAGTTTTATTCTAGTTTTAAGAACACAGGGATTGAAAACATTCCTACATGGTACTAAGCAAAGTGAGTGGATGGCTGTAAAAACTTTTCATTACCAGACATTACGAATAAATTCATATGTATTTCATATTTCATATATTAAGGGAGAAAGAATGACAGTTTTTAAATGTTTATTAAGAGTTATTATCACTCATATTTAACCGGCTATCTGATCAATTGATGCAATGTGCGTGTTAGATTACAATGTAAAAATCAAACTTGTCATACCTTTACAAAACTGGTAATAATGTTTAATAAGAAGAAGTTATCAAGGATCGCAAGTTGCATAAATATTATGACATACTTGTCACAGCTTTTTTATAAATATACAGTGTATTTTATCTTAATAATGGTTCATTGCTTTTTATCTAACCTTGGTAATGAAAGTGATGTCTTGCAGAAAATGTATTAGAAGAATAATTATATAAATATAAACGTACTGGTAAATAGAAGCGTGAGTTTATATCAGGAGTGCCAAAAGCCAAATCATACATTTACTAAAATGCAACGAGGAGAAATTGTTAGATTTTTGTTATATATAAGGCCACCATGAACAAATAACGAATACAAAAACTAAGGGGTAAGAGAAATTTGCTCTTTTTTGGCGTTAATAATGAAAATGTATTACTGATATGAGACATTTATGTAATAATATATATTATTCTCTTCATAGATGAAATTCTGTTTGGATATAAAAATTGAAATACTATTGCTTTTATAATTGCATCATTTTGATTTATTATTTAAAATTTGATGCAAAAGTATTTGAAAATATCAAGTTGAATGGAGAGCGACTTGTGACCTCCATATGCAATGAGAATAAAAAATTTTCTTGTTAAAAACTGTGTTTACATATTTTGAATTTCAAGCGGTAAAATGTCAGAAATGCACTGTTCAAATAAGTTTCAATTTTTTTTTCTAGTCGGAGATTAGCACTTCCAACAGAAGAACTTTATTCGGGCTGAAAACCTAGGTAATATACAAAATATTCGATTGATATTCATGATTGCTGATATTTGCAATCAAATCACACGCACGGACATATTTCTTAAAATCAGTGAAATCAGCATTAGATCTAGGGACCTCACCAGTTACTCTGATAACCTTCTATTATTAGTTTTATACATGCTGACATGCAAGAGTACTACAAATAGAAGGACATTATTGTAATAGACAAACTTTTTTTATTAATATTATCAATATTTATGTTGATATTTTCGATCACTCCACACACATGGATACTTTTATATATTCAGCAAAATCAGTACTCGATCCTGGAAACACACCAGTAATACTGATTACCTTCTATCATTAGTTTTATACATGCTGACATATTATATACATTTCCCGACATAACATTTTCATCCTGTGAATAAAATCACTATAATGAATCGGTAATGTAGTAGTTTTTATGTGGAAAGATGCTTTGATTGTGATACTTTTAATATCACTGAATGCTCCTTGGCATTTGGTAAAAACAAGAATAAATTTATTATAGTTTTTTGCATTTGAGCACCAGACATCTACAATTTAGGTAGTTCAATAAACGTTCGTCTATTGTTTTTTTCTCTCATAATCTCGAACCAAAGTTATCTGAATGTAGTGTCTTCAACAAAATATCGTTCACTTGTATTCAATCATTTAGTGTTCAGTGATTAGCAAACATGTCATTGCCACATTTGAGACATTACCAAACAATAATGGACATCACAATAATTTGTTAGACATTTTACAGTACCAGTTTTAGTTTTCTTCCGACACTAAATGCATTAAAACAATCATTTAAGAAATAATGTGTTTCCGTCTGAGGGATTGCAGAATGCATTGTTATCTTATTTTAATTTTCATTTTATAGCTTCAATCGACAATTAATGTTGCAAATAAATCTATATTTATGTACTTTGTATCATTTTGAATGTTGGTTAGAGTTGACAAAGTACATTAGCATTTATACATAATGTTCCTATATGTAGAAATTTCCTTGGCTATGTTTCTTTCACAGGTTTTACACATTGAAGTTCGTCTATATTTTGAAATTAGTCTGTAAAAACTTCATGTTTTGGTAACCGATGTATCTCTAATAACTATGTACTGCTGTTCTTACCATGTCATCAACATTGCTTTTATTCAATAATTCAAAGTGTATGTTGTTATTTATGCAATATATTGCAATCGGCAATCTTTCTAACATTGATATCAGGAAGATCTGCTTCATTAATTACGTCAACTTAATTGATGTATTTCTTCACATGCCATTTGCACATATTCAAGGACGAATGTCTTTGTTTAAACAAAATGTAGTCGAAGTTAAAGAAAGAGAAAATGCGGGTTAATGTCTCCTGCCATATAAATTTTTAGCCGACTTTACTTTGTTTTGTAAGATAGGCCCTGATCATTGAAATGATCTTCAGGAAGGTGATATCTAACACTACCCATTTACACCGGGTGGGTATGCAACTAGGTTATTTTCTTGTTTAAATGATTAGCAGTGCTCTAGAAGACTTCTCGATCTCTAAACGTTCATCCTATCAATGAATCATTGCTAAGTGACACAGGCGGCCGGCATGGCTTCTAATCGAAAACACTTAGAGACCATTTACTTATAATGCACGTATAGCTAAGGCTTTTTAAATTCAATTGACACTAATAGCTTTTGCATACGACAAGTAATAAGGTCGTATGCCGATTTCAAACAACACGGTCAAAAAGATTTTGTTTAGTCGACACAGAAGTCGCAAGAACAAAATACACTATCAACGGCAAATTTTGAACTGTTAAATCAAACAAAAAAACAAGTTAATCGAGGATATTTTCGCTTGCAGTCGATCGTCAAATGTTTTATATGCAGTCAAACTTCATGAGTATTCAAGAAGTTGATCAAGTCATTTAAAAGCGAATTTTTTTCTTCATCAAAACATCGCTAGTACAGTCATTATTGAGCACGTGACGTAATGTCTATAGTGTACTGATGTATGTAGTTCTTGCGACTTTTGTATCGAGTAAACTAAATCTGTTTAATCGTAATGTTCGAAATCAGTCTACGACCTTAATATACGGCGAATGCAAAAGATATTGGTGTCATTTTGAAGAGCAAAGCCTCATTTTGTCATAATTACCTTTCAGTGACTGTATTTGTGTTGAAAAAAATATTTCTGAATAGTTAAAGCAAAACTGATCTATCGTGAAATCACAAAATATTTGACACAATGTCTTGACAATCTATTGTAGCAAATAACATTAGACTAAAATGTTCTTTTCATTATCAATGTCGCTATATCGTAGTTTCATTTGTTAAAAAGTACAATGTTACTCTAGTGATTGATTACATTAGTTTTCGTAGGTAGGATGATCGCACACAATTGACTTAACACCAAGAAAGCCTTATTACAGTGACTAAATAATATTGTATTTGACCTTAATTTGAAGAATGCCAATGACCATGTTAAGTTAAGTAGCGTAGAGTTACATCATACTACATATAATGATCTGTTCTTATATTCAAGTCACACGTCTTGAATGTATTTTTTCCAATTTCGTAAAGATCTTGTAATTAGCACTAATGACATCTTGGTACAGTAGAGTCAATAAGTATTAACCTAGATTTCAATACATTCATGGAACTTAACGTAGATCTAAATATAGACCTTAAACAACACTCACGTTAAAAGTTAAAGTGCGGTTTAAAGTCGGTTTCCATATACATGTTCAGCCGACTTGTACGATAACTCCTGATTACTGAAATCACCCTCAGGCATGCGATTCCTCACAGTACCCATTAACACCTGGATGGAGTGGATCGTCTGTAGGTTAATTTTTTCCTCAATGAAATAAGCAGTGACCCTAGTTGGGAACGAATCTGGGACCTCTCGATACCCAAGCGCGCGTCCTACCACTGGACCACTGCTAATCGTGCAAGTGTTTATAATTAAACGGAAATTCATTGAATTCCAATTTAATTTTTATCGACAATAACTTGTTTTATTTTGTAGTTTTAAAAATGTGAAATAAATCATACTGTTTTTGAAAACTAATTTCCCCGTTCACACATAATCTTATGATTTTATATGGTTTGACCAATTCAAAAGTTAACAAAAGTTCAAAAACAGAACTTGGGTTTATTGAGAGCAAAAACAATTCTGAATGCTGGCCTGTTCTTATTAATCCCAATTCTCGTTTCATCAAGTTAATTTTATTTCATGGACGTTAAGACCTGAAATCAAAAATAGACATAACAAACGTCTGTGAAATATCAATGAGAATCTCATCAATACTAAATGACAAAACACAAAAACAGTCATTAACTCTGGCTTACTTGGAATACTTGTTTTTGTCTTGCTGAAGTATGTATAACATCAGGCAAAAACATCATGGTAATCTATATCAGAGTTTCAGACTTTCTTTTCATTATAAATCACTATCACATCAATTGAGTGTTAAATGATTTCTGAAAGGTCATTTAGTTATCCTATTATAACCATTGGCATAAGAGTGTTAAACTCTTTATCAAATGTATAATTAAATACATAGGTATTATGTCAACATTTTCACAAAAAACTGCTAAAAAAACGATGTATTAAATTTAAAATCGTATATAACTCAAGAAAAGCGTTGAAGTGATTTTACTTGATAGTCCTGCAGTAAAATGCCATATTTTAGGTGAACCGTGCACTTGAGTCCCCACAAAGTTTTTTTTGCAGTTTCTATATCTTTGAAAGGAGCTGAATAAGAATCCGAGTGATGACACCCTGTCATCATTGAGCAATTTGCATAATATGCAAATTAAGTCCGCCATTATAGAAATTCCGTTTTTCGCTAATAACTCAATAACTAACTTAGATAAAAATTCAAAATATGTATCCATACCCATGTTTTCAGGGTCTATCTATAACATTGTACTAATTTCAGCTTGATCAGATCATTTAGATATGCAAATTTATGCAAATTAGATATATTACGAAACACAACATTCGGTTTTGTTATACACATCAACGTCTGTAGTTTTTACATTGATATTTTGAGTAAAATATATTTATGTTAAGCTACTTTTGTATATATTAAATACAAATATATCAATTAATTTCATTAAATCAGTTTATGTTACTATAAAGATATGCAAAATATTCAAATTACGTTAAAACTTGTAGGATTTGGCCTCAAACATTACATGATGTCATGTATATTTATGCCGTTGTCTATCATTCTGTGGAGGTCTGGATAAATTTGATTCAGTTTTTTTGGACAGAGCTGACTAAGAAATTTAGTTAGGACATCCTGTCACCCATGAGCAATTAGTATAATATGCAAATTTAGTCCGCCATTACCGAAATTCCGTTTTTCGCTAATAACACAATTACCAATCATGATAAAAATTTAACATATGTGTCTGCATCCATGTTTGTAGGGTTTAGCTATCATATGATACGACCTTAAGCATCATCAGAGATGATTTGCAAATGCAGATGTATGCAAAATAGGTCTTTAAGTACAGGAAAGTGGTTTTTTCACTATATAAAATGAAGACCATGTACCAAATTTCGAGTTGTTATGAACAGATTAACGATTATATACAAATAATTAAACCATATATAACAAACATGAACAGTATGTATTTACCTATATATATGCTACCATGGCATTAGTTTGATTTGTTTTATGTCAGAGAACATATACTAATATTATAATGATCATATGATTTGGATATGTATACTTATGCAAATTAGGAGCATAAAGTAAAGTGATATCCCATTTCTCTATCCAAGTTAAAGTCAGTGTATAGAACAAAGGTATTATACATAAACTAAGAGCATGCATTGCTTATTATATATAATTTTTAGATAATTAAGATACGTGGTCCTTACAGTCATTAGATTGTAAAGAATATTGTATTTTGCCCGTAATTTCTCCAATGACATATCCCCTACTAAAAATATGTTCTGTTATCAATTTTTTGATACAATAAGGAAGATAAGTAAGGATGCATTCAATTGATTGTAAGAATATACTATGCAAACAACTTTAAGTCAAAATAAAGTCGAAAATTTAGCCATACAAAGACAAATTAAGTGTGTGTAGCCATGACTATGTACAGCACACTCCGAGTTTAGCTATCCCAATTCAATTCTTGCAGATCATGACCTTTCGTGGTAGTCCAAAATACCCGGTTAGTCTGATTATCATGGCGTTACAGAATTGAGATTCCTGCTCATCTTGCAATAACCAATTATGCTATAAACATTAATACAAATTCTAGTTATCAAACATGCATGCAAGGTCTCATTGTCATATTTTTTATTCTGAGAAGCAACTAATGTTTATTTTATTGAACTTGCTAGCAACAGATTTATGTATACGACGTTCCTCAATGCTGGCTTTGTTATTATATATTTATACACATGCCTAGAACGTTCTATCTTATCTTGAGTAAATAAATTAGTGGAAACTATGAGCACATGAATAAAGTTGACACATGCAGTTTCATGAATTTCTTTCCACAGTAAACAATGTTGAGAGGTCAAATCTGCACGAAAATAAGTAAGACTTTCCAGCTTCTACTATTGCCATGAAATACATGTATATCAATCAAACAGATACTTAAATTATGTCAATGACAGGCTGTTTTTATGATAAGGAAACGCTTTTGAATTCAGTAGATTTAATTTCACAATCAATTTTACGATGTACTATTCAAATTAATTTATTGTTCTTCATTTTTTCGGTTCTGGTGTAAAGGCATACCACGTCAAAATGTTATATTGAGCTGAAAGCACAAGTGCGTAGGCCACACGGTAATCTCATAATGTGGACATTCTGGACATTGAAATCCAACCGAACATAAAATTGGGTCGCAATTGACAGATTACTTGATTCAATTATATTTGCTGGAAAATGTCTTCTTTGAAGTACTGAATTTTGAACAAAATAAATTCACTTGAAAAACAGTTCATTTGAAAAACCTTTTTTTGCATACATTTGCATATGCAAATCATCTGATCATGCTGAATGTGGTATCATATGATAGCTAGACCCTAGTAACATGGGTGCAGACACATATTTTAAAATCTTATCATGATGAGTTATCGTGTTATTAGCGAAAAACGGAATTTCGATTATGGCGGACCAAATTTGCATATTATGCTAATTGTTCAAGGATGACTGGATGTCATCACTTAATTTCTTAGGCAGCTCTGTTCAAAGGTATAGAAGCTGAATCAAAATTATCAAGGCATCAACAGAATGCTAGACGATGGCATAAATATTCATGACACCATGTAATGTTTGAGTCAAAATCCTACAATTTTTAACGTAATTTGAATATTTTTCATATATCTTTATAGTATCATAAACTGGTTTAATGTAATTATTTGATATATTTGTATTTAATATATATATATACAAAATTAGCATAACATAAACACATTTTACTCAAAATATCAATGTAAAAACTACAGACGTTGATTTGTATAGCAAAACGGAATATAGTGTTTAAATAAATACCTAATTTGCATAAATTTGCATATCTAAATGATCTGATCAAGCTGATATTAGTACCATGTGATAGATAGACCCTGAAAACATGGGAATACATACATATTTTAATTTTGTATCTAAGTTGGTTATTGAGTTATTAGCGAAAAACGGAATTTCTGTAATGACGGACTTAATTTGCATATTATGCAAATTGCTCAATGATGACAGGGTGTCATCACTCGGATTCTTATTCAGCACCTTTCATAGATATAGAAACAGCAAAAAAACTTTGTGGGGACCCAAGTGCACGGTTCACCTCATATACTGCAGGACTATGAAACCTAATGCGATGGAATAGTAAATTGTTTTTTAATCCGTGTTATATTATCATTAAGAATGAATGTCTTTCCTACTTCTAAATATAGTGCGCGCTAATCTTCTTCGTTTATCTCATATCCAGGTCAAAATGAATATTATTGTTATATAACAAATTTCTATAGTAAATGTTGTAAATAAATAAAGTATATTGAGCCATTATTGTGATATATCAATGGTTCATTACTTGTATACAATTATAATACAATATAAGGACATTAATGTCATTCCAAGCCACAGACTGTTTATTGTAAAAAGATTACATATAGAATTTCTTATAATAATTGGTTCCATCTTAAATATAGAAATAGGAAATCAATGCATCATATCATATTATCTTTATATACTTTAGTTATGACTTTATGGTTTTCTTCATTTAGAAGCTTGGCATTTCTAATATCCAAGAAACATTTTATCTCTTCATTAAGATTATCAAGGCCCGACTGGCTTGTCAGTCTGTAGCACATAAGTGTATTGTTTGAGTTGTCGTAGAATCGACTCTGGATCATTCTGTCGATAACCAATAATGTTGATCTGATACGTCTAAATACCATTTTTATAATCTATTACACCATACTTTAACACTTTTGATATGATTATGTTTTAATGATCAATGTTAACTATTCTAATTCTTTATAAATGAACGCTTTGTCAAACATAACCTTTAACTTGATATTGTGCCTTTAATGCAAGTTCGAATGGCTTCACAGTTTTAAGACAGATTTTGTGTCTGCTGTAAATGAATACATAAGCAAATAATGATTTTAAGTTTAGTTAATGTATCTCTTTATTCTATAAAATAATTTAGCGGACAAGACACTTGTTAGTTGTTTCAGATAGAACAAGTACATTAGTCCACTAGTAAGATAACTAGGCTAAACTTTGTATAATTACAAAATATGATACACGGCTTAAATAAAACCCATATTTTATTTTTATAACGTGACGTTATATTTTGTCCAAAATAGGTTTATTAATAAAAATAACCACGAAATCGGCACTAAAACTGATCATATATCAGTCTTAGAACACATAAATTTATACTGTAATCTCCCTAATTCAATTTTGTCTACTTAGACAGATATAAATATGAAAATAAATATCTAGCTGTTCATACAGAAGATTTAGAATATTATTTGTCTGCTTACGTTAATTCCATATATAACTTAATACTGAATAATGGTGTTTTCACATCTTGTTAACCTTTGACAAAATACTGCTGAATGCTTACTTATGTTAACTTAAGTAATTAGGTGAAAGTTTTACCAGTTAAATATCTTTAATTATTGCAGCAGGTTTACAACGACAAAATGATATTATACATCATAAAAGTGTTAAACGTCAGTATTAGGTCTGAAAACTACTCCATGTAATGATTGGTAACTGAATTGATTTAATTTAAGTTTAGCTAGATGGTATTTTGTACTAAAGATACAATTATTGTCAGTTGTTCGTATTCGTTGGCTTATCATTTAAATATAATAGTTAAACTGTCGGTTTAGAATTTTCCTTGCCATTTTTACATTGTAAAAATAAATGGAAAAGGCTTAACCATTGGTGATTGAATATATGTTTTCATAATTGTAATTCTATTCTTTTGTAAATAAGGATAATCCGAGTCGATGAGGATTGTCGATTTGATTTAGTCATCTGAAGTTCTATGGATGGACTTTCCATGACTTGTGTTTGAAAAGTATATAAAATAAACATACACTACATTGTAATCATAGCTATTAAAGAGTTTACAATGTTATTTAACGATACCCTTTAATTTGATAATATGTCTAACAAAAAATATAATAATTGATGTAAGGTATAATAAATATATTGACATCAAAAGGCTTATAGCACCGAGTTAAGACAAGTTAGTATAAAATATATAATCAGTCAAACACTTTGTATTAAGAAGATAAAATTCTATGTCTAGACATACCTTATTTGATATTTCTTGGTAGGCTTTCATGGTTTATACCGATGCTTATGTTGATGTCAAATGTTGATCATTTATTTTGTGTTTTCTCAAACGAGTTTACAGAAAAAAATATAAACACAGTTAAATTGTCCCATGAAACCACGACTTCCCGTGGACATAGTTTTATATCATGATAAATATCAGGCTATAATGATTATGTTTCGTATAAGGAGTGTTCATAAAGTTTCCTCTTTTTTGCAACAAGACATATTGCTAATGACTTATAGTTGACCACGAATAAAATATTGTCAGTGTTTTATGTTATTAACGTATTGTGACTCAATGCATTTTGGTAGTATATTGTTTAGAGTTTCAAAGCTATTATAAATAAAAATGTTTAAGAAAAGACTCTAGATATAAGTACTTGGTTCATTGGTTTTAAAACTTTGATCAGTACTTGAATATTAAAGATAAGCCACACTCTTCCTATATAGAGAGATGGTTAGTAAAACATACTATTCCTTAAAATCCCTCAAGTTTTACCTCATAAATACGTTAAAGAAAACCTCCTAAATGTGTAGACACTCGACACCCACAAAGGCATTGGTATAAGCCATAACAGACTATTTCTAGTAAACGGACAAGGAAGATTACTCATTGATAAGCCTTTATGTAGAACAAAATTACATAACCCAAACCATTAGATAACCCGTAAAACATCAAATAAGTTTATTTGTAAGTCATGATCGTGTGGTGAACCTGAATGATTTATATTGTATTTAAGTATTTACAGTAAAAACACAGGCATTCTACACAGTAAAGAAGTAAAGAAAAATGTAAAAGTAAGAAATGATCGGCCGTTTTTTCAAGAGCCCGTTTTATCTAACTATAGTTCATTTAGGTACATTTTAGCAAATCGTCAAGAGATTTAAAAGCCTGTAAGTGACGATGTCGTTTTATTATATTAAAGTAGAGATGTTTGTACTGTAATAGCTTATAATTAAACGTCCATACATTCAAGACATAAAGTATAAGTGGTATTTTCTACGTGGTTTAAGTTCTGCGGTTTTTTGTAAGAAAAAACATACCGTCCGCAGTTAACAAATGTTTTAATAAGGTAAATTAGGTTGAAGATTAACCTGTTTTAAAACACTTAACATAAAAAGTAAGTGGTTTAAATGTGAATAACAATTATAAATATTAACACGTCCATAGGGATAACAACATTAAACTTCCCACAAAGAATGCACAGATACGGTACATGTTAATGAAATGGAATTAATCAATCACTTGGTGACAGGTTTGTAATTATCACTGATTAGGATTTAAGAGATATTCAACCACCAAGAAGTCTTTGACTTGCTCTAGATTAAAGTTACTCATGTTTCCCATTTCTTGAAAAGTGTTGATGGAATGTCTTTATCAATTCATGCATGTATAATAAATGTAAAACCTGATGAAACTTCTATCGATATCATTAACATAGAACCACATTCATATAACACCGTTTTTAAGATAAATGAACAAAGAAGTTATATGCATTGGTAATAGACATAGTTTATAATTTATTGTCTCATTTTCATTTTACATATAAATTATAATCATCACATCAGTTGTCACATTAATTGTTTGCCGTTTTGGATCTAAATGTATTTTGTTTCAATGTTTTTCGTGCAGTCGGTACTTACATAGCATTGATATAAGCATGTGAAGAAAGATTCATTAAAATCCAAAATTTCAATTCACCATAATATGTTTTTGTGGTTTACACGTATAAACATACATACATGTATAATGCTACTCATTGTAAATTGTAAAACTACACCTCTCAAAATATCTACTTACCAATTAATTCCTTCATTTGTAGAAATAATAAATATATTTTATTTGTCACTTTACATGACAAAATGATAACTTTTATGAGAAGCAATATCCACCTTTTTATTTTACCATTAAGAATTTCATCAGAAGACATAAAAGTAACATCATCGGTTATTTTATGATATTTTAATTTTGCTCAAAGTACAATCTAGTAACTTGATACATTTAATTATGTAGTTAAGATGATGTTACATAAAACTCATACTGTTTTAGATTTTTCATTTCCCGTCCACACATTGACTTATAATTTTACGAGGTTTGAACATTTTGTCAGCAATAGACTTGTTCTTGTATTCAGAGATGATACTTTGGTGTAAGTACAATGACTTTGAAATAATATATCGAAGCTCTGTTTAGTACATGAAAGACTAATTGCGTCATTTAATCATCAATTTTATTTCGTAAACTAAGTAGGTTAGTTGCTGTCAGTGACATCATATATAACAAAAAACAATTACAAACATATTCTCATTCAAACTTGTATAAACCATCGTTTTATCTGGTCAAACGTCGTTTTGAAACTCCATTATCTTTAAAACAAAGCGTTCATGTGTCCGACTATCGTTACATTTACTTATTAGTTTAAAAATGCAAAGTTGTTCTGTTTTTTATATCATTACCTAACTCATTGCCTAATTGTTGTAACAAAACACGCAAACGAAGTATCAAAATATGTTGGTGTATCGGATGAACAATTCCTACTGCTTTAAAACATCAAAAATAGTTTAGTAATCATATTACCTCAGCATTTCGTGTGTAATACCATTATCTCGAAATTAATCCGATAGTAAGACTGAATAGCATGAGCAGTGAAGTAAACAATATTTATCTCGTGATATAAGACAGTTTTGTTGTATGTCATTGTCGTAATCTCTGACGATATGTCTCAATCTTACAATTTAGCTTATTTTCCAATTCATTTTCCTTACCTTATTGGTGAATAATGACTCTCTTCCATTGATTACTCAGACATTTTTGTACCATTACTGTACTCTAAAACATATTACGTATATGATTTATATTCCATTATATATCATACATCAGACGTTTAAAAATAGACTTAATCAAAATGTAGACGACAAAAGAGGTACAATAAATCATGTAGTATAAGAGTCATAGACGGATTGTTATCAATTTCGTTTTTTCTGGAGAAAATGTAAGTATCAAAGGGCCATATTTCTCCGACCAAACAATTTTGATCCAATATATCATACATTTTATTTGATGATCAAGTTAAGTCATGTTTTTGTGCTAAATCTTGCTTGGATACTTTAATGGATAAAAAAGTTAGGTAAAATATGGTGTTTATGCCGCATTTTATCAGGTTTCTCAGCCATGTTCAGACGGTCAATCGCCTAAGTCACGGTACCTGCATAGGTCTAGATCGTTTGGCTAAAGAGTTTTATTTTAGTTCTAAGAACACAGTGATTGAAAACATTCCTACATGGTACTATGCAAAGTGAGTGGATGGCTGTAAAACATTTTATTACCAGACAACACGAATAAATTCATATGTATTTCATATTTCATATATTAAGGGAGAAAGAATGACAGTTTTTAAATGTTTATTGAGAGTTATTATCACTCATATTTAACCGGCTATCTGATCAATTGATGCAATGTGCACGTGTTAGATTGCAATGTAAAAATCAAACTTGTCATATCTTTACAAAACTGGTAATAATGTTTAATAAGAAGAAGTTATCAAGGATCGCAAGTTGCATAAATATTATGACATACTGGTCACAGCTTTTTTTTTATAAATATACAATGTATTTTATCTTAATAATGGTTCATTGCTTTTTATCTAACCTTGGTAATGAAAGTGATGTCTTGCAGAAAATGTATTGGAAAAATAATTATATAATTATAAACGTACTGGTAAATAGAAGCGTGAGTTTAAATCAGGAGTGCCAAAAGCCAAATCATACATTTACTAAAATGCAACGAGGAAAAATTGTTAGATTTTTGTTATATATAAGGCCACCATGAACAAAAAACGAATACAAAAACTAAGGGGTAAGAGAAATTTGCTCTTTTTTGGCGTTAATAATGAAAATGTATTACTGATATGACACATTTATGTAAAAATATATATTATTCTCTTTATAGATGAAATTCTGTTTGGATATAAAAATTGAATTACTATTGCTTTTATAATTGCATCAATTTGATTTATTATTTAAATTTGATGCAAAAGTATTTGAAAATATCAAGTTAAATGGAGAGCGACTTGTGACCTCCATATGCAATGAGAGTGAAAAATTTTCTTGTTAAAAACTGTGTTTACATATTTTGAATTTCAAGCGGTAAAATGTCAGAAATGCACTGTTCAAATAAGTTTCAATATTGTTTTTCTAGTCGGAGATTAGCACTTCCAACAGAAGAACTTTATTCGGGCTGAAAACCTAGGTAATAGACAAAATATTCGATTGATATTCATGATTGTTGATATTTGCAATCAAATCACACGCACGGACATATTTCTTAAAATCAGTGAAATCAGCATTAGATCTAGGGACCTCACCAGTTACTCTGATAACCTTCTATTATTAGTTTTATACATGCTGACATGCAAGAGTACTACAAATAGAAGGACATTATTGTAATAGACAAACTTTTTTTATTAATATTATCAATATTTATGTTGATATTTTCGATCACTCCACACACATGGATACTTTTATATAATCAGCAAAATCAGTACTCGATCCTGGAAACACACAAGTAATACTGCTTACCTTCTATCATTAGTTTTATACATGCTGACATATTAAATACATTTCCCGACATAACATTTTCATCCTGTGAATAAAAATCACTATAATGAATCGGTAATGTAGTAGTTTTTATGTGGAAAGATGCTTTGATTGTGATACTTTTAATATCACTTTGAATGCTCCTTGGCATTTGGTAAAAACAAGAATAAATTTATTATATTTTTTTGCTTTTGAGCACCAGACATCTACAATTTAGGTAGTTCAATAAATGTTGTATTCAATCATTTAGTGTTCAGTGGTTAGCAAACATGTCATTGCCACATTTGAGACATTACCAAACAATAATGGACATCACAATAATTTGTTAGACATTTTACAGTACCAGTTTAAGTTTTCTTCCGACACTAAATGCATTAAAACAATCATTTAAGAAATAATGTGTTTCCGTCTGAAGGGTTGCAGAATGCATTGTTATCTTATTTTAATTTTCATTTTATAGCTTTAATCGACAATTAATGTTGCAAATTAATCTATATTTATGTACTTTGTATCATTTTGAATGTTGGTTGGAGTTGACAAAGTACATTAGCATTTATACATAATGTTCCTATATGTAAAAATTTCTTTGGCTATGTTTTTTTCACAGGTTTTACACATTGAAGTTCGTCTATATTTTGAAATTAGTCTGTAAAAACTTCATGTTTTGGTATCCGATGTATCTCTTATAACTATGTACTGCTGTTCTTACCATGTCATCAACATTGCTTTTATTCAATAATTCAAAGTGTATGTTGTTATTTATGCAATATATTGCAATCGGCAATATTTCTAACATTGATATCAGGAAGATCTGCTTCATTAATTACGTCAACTTAATTGATGTATTTCTTCACATGCCATTGGCACATATTCAAGGGTGAATGTCTTTGTTTAAACAAAATGTAGTCGAAGTTAAAGAAAGTGAAAATGCGGGTTAATGTCTCCTGCCATATAAATGTTCAGCCGACTTTACTTTGATTTGTAAGATAGGCCCTGATCATTGAAATGATCTTCAGGAAGGTGATATCTAACACTACCCATTTACACCGGGTGGGTATGCAACTAGGTTATTTTCTTGTTTAAATGATTAGCAGTGCTCTAGAAGACTTCTCGATCTCTAAGCGTTCATTCTATCAATGAATCATTGCTAAGTGACATAGGCGGCCGGCATGGCTTCTAATCGAAAACACTTAGAGGCCAGTTTCTCCATTATAAATATATTTATTTCCCTTATAATGCACGTATAGCTAAGGCTTTTTAAATTCAATTGACACTAATAGCTTTTGCATACGACAAGTAATAAGGTCGTATGCCGATTTCAAACAACACGGTCAAAAAGATTTTGTTTAGTCGACACAGAAGTCGCGAGAACAAAATACACTATCAACGGCAAATTTTGAACTGTTAAATCGAACAAAAAAAAACAAGTTAATCGAGGATATTTTCGCTTGCAGTCCATCGTCAAATGTTTTATATGCAGTCAAACTTCATGAGTATTCAAGAAGTTGATCAAGTCATTTAAAAGCGATTTTTTTTCTTCATCAAAACATCGCTAGTACAGTCATTATTGAGCACGGGACGTAATGTCTATAGTGTACTGATGTATGTAGTTCTTGCGACTTTTGTATCGAGTAAACTAAATCTGTTTAATCGTAATGTTCGAAATCAGACTACGACCTTAATATACGACGAATGCAAAAGATATTGGTGTCATTTTGAAGAGCAAAGCCTCATTTTGTCATTATTACCTTTCAGTCACTGTATTTGTGTTGAAAAAAATATTTCTGAATAGTTAAAGCAAAACTGATCTATTTATTGAGAAAAATTTTATGTAACAAAATAAAGCACAAAATACATTTATACAAAATGAAGTTCCGATATTTCAATACTGTAGTTGTATTCCACAGTTCTAGTGATATTTTTGGTTTCAGTTTTACATCATAAAAAGATAAAACAATGTAATCATATTTAAAATGATTTATCGTGAAATCACAAAATATTTGACACAATGTCTTGACAATCTATTGTAGCAAATAACATTAGACTAAAATGTTCTTTTCATTATCAATGTCGCTGTATCGTAGTTTCATTTGTTAAAAAGTACAATGTTATTCTAGTGATTGATTACATTAGTTTTCGTAGGTAGGAAGATCGCACACAATTGACTTAACACCAAGAAAGCCTTATTACAGTGACTAAATACTATTGTATTTGACCTTAATTTGAAGAATGCCAATGACCATGTTAAGTTAAGTAGCGTAGAGTTACATCATACCACATATAATGATCTGTTCTTATATTCAAGTCACACGTCTTGAATGTATTTTGTCCAATTTCGTAAAGATCTTGTAATTAGCACTAATGACATCTTGGTACAGTAGAGTCAATAAGTATTAACCTAGATTTCAATACATTCATGGAACTTAACGTATATCTAAATATAGACCTTAAACATTACTCACGTTAAAAGTTAAAGTGCGGTTTAAAGCCGGTTTTCATATACATGTTCAGCCGACTTGTACGATAACTCCTGATTACTGAAATCACCCTCAGGCATGCGATTCCTCACAGTACCCATTAACACCTGGATGGAGTGGATCGTCTGTAGGTTAATTTATTGCTCAATGAAATAAGCAGTGCCCCTAGTTGGGAACGAATCTGGGACCTCTCGTTCCCCAAGCGCGCGTCCTACCACTGGACCACTGCTAATCGTGCAAGTGTTTATAATTAAACGGAAATTCATTGAATTCTAATTTAATTTTTATCGACAATAACTTGTTTTGTTTTGTAGTTTTAAAGATGTGAAATAAATGATACTGTTTTTGAAAACTAATTTCCCCGTTCACACATAATCTTATGATTTTACGTGGTTTGACCAATTCAAAAGTTAACAAAAGTTCAAAAACAGAACTTGGGTTTATTGAGAGCAAAAACAATTATGAATGCTGGCCTGTTCTTATTAATCCCAATCCTCTTTTCATCAAGTTAATTTTATTTCATGGACGTTAAGACCTGAAATCAAAATTAGACATAACGAACGTCTGTGAAATATCAATGAGAATCTCATCAATACTAAATGACAAAACACAAAAACAGTCATTAACTCTGGCTTACTTGGAATACTTGTTTTTGTCTTGCTGAAGTATGTATTACATCAGGCAAAAACATCATGATAATCTATATCAGAGTTTCAGACGTTCTTTTCATTATAAATCACTATCACATCAATTGAGAGTTAAATGATTTCTGAAAGGTCATTTAGTTATCCTATTATAATCATTGGCATAATAGTTAATAGTTTTAAACTCTTTATCAAATGTATAAGTAAATACATAGGTATTATGTCAACATTTTCACAAAAAAATGCTAAACAACAATGTATTTATTTAAAATCGTATATAACTCAAGAAAAGCGTTGAAGTGATTAACTTGAAACCTAATGCGATGGAATAGTAAATTGTTTTTTAATCCGTGTTATATTATCATTATGAATGAATGTCTTTCCTACTTCTAAATATAGTGCGCGCTAATCTTCTTCGTTTATCTCATATCCAGGTCAAAATGAATATTATTGTTATATAACAAATTTCTATAGTAAATGTTGTAAATAAATAAAGTATATTGAGCCATTATTGTGATATATCAATGGTTCATTACTTGTATACAATTATAATACAATATAAGGACGTTAATGTCATTCCAAGCCACAGAATGTTTATTGTAAAAAGATTACATATAGAATTTCTTATAATAATTGGTTCCATCTTAAATATAGAAATAGGAAATCAATGCATAATATCATATTATCTTTATATACTTTAGTTATGACTTTATGGTTTGCTTCATTTAGAAGCTTGGCATTTCTAATATCCACGAAACATTTTATCTCTTCATTAAGATTATCAAAACCCGACTGGCTTGTCAGTCGGTAGCACATAAGTGTATTGTTTGAGTTGTCGTGGAATCGACTCTGGATCATTCTGTCGATAACCAATAATGTTGATCTGATACGACTCGTTACATACCATTTTTATAATCTATTTCACCATTCTTTAACACTTTTGATTTGATTATGTTTTAATGATCAATGTTAACTATTCTAATTCTTTAGAAATGAACGCTTTGTCAAACATAACCTTTAACTTGATATTGTGCCTTTAATGCAAGTTCGAATAGCTTCACAGTTTTAAGACAGATTTTGTGTCTGCTGTAAATGAATACATAAGCAAATAATGATTTTAAGTTTAGTAAATGTATCTCTTTATTCTATAAAATTATTTAGCGGACAAGACACTTGTTAGTTGTTTCAGATAGAACAAATACATTAGTCCACTAGTAAGATAACTAGGTTAAACTTTGTATAATTACAAAATATGATACACGGCTTAAATAAAACCCATATTTTATTTTTATAACGTGACGTTATACATGTATTTTGTCCAAAATAGATTTATCAATAAAAATAACCACGAAATCGGCACTAAAACTGATCATATATCAGTCTTAGAACACATAAATGTATACTTTAATCTCCCTAATTCAATTTTGTCTACTTAGACAGATATAAATATGAAAATAAATATCTAGCTGTTCATACAGAAGATTTAGAATATTATTTGTCTGCTTACGTTAATTCCATATATAACTTAATACTGAGTAATGGTGTTTTCACATCTTGTTAACCTTTGACAAAATACTGCTGAATGCTTACTTATGTTAACTTAAGTAATTAGGTGAAAGTTTTACCAGTTAAATATCCTTAAATTATTGCAGAAGCTTAACGACAAAATGATATTATACATCATAAAAGTGTTAAACGGCAGTATTATGTCTGAAAACTCTCAGCCAATGATTGGTAACTGAATTGATTTAATTTAAGTTTAGCAAGATGGTATTTTGTACTAATGATACAATTATTGTCAGTTGTTCGTATTCGTTGGCTTATCATTTAAATATATTATTTAAACTGTCGGTTTAGAATTTTCTTTGCCATTTTTACATTGTAAAAAGAAATGGAAAAGGCTTAACCAATGGTGATTGAATATATGTTTTCATGTTTGTATTTCTATTCTTTTGTAAATAAGGATAATCCGAGTCGTTGAGGATTGTCGATTTGATTTAGTCATCTGAAGTTCTATGGATGGGCTTTCCATGACTTGTGTTTGAAAAGTATATAAAATAAACATACACTACATTGTAATCATAGCTATTAAAGAGTTTACAATGTTATTTAACGATACCCTTGAATTTGATAATGTGTTAAACAAAAATATAATAATTGATGTAAGGTATAATAAATATATTGACATCAAAAGGCTTATAGCACCGAGTTAAGACAAATTAGTATAAGATATATAATCAGTCAAACACTATGTTTTAAGTAGATAAAATTCTATGTCTAGACATACCTTATTTGATATTTCTTGGTAGGCTTTATACCGATGCCTATGTTGATGTCAAATGTTGATCATTTGTTTTGTGTTTTCTCAAACGAGTTTACAGAAAAAAATGTAAACACAGTTAAATTGTCCATGAAACCACGACTTCCCGTAAGAGACATATTGCTAATGACTTATAGTTGACCACGAATGAAATATTGTCAGTGTTTAATGTTATTAACGTATTGTGACTCAATGCATTTTGGTAGTATATTGTTTAGAGGTTCAAAGCTATTATAAAATATAAATGTTTAAGAAAGGACTCTAGATATAAGTACTTGGTTCATTGGTTTTAAAACTTTGATCAGTACTTGAATATTAAAGATAAGCCACACTCTTCCTATATATAGAGATGGTTAGTAAAACATACTATTCCTTAAAATCCCTCAAGTTTTACCTCATAAATACGTTAAAGAAAACCTCTTAAATGTGTAGACACTCGACATCCACAAAGGCATTGGTATAAGCCATTAAAAAAGACTATTTCTAGTAAACGGACAAGGAAGATTACTCATTGATAAGCCTTTATGTAGAACAAAATTACATAACCCAAACCATTAGATAACCCGTAAAACATCAAATAAGTTTTTTTGTAAGTCATGATCGTGTGGTGAACCTGAATGATTTATATTGTATTTAAGTATTTACAGTAAAAACACAGGCATTCTACACAGTAAAGAAGTAAAGAAAAATGTAAAAGTAAGACATGATCGGCCGTTTTTTCAAAAGCCCGTTTTATCTAACTTAAGTTCATTTGGGTACATTTTACCAAATCGTCAAGAGATTTAAAAGCCTGTAAGTGACAATGTCGTTTTATTATATTAAAGTAGAGATGTTTGTACTGTAATAGCTTATAATTAAACGTCCATACTTTCAAGACATAAAGTATAAGCGGTATTTTCTACGTGGTTTAAATTCTGCGGGTTTTTTTTAAGAAAGAGCATACCGTCCGCAGTTAACAAATGTTTTAATAAGGTAAATTCCTGTTTTAAAACACTTAACATAAAAAGTAAGTGGTTTAAATGTGAATAACAATTATGAATCTTAACACGTCCATAGGGATAACAACATTAAATTTCCCACAAAGAATGCACAGATACGGTACATGTTAATAAAATGGAATTAATCAATTACTTGGTGACAGGTTTGTAATTATCACTGATTAGGATTTAAGAGATATTCAACCACCAAGAAGTCTTTGACTTGCTCTAGATTAAAGTTACTCATGTTTCCCATTTCTTGAAAAGTGTAGATAGAATGTCTTTATCAATTCATGCATGTAAAATAAATGTAAAACCTGATGAAACTTCTATCGATATCATTAATATAGTACCACATTCATATAACGCCGTTTTTAAGATAATGTTCAAAGAAGTTATATGCATTGGTAATAAACATAGTTTATAATTTATTGTCTCATTTTCATTTTTACATTTTAAATTATAATCATCACATCAGTTGTCACATTAACTGTTTGCCGTTTTTGATCTAAATGTATTTTGTTTCAATGTTTTTCGTGCAGTCGGTACTTACATAGCATTGATATAAGCATGTGAAGAAAGATTCATTAAAATCCAAAATTTCATTTCACAATAATATGTTTTTGTGGTTTACACGTATAAACATATTACATGTATAATGCTACTCATTGCAAATTGTAAAACTACACCTCTCAAAATATCTACATACCAATTAATTCCTTCATTTGTAGAAATCATAAATATATTTTATTAGTCACTTTACATGACAAATTGATAACTTTTATGAGAAGCAATATCCACTTTTTTATTTCACCATTAAGAATTTCATCAGAAGACATAAAAGTAACATCATCTGTTATTTTAGGATATTTTAATTTTGCTCAAAGTACAATCTAGTAACTTGATACATTTAATTATGTAGTTAAGATGATGTTACATAAAAATCATACTGTTTTAGATTTTTCATTTCCCGTCCACACATTGACTTATAATTTTACGAGGTTTGAACATTTTGTCAGCAATAGAATTGTTCTTGTATTCAGAGATAATACTTTGATGTAAGTACAATGACTTTGAAATAATATATCGAAGCTCTGTTCAGTACATGAAAGACTAATTGCGTCATTTAATCATCAATTTTATTTCGTAAACTAAGTAGATTAGTCGCTGTCAGTGACATCATATATAACAAAAAACAATTACAAACATATTCTCATTCAAACTTGTATAAACCATCGTTTTATCTGGTCAAACGTCGTTTTGAAACTCCATTATCTTTAAAACAAAGCGTTCATGTGTCCGACTACCGTTACATTTACTTATTAGTTTAAAAATGCATAGTTGTTCTGTTTTTATATCATTACCTAATTCATTTCCTAAATATTTTAACAAGACACGCAAACAATGTGTCAAAATATGCTGGTGTAATAGATGAGCAATACCTACTGCTTTAAAAAATCAAAAACAGTTAAGTAATCATATTACCTCAGCATTTCGTGTGTTATACCATTATCTCGGAATTAATCCGATAGTAAAACTGAATAGCATGAGCAGTGAATTAAAAAATATTTTTGTCGTGACATAAGACAGTTTTGTTGTCTGTTATTGTCGTAATCTCTGATGATATTTCTCAATCTTACAATTTAGCTTATTTTCCAATTCATTTCCCTTACCTTATTGGTGAATAATGACTCTCTTCCATTGTTTAGTCAGACATTTTTGTAGACCATTACTGTATTCTAAAACATATTACGTATATGATTTACATTCCATTATATATCATACATCAGACTTAATCAAAATGTAGACGACAAATTACGTACAATAAATCATGTGGTATAAGGGTCATAGACGGATTGTTATCAATTTCGTTTTTTTTGGAGAAAATGTAAGTATCAAAGGGCCATATTTCTCCGACCAAACAATTTTGATCGAATATATCATACATTTTATTTGATGATCAAGATAAGTCATGTTTTTGTGCTAAATCATGCTTGGATAAGTTCATGGATAAAAAGTGATGTAAATATATGGTGTTTTATGCCGCATTTTATCAGGTTTCTCAGCCATGTTCAGACGGTCAATCGTCCAAGTCACGGTACCTGCACAGGTCTAGATCGTTTGGCTGAAGAGTTTTATTCTAGTTCTAAGAACACAGTGATTGAAAACATTCCTACATGATATTTTGTAAAGCGGAATAATGGCTGTAATAACATTTCATTACTTGACAACACGAGTTAATTTATATGTATTAAGGGTTTGGAAGAAAAAATGACAAAGTTTAAACAGTTAAATCTTTAATCAGTGTGATAAGCACATATATGTTTAAATAGCCATTTTATCAATTGATTCATTTTGCACGTGTGAGATTACAATGTATTAATCAATATTGTCACACCTGCAAATGATAACAAAACTGTTAATAATGTTTAATAATAAGAAGTTATCAAGGATCGCAAATTGCATAAATACTATGACATACTTGTCACTGCTTTTATATATATACAGTGTATTTTATCTTGAAATGGTTCATTGCTTTTTATCTAACCTTGGTAATGAAAGTGATGATATGCAGAAAATGTATTGGAAAAATAATTATATAATTATAAACGTACTGGTATATAGAAGCGTAAGATTATATCATAGTTTCAGACTTTCTTTCCATTATAAAAAAGCAAAGAGGACACATTGTTAGATTTTTTGTTATATAAAAGGCCACCATGAACAAATAACGAATACAAAAAAAACTAAGGGGTAAGAGAAAATTGCTCTTTGTTTGGAAATATAAGGGAATGTATAACTGATAAGACATATTTATAGTTATTTATAAGAGTTATTCTTATCATTGATGAAATTCTATTAAGAAAGCATGATCTTAAAATACAAATACTATTATTTTTGTAATTTCATCAATTTAATTTTTATTTGGATGCAAAATTATTTTAAAAATATTAAGTCGGATTGAAAGCGACTTTTGAATTCTATTCATTTGCCATGAAAATAAGTTATTTTGTTGGTTAAAAATCTGTGTTTACACATCTTGAATTTTAAGCGGTAAAACTTCAAAAATATAATGTTTAAAAAGTCTCATTATTCATTGAAATTATCTGCGGCCGGAGATTAGTACTTCCAACAAAAGAACTTTATTCGTGCTTGAAACCTAGGTGATGGACAAAATATTTCGATTGATATTCATGATTGTTGATAATTTCATCATCACACACACGAACAAGTTTTTTTTATAATCAGTTGAATCTAGGAAACACACCAATAATACTGATAACCTTTTATTTTTATATTAAACTTGCTGACGCTGATTGTGAAACTTCAAATGTCACTTGAAAAGCTCCCGGGCATTTGGTAAAAACAAGAATATATTTTATCGTATTTTTGCATTTGAGCCACAAACATCAACACTTTAGGTAGATCAATAAATGTTCGTCTACTGTTTCATCTCAACTATTTGTTAACCCATCGTTAACCCATAAAACACACCTAGTGGAGTTTAAACGAGAGATTGTTCACTTCAACTTTATATTGGTATTCGAATGTAGCGTTCTTTTATCATCATATCGGATAATGTTGCGTCTTAATCAAGAGATCGTTCGCTTGTATTCAATCATTTAGTGTTCAGTGCTGAACATGTCATTGCCCACATTTGAGACATTACCAAACAATAATTGACGTTAAAGTTATTTGTTAGACATTTTACGATACCAGTTTCAGTTTTCTTTCGAAGACTTAATGCTTTAACATTACCATTACCATTTAAGGAATAATGTGTTTCCGTCTGAGGCGTTGCAAATGCATTGTTAGCTAATTTTAAATTTCATTTTATAGCTTCAATCGACAATTAATGTTGCAGATGCGTCTGTATTAATGTACTCTTTGTAACATTTTGAATGTTTTTTGGTGTTGACAAAGTACATTAGTATTTATACACAATGTTCCTATGTGTGAACTTTCCCTTTGGCTATGTTTCCTTCTTAGGTTTAGCACATTGTATTTCGTCTACATTTAGCAATAAGTCTGTAAAACTTCATATTTAGTAACTAATGTATCTCTTATAACTATGTACTGTTATGCTTACCATGTCATCAACAGTACTGTTATTCTATACTCCAAAGGGTATGTTGTTAAGTATATAATAGATTGCAATCGACGATCTTCTAACATTGATATCAGGAAGATCTGCTTCTTTGGTTACGTCAACTTAATCGATGTATTCCTTCACTTGCCATTGGCACATATTTAAGGGCGACTGTGGTTGTTCCATTAAATTGTAGTTGAATTTAAAGAAAGTGAAAGTGCTGTTTAAAGTCCGCTTCCATATAAATGTTCAGCCGACTTTACATTCTTTTATAAGGAACCCCTGATAAAAGTATAACTCAGTTATATGTCGTATTATTTGCTAGATACAAACTTATTTACAAACGCGAGTTAGAACTCAAGTACTGCAGTAAGAAAGTAGAGTTGGTTTATTGAATTTTGAAGATAGAGAGTAGGTAATTGTAAATAAATCCAATATTAGTATTAAGCCAACCCTTCTGTAAAACCATAAACAAACTCATGTCTCTAGAAATGATTATTTTGAAGTTCAGAATTAATAGAAAACTGATGTGGCTATTGTTACTCCCTTCTTCAAAATTGTTATCTGTAAGACTAAAATTTTAAGAAGATTACAGAGACTTATCGAGTGACTTTGAACGTTATATACGATACAAACATGTGGATGGGAATGATATTTAAAACTACTCATCGATTCATTCTAATCAAGATGTAGAACAATTTATTCTGTCAATGATAAAATCAGGTATTGTAGCAAATAACATTAGACAAAACTGTTCTTTTCATGATCAATGTCGCTATATCATAGTTTCATTTATTATAAAAAGTAAAATGTTATTCTAGCGATTGATAACAATAGGTAGAAAGATCATACGCAATTGACTTAACACCGAGAAAGCCTTATTATAGTGACTATGTTGAATAGACTAAATAATTTTGCATTTGACCTTAATTTGAAGAATTCCAATGACAATGTTAAGTAGCGTAGAGTTACATCATATCACATGATTTATTATGATATGTTCTTATATTCTAGTCACACGCCTCAAAAGTATTTTGTCCAATTACGTGAAAATCTTGTAATTAGCTCTAATGACATATTGGTACAGTAAAGTCAGTAAGTATTAACCTAGATTACAATACATTTTCGGAGGTTAACGTGGATATAAACATAGACCTTAAAACAATACTCTTGTTGCTAATTGTGTAAATGTTTATAATCATCCGAAAAACAATTGAATTCCAGTTCAATACTTATCAATAAAAACTTGTTTTATTGAGAAATTTTGATGATGTGATTTAAAACATACAGTTTTGAACTCTCATTTCCACTTCACACATTGTCTTATGATTTTACGTGGTTTGACCTATCCAAAAATCAACAAAAGTGCAAAAACAGAACTTGGGTTCATTGAGAGCAAAAACAATTCTGAAAGCTGAACTGTTCTCATTAATACCTATCAGGGATAATTTCATTTCATCATGTTAATTTTATTTCATGGACGTTAAGACCTAGAAATCAAAGTTAGACATAATAAACGTCTGTGAAATATCAATGAGAATCTCATCAATACTAAATGACAAAATACAAACACAGTCATTAACTCTGGCTTAATTTGAATACTATTATTATATTTTTGTCTTGCTGAAGTATATATTACATCAGACAAAACATTATGGTAATCTTTATCAGAGTCTCAGACTTTCTTTTCATTACAAATCACTATCACATTAATTTGGTGTTAAATGATTACTGTAAGCTCATTAGGTTTTCCTATTATTCCCCTTTATGGAATAGTTTTGAAACTTTTAACAATTGTATACACTATATATATATATATATATATGAATCGCTAGACTAAACAATAATGTATTTTATACACTGTATTTAAATGCATAGGTATTATATCAACATTTTAACTGAAAATGCTTAAAACAATGTATTTATTTATAACCATATATAACATAAGAAAAGCGTTGAAGTGATTTACTTGAAACTTAATGCGATGGAATAGTAAATTGTTTTTAATCCGTGTTATTATTAGCATTTAGAATTAATGTCCCTCCTACTTCTTTATAGTGCGTGCTAATCTTCTTCGTTTATCTCATATCCAGGTCAAAATGAATATTATTGTTATATAACAAATTTCTATAGCAAATGTTGTAAATAAATGTATATTGAGCCATTAATGTGATATATCAGTGCTTCATTACTTGTATACAATTATAATACAATATACGGACGTTAATGTCATTCCAAGCCACAGACAGTTTATTGTAAAAAGATTACATATAAAATTTCTTATAATAATTGGTTCCATCTTAAAATATAGAAATAGGAAATCAATGCATAACATCATATTATCTTTATATACTTTAGTTATGACTTTATGGTTTTCTTCATTTAGAAGCTTGGCATTTCTAATATCCAAGAAACATTTTATCCCTTCATTAAGATTATCAAGGCCCGTCTGGCTTGTCAGTCGGTAGCACATAAGTTTATTGCTTGAGTTGTCGTAAAATCGACTCCTAAGTGGATCATTCTGTCGATAACCAAAAATGTTGATCTGATACGACTCGTTGTATACCATTTCGTTATAATCTATTTCACAATACTCTTACATTTCTTATTTGATTATGCTTTTAAGATCAGTGTAACCGGCTCTCCTTCTTAAGAAATGAACACTTTGTCAAACATAACATTTAGCTTGACATTGTGCCTTTAATGGAAGTTAGATTTTAAAAGCTTCACAGTTTTAAGACAGCTTCCGCGTCTGCTGTAAATTAATAAATATTCTTTAAATCTAGTAAAAGTATTACTTTATTTTGTAGAATAAATTGACAGACAAGACACTTGTTAGTTGTTTCAGATAGAACAAGTACATTAGTCCACTAGTAAGATAACTAGGCTAAACTTTGTATAATTACAAAATATGATTCACGGCTTAAACAAAAAAAACCACCTTATTTCTATATTGTGAGGTTATATTTTGTTAAAAAAGTGGGCTATTAATTTAAATTACCACAAAACGACACCAAAATTGATCATATACCAGTCTTAGACAGAACAATAAATTTATACTTTAATCTCCTTAATTCAACTTTGTTTACTTAGACAGATATAAATATAAAGATAAATGTCTAGCTGTTCATAAAGAAGATTTTGAATATTATTTGTCTGCTTACGTTAATTCCATATATAACCTAATACTGAATAACGGTGTTTTGACGTCTTGTTAATCTTTGACAAAATGCTGTTTAATGCTTACTAATGTTTACTTAGGTAATTACGTAAAAGTTTTACCAGTTAAGTATCCTAAAATAATAACAGCAGCTTTTACAACGACAAAATGTTATTATTCAATCATTAAAGTGTTAAACTTAAGTACCAGACCTGAAAACTTTCATCCATGTATTGATTGGTAACTGCTACATAAATCATTTGAATTCAAGTTATACCCCGGGTCGATAGCGCAGTTGGTAGCGCGCCGGGATTTGGAATTGCGTGCCCGAGGGTGTGCGGGTTCGAATCCCACCCGGGGAGGTTATACCCTTCCATAAAAATTAAACAATAATGTCGATTTTCCTCCATTGATTAGATAATTTGGAGAAGTTTTCGGCCTTGAGAAGGGTAGGTGAGTACTGGTTATAGACAATGGTCCAGGAAAGCTAGGTTAGGTGCGCTGGACGCCGTAAATGACCTAAATTGTGTTGACACGGCGTTAAATCTAATAAAAAATGAATTAAAGTTTAGCTTTGTACTAAAGATGCAATTATTGTCAGTTGTTCTTATTCGTTGTTATATCATTATAATACCTTTTATTTACTGTCGGTTTAGAATTTGCTTTGCCATTTTTAGACAGTAGTAAGAAATGGAAAAGGCCTGACCATTTGTGATTGAATATCTGTTTTCATGTTTGTATGTCTATTCTTTTGTTATAAAGATAATCCTTTGTCGAGTCGTCGAGAATTGGTGATTTGATTTAGTCATTTGAAGTTCTAAGTATGGGCTTTCCATGACTCGTGTATGAATACATACTGTAAATAAACGATACAATACAGTACATAGTTATTAAATTAATTTACAATGTTATTTAACAATAACTTTGGATATGACAATATTCTTAATAAAAACATTATTAGAACTGATGTAAATAATATCAAATATATTAGCATTAAAAGGCTTATAGCACCGAGTTCAGACAAATTAATTTAAATATATAATCAGTCAAACACTTTGTATTGCGTAGATTAAAAACAATGTCTAGACGTACCTAATGTGTTTTTTCTTATTCGTAGTAAACGGACTGGGATGGGAACACATTTATAATTCTTTACGCTGAATAAAATTACCAGTCTCTTCATTACATCAGATAAAAAGTATTTTGTTAGGCGTGATCGTGTGATAAAAATTGTACATGAATGATGTATCTTGAGGTTTTTATGAAATACTTAGAAGTAAACATGTCAATAAGGAACTCAAAGGAGTTCATCAAATATTATCATTGAAACACAAAAAAACTTATGCCTTCCATACAGCTTACACGCAGAGGGAGATCTTTTTAAGAGTTTCAAACTTCTGTTACAAAAGGGCACAACAAACAGTTAACAAAAACTCGACCTTTTTTGCATTAAAATGTTCAGTGCCACTATACTATAATAATTCACGCAAGGATTAAAACCAAATCAGGCTCCAGGATGCGCCAACCTCATTCTTGTTCAGATAGACTCCTGTAAAACAGAATAGCCTTGCCGAGTTAAAGGTAAGTACTCAATGACCCTATAGAGAATAAAGCACTTGGAGTTTTTTTGAGTGCTGTTTGAAGTCTGTTTCTATACACATATTCAACCGACTTTACAATTTTGTTTTCAGGCAGGTGATCCCTCACAGTACCCATTTACTCATGGGTGAAGTAGAACAGTTGTAGGTAAATTGTTTGCTCAAGGAAATTAGCAGTGCTCTTAGTGGTTTGAACCCGGGTCCTCTTGATCCCTATGCTCGCGTCCTACCACTGGAACGCAGCTCCTACTAAGTTAAATCAGCAAGAACACAGTGACAGGAAAGAAAGAAAATAAAACAGTTCGAGCCTTAACGTTTTTAAAAGAGAAAATTTACATAAAAACTTCATACATTTTTAAAGTCCTGCCACCGTCGTACAACCAAGGATATAATCAAAGTGATCGGTTGTGGAAAGGTCAATCACCAAGCTTGCAGAACGATATAGAATATCTAACTGGTAATATTTCTTTTTGAACATGTGGGGAAACATAACCTTAATTATTTTTTAATCAATTTATAAATTTAGAAGTATCTTTGACTTCGATCAGGATTTCGGTGGAAGAACTGTCAAAGCACCTTTTCTGAGCTTATGGTATAGTGCGTACAAGTTGACCCCGACCTTACCTTTCACATTTGCATCTAATTATCATCTACACATATCCCGGCAAAAATCAATACCACGCCTACTCTATAATTTGGCTCGTTACGTATTTAAGATTAAACAAGACATGAATAGAGTATACAAAGCCCGCATGTATAACAAACTCACGATTAAAATGAATTCAAACGGGAAGCTCGTGTTCTTACCTTTTGAATACAATTCATAATAAAACGGATGGGGATGGCGGTAGTGGGGCTAAAACCCCCACCATTTGAATTGGTATCTAGCCTCATCGTATTATCATCTGGTCCGGTCTATGTGTAATAATTACTCATTGTACGCTTTAAAAGTACTTTAAAATTAATCCCTGTGTTATAATTACATTCGAGCCTCGGCGATATAATCCGATTGCTATCGGGATTTAATATTACATTCGTATTTAACGTAATGAATTTTCTTGCATAAAGGTCAGGTCGGGGTCAACTTGTACGCACTATACCAATACCAATGTTTAAAAGTTTGTTTCTGTTATGCAATGAGTACGTTATTTAAATTATTATGAAATCTTGAAAAACGGAAAATGTTAGAAATATGAACCCAATAAGATGTTGCACATATGACTCCTACATCTTACAGTATTAAATTTAAATTCATCTTTTTATCGTGAGTTTAGTGGTAACAATGCCAAATAAAACAAATTGCCAGCTTTTCTAGGATTTCGTTTTATCTAACTATAGTTCATTTGGGAACATTTTATTAACAAGTTATATAAAACGTTATTATCCGTATTAAGCAAATCTTCAAGAAATTTAAAAGCCTGTACGTGACGATGTCGTTTAATTGTATTAAAGTCGAGATGTTTGTACAGTAAAAACCTAATACTTAAACGTCCATGCATTCAAGACATAACGTATAAGTGGTATATGCTGAGGGTTTCAAATTCTGCGTTTTTACGAAATAAGTCATGTTTTTTTTGCTGGGGGAATACATTTCGCTGTCAACAAATGTTTGAATAAAGCGTTTGTAGTTTAACCTGTTTTATAACATATAACATAAAAAAGTGGTTTAAAGGTGAATAACAATTGTGAGTCGTAACACGTTCAAATGGATAACAAAATTAAACTTCCCACAAAGAATTCATAGATATTGTACATGTTAATAAAATGGACTTAATCAGTCACTTGGTGATAGGTTTGTAATTATCACTGATTAGGTTTTAAGAGACATTCAACCAAGAAGTCTTTGACTTGCTCTAGATTAAAGTTACTTATGTTTCCTATTTTTTGAAAAGTGTATATGGAATATCTTTATCAATTCATACATGTATAGTAAATATAAAACCTGATGATACTTCTTTCGATATCATTTATGTAGAAACACATTTATATAACACCGTTTTTAAGATAAATTTATAGTTATATGCATTGGTAATAAACATAGTTTATAATTTATTGTCTCATTTTCAATTGTACATATAAATTATAATCATCACAATAGTTGTCACATAATCGTTTGCCTTTTTGGATCGAATGTATTTGTTTCAATGTTTTTTTTTTCGTGCAGTCTGTACTTACATAGCATTGATATAAGCATATGAAGAAAGATTCATTAAAATCCACAATTTCATTCCACAATAATGTGTTTTTGTGGTTACCACGTATAAACATATTACATGTATAATGCTACTTATTGCAAATTGAAAAACTACATTTCTCAAAATATCTACATACCAATTAGTTCCTTTATGTGGATAAATCATAAATATATTTTATCTGTCACTTTACATGACAAAGTAATAACTTTTATGAGAAGCAATATCCTCGTTTTTATTTCACCTAAAAGAAACATCATCTGTTATTTTAGGATATTTTATTTTTCTCAAAATACAATCTAGTAACTTGATACATTTAATTATGTAGTTAAGATGATGTGACATAAAAACATACTGTTTTAGATTTCTCATTTCCCGTCCACATATTGACTTATGATTTTACGAGGTTTGAACATTTTGTCAGCCAGCAATAGAATGGTTGCTGTATTTAGATAGAATATATATTGATGTAAGGACACTGACTTTGGAATAATATATCGAAGTTCTTTTCATAACATGATAGACCAATGGCTTTGTTTAATCAATTTCATTTCGTAACCTAAGTAGGTTGGTTGCTGTCATTGATATATAAAACAAAACAAATAGAAATATAGATCATTTTATCATTTGAAATTGTATACACCATCGTTTTATTTGGCCAAATATAGTAATGAAACTCCATTATCGTTTAAAACATTTATTTCTCGATTTCAATAAAGCGCTTCTTGTGTTCGAATACTGTTAAATATGCCTAATAGTTTAAAAGAAAATGCCGAGTGGTCTAGTCTGAATTTTACATCATTGCCTAACTCATTGCCTAAGTGTTGTAACAAGACACGCAAACAAAATATCAAAATATGCTGGCGTTATGGATGATGCTTTAAAACATAAAAAAAGTTAAGTAATCATATTACCTCAGCATTTCGTGTGTAATACCATTATCTCAAAATAATCCGATAGTAAGACTGAATAGCATGAGCAGTGAAGTAAAAATATTTGTCTCGTGATATAAGACAGTTTTGTTGTCTGTTATTGTCGTAATCTCTGACGATATGTCCCAATCTTACAATGAATTTAGCTTATTTTCTAATTTATTTCCTTTAACTTATTGGTGAATAATGACTCTCTTCCATTGATTACTCAGACATTTTTGTACCATTACTGTATTATAAAACATATTACGTATATGATTTACATTCCATTATATATCATACATCAGACGTTTGAAAATCGACTTAATCAAAACATAGACGACAAAAGAGGTACAATTAATCATGGAGTATAAGGGTCATAGACGGATTGTTATCATGTTTGGTGACCTTGTGACAACAAATGGCAACATAATAAGGATTTTAGAGAAAATGTATGTATCAAAGGGCCATTATTCTCCCATTACACAATTTTGATCGAATATATCATACATTTGTTTTGATGATCAAGTTAAGTCATATTTTGTTTTAAACCCAGCTTGGGTACTTTTGAAACGAACCGGCATTGTCGTTTTGTTCAGCGACTTTGTCGAGAGCATTTTTTTTTGTATGCAAGATCGCCTTCGTACAATTTCTTTGTTCAAAAGTTTGCCAATTATCTCCCTTTACTAAAATTGAAGGTTTTGGTGAATTTTCTTCTTTCTCTGTCATTTTTATAATTGAAATACGTTTTAGTTTAGTTTCTAATCATATAAGCATATAGCTTGAGAAAAATCTAACTATTTATATATATACATCGTTGTTACGCCCAGAACACGAGTCAGTGTCCTGGGATTGTCTCGTCTCCATCTCTGCAGCTAGCTCGGACGCCTAGTCAGTCGGTGCTAAGACGAGCACAGACTTAAAACACGTAAGCGAGCGCCGGCTTGACTGTCGCGCGCCCAGCGGACACGTTACAAAAATTGGTGGCAGCGGTGGGATAGAATAACGTCCCTAGGTGTCTGAGTTTGTATGTAGGATGGAGACTTTAGTATGATTGGTGTTTTACTGTGAGATGTTACCCGGGGATGAATGTTTTTTTAACTAGCATTTTAGACCCGAGGTTTCATGATTGAGAGCGTTTTAGTTTCATCTAGTTTTTGTTTTGCTCAATTGTGTTTCATACTTTCATGCTATGTTGATGCCTGTTTGTATGCATTGTTCAACTAGTCTTGTACATTGCTTATGACAGATACCTTTCGTTTATTGAGTGATTTTTTTGGGGGGGGGGTCTGATTTGATTTTGTAATTTTTTGTTTATAAATCCTACTTAGGTTTTATATGCTGTATCTTGTGATATATTGATGTAAAATTTAAAATGTGTTTGCAGTTCTGAGCATAGTCAAGCGAGGTCGCATGAAGTCGGAGGCGTGGGTAGTGAAACGAACCGGCATTGTCGTTTTGTTCAGCGACTTTGTCGAGAGCATTTTTTTTTGTATGCAAGGTCGCCTTCGTACAATTTCTTTGTTTCAAAAGTTTGCCAATTATCTCCCTTTACTAAAATTGAAGGTTTTGGTGAATTTTCTTCTTTCTCTGTCATGTTTATAATTGAAATACGTTTTAGTTTAGTTTCTAATCATATAAGCAAATAGCTTGAGAAAAATCTAACTATATATATATATACCTAACATCGTTGTCACGCCCAGAACACGAGTCAGTGTCCTGGGATTGTCTCGTCTCCGTCTCTGCAGCTAGCTCGGACGCCTAGTCAGTCGGTGCTAAGACGAGCACCGACTTAAAACACGTAAGCGAGCGCCGGCTTGACTGTCGCGCGCCCAGCGGACACGTTACACATTTATGGATATAAAAATTAATGTAATATATGGAGTTTATGCCGCATTCTATCAGGTTTCTCAGCTATGTTCAGACGGTCAGTCGTGCAAGTCACGGTACCTGCATAGGTCTAAATCGTTTGGCTCAAGAGGTTTATTCTAGATCTAAGAACACATCCTCTCCCCAGTGATTGAAAACATTCCTACATGAAACTATGAAATGTGGAAGGATGACTGTAAAAGCATTTCATTACTTGACAACACGAATTAATTTATATCTATTTCATATCTTTTATATTAAGGAAGAAAAGAAGGACACACATATTAAATGTTTATTCAGAGTTATTATCACACATATTGAACCGGCTGGCTGATCAATTGATACATTTTGCACGTGTACGATTACGATGTATCAATCAAACTTGTCATACTTTTAAATGACAATAAAACTGGTTATAATGTTTAATAATAAGAAGTTATCAAGGATCGCAAGTTACATAAATATTATGACATATTTGTCACTGCTTTTTTAAATATACAGTGTATTTTATCTTAATAATGGTTCATTGCTTTTTATCTAACCTTGATAATGAAAGTGATGTCTTGCAGAAAATGTATTGGAAAAATAATTATACAATTATAAACGATGGTATATAGAAGCGTGAGATTATATCAGGAGTGTCAAAAGCCAAAAACATATACTCCCTTAAAAGCAAATAAGATACAATGTTAGATTTTTTTGTTATATAAAAGAATACCAAAAACAAATAACGAATACAAACAACTAAGGAGTAAGAGAAAATTGCGCTTGGAAATATAAGAGAAATGTATAACTGATATGACATATTTATATATAATTATTTAGAGTTATTCTTATCATTGATGGAATTCTATTTGGATAACATGATCTAAAATACAAATACTATTATTTTTATTATTTCATTAATTTGTTTTTTTCTAAATTTAGATGCAATGTTTTTTTAAAAATATCAAGTCGGATTGAAAGCGACCTTTGACCTCCATTTGCAATGAGAATAAGTTATTTTGTTGGTTAAAATCATATTTTGAATTTGAAGCGGTAAACCTTCAGAAAATCTCAATATTCATTGAAGTTTACGCGGCCGTAGATTAGTACTTCCTACAGAAAAACTTTATTCGTGCTTGAAACCTAGGTGATGGACAAAATATTTCGATTGATATTCATAATTGTTGATAATTTCATCATCACACACACGGACAAGTTTCTTATAAACAGAATCTGGGAAAAACACCAGTATTACTGATAACCTTTTATTTTTAGTTTAAACATGCTGATATTTCAAAAACCTTTTCCTACATAACAGTTCACATCCTGAAAAAGAAAATGACTGAAATGAATCGCTAATATAGTAGTTTTAATGTGAAAAGATGTTCTAACTGATTGCGATACTTTAAATATCACTTGAAAAACTCCTTGACATTTGGTAAAAACAAGAATGTTTTTTATCATAAATTGTTTGCATTTAAGCAAAAAACATCAACAATTTAGGTAGTTCAATAAACGTTTATCTATTGTTTTTTATCATAATTTCGGACCAAAGTTATCCGAATGTAGCATCTTCATAGTAGAGATCGTTCAATTGTATTCAATCGTTTAGTGCTCAGTGATTAGCAAACATGTCATTGCCCACATTTGAGACATTACCAAACAATAATGGACATCAAAATTATCTGTTAGACATTTACAGTACCAGTTTTAGTTTTCTTCCGACACTAAATGCATTAAAACAATAATTTAAGGAATAATATGTTTCCATCTGAGGCGTTGCAGACTGCATTATATGCAAAATTAGCATGTCCATTTATAGCTTCAATCGACAATTAATGTTGCAAACTCGTCTGTATTTACGTACTTTGTATCATTTTGAATGTTGTTGTTGACAAAATACATTAGCATTTATATATAATGTTCCTATGTGTGAACTTTCCAGCGGCTAGTTTTCCTTCTTAGGTTTAGCACATTGCATTTAGACTATATTTGGATAAATAAGTCTGTAAAACCTTAATGTTTTGGTAACCAATATTTCTCTATAACTATGTACTGTTGTTCTTACCATGTTATCAACATTACTTTTATTCAATAATTCAAAGAGTGTGTTGTTAATTATGTAATATATTGTAATCGGCGATTTTTCTAACATTGATATCAGGAAGATCTGCTTCCCTGAGTACGTCTACTTAATCGATGTATTCCTTCACTTGTCATTGGCACATATTTCAGAGCGAATGTCTTTGTTTAAACAAAATGTAGTCGAAGTTAAAGAAAGTGAAAATGCGGGTTAATGTCTCCTTCCATATAAATGTTAAGCCGACTTTACATTGTTTTGTAAGATTGGCCCTGATCATTGAAATCATCGTCAGGAAGGTGATATCTAACACTACCCATTTTCACCGGGTGGGTATACAACTAGGTTATTTTCTTGTTTAAATTATTTAGCAGTGCCCTAGAATACTTCACGATGTCTAAGCGTTTATCCTATCAATGAACCATTGCTAAGTGAGACAGGCGCCCGGCATGGTTTCGAATCGAAAACACTTTATATACATTTAAGGTATATTACTAAAAATGGTAGTTCTCGACCAATTTCACTTAGAGGCCAGTTTCTCCATGATAAATATATTTATTTCCCATGAGGATGGCGCAGTATATTTCATGTTTCCATGAAAATACTTTTATGGCTTTGTGGTTGCGCCACCTTCTTTCAGTACATGTTTTTACTATGTATTATTTACTATTGTAAGCTGGGATAAGCAAATGTGATTATAATGATTTCACTAAAAAGTTAAGTTGTAAAAGGAATAAATTTGCTTATCCCAGCATTGTAAATACTTATGTTATATATTATTTATCATTGTTTATTACATGCGTCATTTATTTACTATGTATAATAAATGACAAAATCATTCATACAATTTGGTCTTTGTCAAGTTCTTTATTCCATGTACTATTCAGAACAAGCTGCGTCAACGGGCAGTAAGATTGACAACCTGGTTTGATTCCAGTAGTTGTGAATATAAGTTTATTTCCCTTATTTAATAATGCATGTATAGCTAAGGTTTTGCAAAAATTCAATTGACATCAATATCTTTTGCATACGACAAGTAATAAGGTCGTATACCGATTTCAAACAACACGGTCAAAAAGATTTTGTTTAGTCGCCACAGAAGTCGCAAGAATAAAATACACTATCAACGGCAAATTTTGAGCTGTTAAATCGAAAAAAAAGTTAATCGAGGATATTTTCGCTTGCAGTCTATCGTCAAATGTTTTACATACAGTCAGACTGTATGAGTATTCAAGAAGTTGATCTAGTCATTTAAAATGGAAATTTTTTCTTCATCAAAGCATCGCTAGTACAGTCATTATTGAGCAGGTGACGTAATGTCTATATTGTACTGTAATATATAGTTCTTGCGACTTTTGTATCGAGTAAACTAAATCTGTTTAATCGTAATGTTCGAAATTAGTCTACGACCTTGATATACGGCGATCATAAAAAGAAAAATACCCCAATGTAATCATATTTAAAATGATTTATCGTGACATCACAAAAATTTTTACACAATGTCTTGAAATATCGCGCACAATTGACTTAACATCAAGAAAGCCTTATTATAGTGACTATGTTGAGTAGACTTAATATTTTGCATTTGACCTTAATTTGAAGAATGCCAATGACAATGTTAGGTTAAGTAGCGCACAGTTACATTATACTACATATAATGATCTGTTCTTTTATTTTAGTCACACGTCTTTAATGTATTTTGTCCAATTACGTGAAGATAGTCTTGTAATTAGCACTAAAGACATCTTGATACAGTAGAGTCAATAAGTATTAACCTAGATTACAATACATCATCGGAGGTTAACGTAGACATAAATATAGACTTTAAAACAAGACTCTCGTTGCTAATCGTGCAAATGGTTATAATCATTCGAAAATCAATTAAATTCAATTTAAATACTTATCGACAATAACTTGTTTTATTATAAAGTTTTAATGATGAGACAAAGACCATATAGCTTTAGAACTCTCATTACCCCTTCACACATTGTCTTATAATTTTACGTGGTTTCATCAATCCAAAATATAGTTGTCAACAAAAGTTAAAAAAAGAGCTTGGGTTCATTGAGAGCAAAAACAATTCTGAAAGCTAAATTGTTCTCATTAATCCCAATCCTCGCTCCATCAGGTTAATTTTATTTCATGGACGTAAAGACCTAGAAATCTAAGTTAGACATAACAAACGTCTGTGAAATATCAATGGGAATCTCATCCATACTAAATGACAAAACACACAAAAACAGTCGTTAACTCTTGGCTAACTTTGAATTTTCTTATTTTATTTTTGTCTTTTTTAAAGTATGTAGTACATCAGACAAAAACATCATGGTAATCTATACCAGAGTTTCAGACTTTTCTTTCCATTACATCACATCAATTCATGTTAAATGATTTCTGTAAGATCATTTAGTTATCCTATTATAACCCTTGACGGAATAGTTTTGAACCTTTTATCAAATGTATACACTATACTGTATATATATGAACCGCTAGACTAAACAATAATGCTCTGTATTTAAATGCATAGGTATTATATCAACATTTTAACTGAAAATGCTAAAAACAATGTATTAATTTACAATCGTGTATAACTCAAGAAAAGCGTTAAAGTGATTTACTTGAAACTTAATGCGATGGAATAGTAAATTGCTTTTAATCCGTGTTATATTAGCATTAAGAATTAAAGTCCTTCCTACTTCTATATATAGTGCGCGCTAGTCTTCTTCGTTTATCTCATATCCAGACCAAAATGAATATTATTGTTATATAACAAATTTCTATAGCAAATATTGTAAATAAATGTATATTGAGCCATTAATGTGATATATCAATGCTTCATTACTTGTATACATTTATAATACAATATAAGGACGTTAATGTCATTCCAAGCCACAGACAGTTTATTGTAAAAAGATTACAGTTAGAATTTCTTAAGATAATTGGTTCCATCTTAAAATATAGAAATAGGAAATCAATGCATAATATCATATTATCTTAATATACTTTAGTTATGACTTTATGGTTTTCTTCATTTAGAAGCTTGGCATTTCTAATATCCAAGAAACATTTTATCCCTTCATTAAGATTATCAAGTCCCGTCTGGCTTGTCAGTCGGTAGCACATAATTTTATTGTTTGAGTTGTCTCAGAATCGACTCAGAAGTGGATTTTTCTGTCGATAGCCAATACTGTTGATCTGATACGACCCGTTAAATACAATTTTGTTATACTCTATTTCTCCATACTCTAACATTTCTTATTTGATTATGCTTTTAAGATCAATGTAACCAATTCTCTTTCTTAAAAAAATGAACATTTTGTCAAACATAATCTTTAGCTTGACATTGTGCCTTTAACAGTAGGGAATACTTCCCGTTCGGGAAACAAGGGGATTCCCCTTCAGTGCTTCCCGATCGGGCAGCAAATGTCAAAATGTTTCCCGATCGGGAAGGATTTTGGCCTTTTTTGACGTACCTTACTAAAAGTGACCGCTGCATAAAAGTATCTAACCTACAAAAATATGAAAAACACTATCTGATACAGGAAAGATGTATCTAAAATCTAAAATATGCCTACAATTAAAATAATCCGAAATTGAAATTCAGAAAAAAATATGACTTCAATGAAAAATATTGTTTCCCGTTCTGGAAACATTGCTTCCCGATCAGGAAGCAAGTTATACTATCTTTAATAGAGTTTGTATGTGATCCAAATTAAAATTAAGCTATATGCATCTATTTATGTTAATGAAAATATTGCATTGATTCCAATGCATATGTTAGAAACACCTTTCGCTAATACCATTCATAGTAATTTATAGTAATTTAGCTGTCCTTTCAATTTTTATATGTATAATCATAACATCCCAATGCATATGTTAGAAACACCTTTCGCTAATACCATTCATAGTAATTTATAGTCGTTTAGCTGTCCTTTCAATTTTATATGTATAATCATAACATCCCAAAAGATATGCCAATAAGTTTACTTACTATCAATTTAAAGGTTTGACATGTGTATAAATGTAAAGTATCATTGATTGGGCTTAACACCGTAGCTGCACATTGTTTATGTCATGTTTCATATAACAGCTGTACGTCAACATACTCACTGTTTCTTGGAAAGGCTAATCTCTGAATTTAGCAGTTCACTAGTGACTAAGCGCATACTTGGTCAGTTACTGAAAGCTTCTCTACATGATTTAAAATCAGTGGTGAGAGGGAGAATAGTCGTTGAAAATATTTCATGACCAAGTTCCTTGAACCCTAAATCAGTAGATTAGTATGCTACCAGCCTAACAACTAATCTAGATTATACTTAACGAAAAAAAATCAATAAACACTAACATAAAAATTTCAAATGTGGTTCAATTCATTTGTTACAGTTTCCTATTATTATACATTAACTTGAATTATTGCATTTCCAGTAAAATAGACTATTAGGGGGTAAGCAATGACATCTGGCGGCCATAAGTATACATATCTTTTGCTATAAAAATTAAGTTTGAGCAGTATTATAAAACTATTTTTACAAGTTATCCAAGTGAAGGAAGGGTTATCATATTTCCATCTTGCTTGCTATGTTTAAATGGGCATAGGTCAAATGACTTACATAAATACAGCACATCTAAGGATATGTGTAATGTTTTCAATGTTCAAGGAAATTTATGTTCATGCTAAAAGTACAGACACATCATCATTGCTATCATTATTTCACAAGAAATAGACTACAAGAGGTGTGTCCAATAACCATTTTACAGTATGGAATCGCATTTAAAGCATTTATTTGTTCTCAATTAATAAATGCTCGTTGATTTTATTTACATATTCTTTAAAAAACATCATGCAAAACACTTGCTTTTCAAATTGTTAACTACATGTATGTATATTTGAAAATTTCAAAACTAGCAAACAATATTGAACTCAATATTCATTATTATTTTTTCTGTTTAAACATTAATGAGAATCTCGATAGTTTGTAAAGTTATATTTCAATTCATGCTTTAGAATTATCATGCATTGTATTTGAGTTTGGTCAAATTTAGAAAATAGAAATGTTATATGGTGCTTAAGGAATTATGGTTTTGTCGATAAGTTAACCATATCATACTAGATAGTGAAGAAATATTTTCTTCATTCAGCATTGCGGAAATTTTATTCTTCAATCTTAAAAATCTCCCTAATTAACATACAAAACATATACCTGACAGGTAATGGCTCATACGTATTACAAAATAATTAATTCTATGTCATTTTGTTTTCAAATACATTGTATAGTGTAAGCTTTATTTAAAAATGATTATACTGCTTGTTGTTTTGATAGCTCGTCTGGTTAGAATTATGTACATATGTAAAGTAATGAAAAAACATAGTAAGTCCAGCCATCTACAATTGACTTAAGTGCCGACATTTGACAACCAAGAATACCAGACTTTTCAGCCTTGGCTCATTTTAACTTTCTAATAAAATCATCATAAAATTACAGATTTAGGAAATGAATCAAATATTATGGTATTTGAATGTGAGAGTTCATATGACTAAATATATTCACAACTGTTACATAAATGAAAGTTTAATTGGACAATTAATTTTGTTTTGATCAGATTATTCTGGTAGAAAATCAGAATGTTTATTTAAAGTGTATGTGTTACTATTTGTTACTATCCTGACTGGGTTATATAGCCTAAAATTCTTTACAAATAAATAGACAGGTCTCTTGCTGAAATCAGTTTTGCATTACATACAAACTATATTAAAGATAGTATAACTTGCTTCCTGATCAGGAAGCAATGTTTCCAGAACGGGAAACAATTGTTTTCTTTTAAGTCATATTTTTTTCTGAATTTCAATTTCGGATTATTTTAATTGTAGGCATTTTAAAAGAAAACGACTCGGTAGGATTTTAGATACATCTTTCCTGTATCAGAAAGTGTTTTTCATACTTTTGTAGGTTAAATACTTTCATGCAGCGGTCACTTTTAGTAAGGTACGTCAAAAATGGCCAAAATCCTTCCCGATCGGGAAACATTTTGACATTTGCTGCCCGATCGGGAAGCACTGAAGGGGAATCCCCTTGTTTCCCGAACGGGAAGTATTCCCTACTGTTTAATGCAAGTTAAATTTTAAAAGCTTCACAGTTTAAAGTGTCTGCTGTAAATTAATAAGTATTCTTTAAATCTATTAAATGTATCACTTTTTGTAGAATAATGTGACAGACAAGACACGTTTCAAATAGAACAAGTACATTAGTCCACTAGTAAGATAACTAGGCTAAACTTTGTATACTTACAAAATATGATACACGGCTTAAATAAAAACCATAACTTTTATAACGTGACGTTATATTTTGTCCAAATTGGTTTAATAATAAAAAAAACACGAAATCGACCCTAAAACTGTTCATATATCAGTCTTAGACAGAACAATAAATTTATTCTGTAATCTCCTTAATTCAATTTTGTCTACTTAGACAGATATAAATATAAAGATAAATGTCTAGCTGTTAATAAAGAAGATTTATATTTTATTTGTCTGCTTGCGTTAATTCCATATATAACTCAATACTGAATAACGGTGTTTTGACGTCTTGTTAATCTTTGACAAAATGCTGTTAAATGCTAACTAATGTTTACTTTAGTAATTAGGTGAAAGTTTTACAAGTTAAGTATCCTTAAATGACTGCAACAGCTTTTACAAAGGCAAATGTTATTTTACAATCATAAAAGTTATAAGCTTCGATACTAGACCTAAAATTTTCATCCATGTAATGATTGGTAACTGCTACATTAATAATTTAAATTCAAGTATAGCTAGATGGTATTTTGTACTTAAGATACAATTATTGTCAGTTGTTTGTATTTGTTGGTGTCAAAATAACCATTTTTATGTATGAAAAGAAACACAAATTTTAACGCCATCTTATTATTATGTTTTGACGTTGCTATGACGTGACGTCAACAATGGTGTCTTCTCACCGGTTCGCGCTTTGTATATATATATATTTATGTTTTTTTGTTAATAAAGCGGAGTGGAAAAAAGTCAGTTCGGAGAATAGATCTCTCGTCTAACAAAGTAGACTTGCTTCCGATATAATAGGTGGCAGACCTTCTTGGTGGAGGCAGACCTTTGGAGTAGGCAGACCTTTGGTGTAGGCAGACCTTTGGTGTAGGCAGACCTTTTTGTGGAGGCAGACCTTTGGTGTAGGCAGACCTTTGGTGGAGGCAGACCTTTGGTGTAGGCAGACCTTTTTGGTGTAGGCAGACCTTTGGTGTAGGCAGACCTTTGGTGTAGGCAGACCTTTTGTGTAGGCCGACCTTTTTGGTGTAAGCAGACCTTGGTGTAGGCAGACCTTTGGTGTAGGCAGACCTTTGGTGTAGGCAGACCTTTGGTGAAGCAGAACTTCTTTGTTAAAGTGGACCTTCCTTGGTGAAGAGGACCTTCTTTGTTGAAGTGGACCTTCCTTGGTGAAGAGGACCTTCTTTGGTGAAGTGGACTTTCTTTGGTGAAGAGGACCTTCTTTGGTGAAGTGGACCTTCTTTGGTGAAGTGGACTTTCTTTGGTGAAGAGGACCTTCTTTGGTGAAGCGGACCTTCTTTGGTGAAGTGGACTTTCTTGGTGAAGAGGACCTTCTTTGGTGAAGTGGACTTTCTTTGGTGAAGAGGACCTTCTTTGGTGAAGCGGACCTTCTTTGGTGAAGTGAACTTTCTTGGTGAAGAGGACCTTCTTTGGTGAAGAGGACATTCTTTGGTGAAGCGGATATTCTTCGGTGAAGCGGACCTTCTTTGGTGAAGCAGACCTTTCTTATAGGCAGACCTTATAAAAAGGCTGACCTAGCAAAGACCTCAGAAAGATAGTCATAATATACTCACACAAATAGCTTGTTAAAGTATTTACACCGAAAATCTTGACAATTGGGGGCTCGTCCGGGATACTTTAGCAAGCTTTAGCAAGATGTATTATGACGAATGGTTGAGATTTGGTGAAAGATTAGGCTTGACAGGGGGAGATCTGCTGGCATTCGTGAAAGAAAAAGAAGGCGAATACATAGCAAGAAAGGACAGAGTTAGAAGAAGAGATGAAGAAAGAAGGCAAATGGAGATGAGTTTTGAGCTAAAGATGAAGGAGAAGGACTTTGAAATTGAACGCATAAAGTCCAACAAAAGGGCCAATGGCGAGAGTAATGATGTCCTACGTCCGAAGATTCCAAAGTTCGATGACGTGAATGATAACATTGACGCTTACTTAGAGCGGTTTGAGAGGTTTGCTAAGACTCAAAATTGGCAAAAGGAAAGCTGGGCCATGAGTTTGAGCTCATTGTTATCTGGAAAAGCATTGGATGTGTTCATAAGTATGTCCAAAGAAGAAGCGAACGATTATGATGCTTTGAAAAATGCCATTCTAAAAAGATATCAACTGACGGAGGAAGGTTTCAGAATGAAGTTCCGTCAAAGCAAACCTTTGCCAGGCGAGTCGGTGTTTCAATTTATTGAAAGACTTAGAAGATATTTTTCAAGATGGGCAGACCTTGCTGGAGTTGAAAAGTCTTACCAAGGAATAACTGAGATGCTAATTAAAGAACAATTCATTGAAGGATGTTCGACAGAGCTGGCGATATTCCTGAAAGAAAGGGTGCCCTGTTCTATAGAGGAATTAACCCGTATTGCAGAACAGTACATCGAAGCACACAATGGGACCGCATCATTGTTCCAAAAAGGACCGTCAGTACGAAGAAATAATAATGGTGGATCACTAGTGAATAGCAAGGATAGAAACGACGATGCAAGAGACACAAGATTAAAGACATGCTATAACTGTAAACAGACAGGTCACTTGGCCAAATACTGCAGATGGAACGATCAGAAGCCAGTCAAGACGTGTTTCATTTGCAATAGATCTGGACATATTGCAAGAGACTGTCGACAGTTAACGTCAGCTAATACTACAAATGATCGTAAAGTAGCTGCTGTATGTGCAAAGGCAGACCTCAGTGTCTTAGATAAGAATACGGAGGACGGTAAATTAAAGCTAGCCAATGGGGAAACAGTTCCAATTTTAGCTGGAGCATGCACGGTGGACATTCTAGGAGAAGATAGAAATTTAGAAGTTAATACAGGGTGTGTAGGAACACATTCAGTTAAAGTCTTGAGAGACACGGGATGTGAGTTAGCTGCAGTAAGGAGACAGTTTGTTAAAGATGAAGAATTTACTGGTAAAGAAATAGTGATGATAACTATTGACGGCGAAGCAAAGGTAGTGCCAGTTGCAAAGATTGTAGTGGATACACCATATTTCTCTGGAGAAATAGAGGCCATGGTTCCTAAGTCATTAATTTGCGACTTAGTGATAGGCAATGTTTCAGGAGTAAGAGACAAGCCTGATTCAGAATGGAAAAGATCCCAAGGAAACACTGTAGCAGCAGCCACGATGACCAGAGCTCAAAGCAAGAAGGCCAAAGAGCCTATAAAAGCCCTCTGTGTTCCCGTTCCTTCATGCAAGAAAGAAGTGGATATTGAGAAATTAAAGGAGTGCCAAAAGAATGACAAGTCTATAGTGAAGATATATGAATTGGTAGACAAGGAAGATGAGTTCAAAACCAAGTCAGGGGCATCGTACAAATACGCAGTAGACAACGGAGTGCTGATGAGAATATTTACTCAGAAGAATGGTGATGAAGTAAGGCAGATTGCTGTACCAGCAGACCATAGGAAAAGAGTGATGGAATTGGCACATGAATCAATTGTAGGAGGTCATCTATATGCAAAGAAGACGGAAGACAGAGTTATTACAAGTTTTCACTGGCCAGGAATCACAAGTGATATCGCACGGTTTTGCCGATCTTGCGACATTTGCCAGAAAACTATTCCGAAAGGTAGAATAAAGAAAGTCCAACTAGGTGACATGCCGGTGATCGACGAGCCGTTTCGCAGAGTTGCTGTTGACCTAATAGGTCCAATAGTTCCAATATCTGACAGGGGCAATAGATATATCTTAACTGTTGTGGATTTTGCTACACGTTATCCAGAAGCAGTTCCTCTAGCAAAGATAGAGACAGAGAGAATTGCAGAAGCACTGCTTGAAATTTATTCCAGAGTAGGATTTCCAACAGAAGTGCTGAGTGACAGAGGAAGTCAATTTACTGCCGATGTAATGAAAGAAATTTGCCGGTTGATATCTGTCAAACAACTATTCACAACACCATACAATCCAAAATGCAACGGACTGTGTGAGCGGATGAATGGAGTGCTTAAAAGTATGCTGAAGAAAATGTGTCAAGAACGACCAAACGACTGGGACCGATATTTACCATCTGTACTATTTGCATATCGAGAAGTGCCACAAGCTAGCACGGGGTTTGCTCCATTCGAACTGTTGTATGGAAGAACAGTTAAAGGACCAATGCAAATATTGAAAGATATTTGGACAAAGAGAGAAGATCCAGAACTCCAGAATACCTACATGTATGTTTTCAATTTGAAACAAAGATTAGAAGAAACTTGCAAAATAGCCAGAGAAAGTATCATGAAGTCTCAGAGAATATACAAGCATCATTACGACAAGAGAGCACGTAAACGTGTATTAAAGGTCGGAGATAAAGTTCTTCTGCTGCTTCCTACAGATAGAAACAAGATGATATTACAGTGGAAAGGACCCTTTGATGTTGTTGAAGTGATTAATCAGTTTGATTACAAGATCCAAGTCAGAAATAAGCAGAAGACATTCCACATAAACTTACTGAAGAAGTATGAGGAGCGCCCAAAAGCCATTGCAGCAAGTGTAGCAGTTATAGATGAAGTAAATGATGGTATTGATGGAGCAGTAGATGATGCAAGTCTGTTAGAATTTCCAGAGTACTCCAGTGAGCAGACCTACAGACACGTTCAGATTAGTGAAAAACTAACGAAAGATCAGAAGAAGCAAGTCCAAGACATACTGAAAGAATTTAGTGAAGTGTTCTCTGAAAAACCTGGTACAACTCCATTAATAGAGCACCATGTAGAGTTGACTGATGAGACCCCTGTAAGAGTAAAGCAATATCCAATTCCTTATGCTAAGAGACAAGATGTTGAAAATGAAGTTCATAATATGTTGGAAGCTGGCGTGATTGAACCTTCGATTTCAGAGTACAACGCACCAGTGGTAATCATTAAAAAGAAAGATGGAAGTAATCGATTCTGTATTGATTTCAGAAGACTAAATGGTATCACCAAGTTTGACACCGAACCAATGGCAAGTGTTGACGACATTATGGCAAAGTTGACCAATGACAAGTTCTTTACAAAAATCGATTTATGTAAAGGCTATTGGCAGATTCCTGTGGCAGACCGATGCAGAAGATTTACAGCTTTTTCCACTGACCGAGGCACTTATCAATTTAAGAAAATGCCTTTTGGTATGGTCAATTCAGGAGCAACTTTTAATAGGATGATGCGCAAATTACTTAAAGGGTGCAAATATGTGGACAACTATGTTGATGACATGATAGGACACACAGAAACATGGTATTTACATTTATTGATGTTGAGAGATCTATTTAGAAGACTTAAAGAAGCAAAGCTCACGGTAAAGCCATCCAAATGTTATATTGGATTCAACAATATTGGTTTTACTGGGCATACAGTTGGTAATGGACTTATGCAGATGGAAGAAGAGAAATTGATAAAGATCAAAGAAGCAGAAGTGCCGAGAACCAAGAGACAAGTCCGAGCTTTTTTAGGACTAGCTGGGTATTACCGAAGATTTATTCCATCCTTCGCTGAAATTGCAGCTCCGTTGACAGATCTTACAAAGAAAGGTCGTTCTAATTATGTTCAATGGGGAGATGATCAAGATCAAGCATTTAATCATTTGAAAGAACAGTTAGTTAGAAGTCCAATATTACATCTGCCAGATTTCACGAAAGAATTTATTCTGCAGACGGATGCAAGTAACTGTGGAATTGGAGCAGCCTTACTTCAGAGATTCGATGGCAGTTTATTTCCTATTGCTTATGCAAGCAAGAAGTTACTACCTCGTGAGAAGAATTATTCAGTCGGCGAGAGAGAATGTTTAGCCATCATCTTTGGAATAAAGCGATTCCAAAAGTACTTGTACGGGAAAGAATTTGTAATACAAAAAGATCATAGTTCACTATCGTATATCCAGAAGAGCACACCAGACAATGGAAGATTAGTAAGATGGGCGTTATTCCTACAATCATATCAATTCAGAATTGAAGCTATTAAAGGAACAGACAATCTGTTTGGTGATTATTTGAGTCGACAGTATCAAGACGAATAGACAATGTTTATTTTTTATATTTTTGGAAGTATAAATACTTCCTTTAGGAGGGGACAATTGTCAAAATAACCATTTTTATGTATGAAAAGAAACACAAATTTTAACGCCATCTTATTATTATGTTTTGACGTTGCTATGACGTGACGTCAACAATGGTGTCTTCTCACCGGTTCGCGCTTTATATATATATGTGTATGTTTTTTTGTTAATAAAGCGGAGTGGAAAAAAGTCAGTTCGGAGAATAGATCTCTCGATGTCAAAAGTGAAGCAAGTCTAACGAAGTAGACTTGCTTCCGATATAATAGGTGGCAGACCTTCTTGGTGGAGGCAGACCTTTGGAGTAGGCAGACCTTTGGTGTAGGCAGACCTTTGGTGTAGGCAGACCTTTTTTGTGGAGGCAGACCTTTGGTGTAGGCAGACCTTTGGTGGAGGCAGACCTTTGGTGTAGGCAGACCTTTTTGGTGTAGGCAGACCTTTGGTGTAGGCAGACCTTTGGTGTAGGCAGACCTTTTGTGTAGGCAGACCTTTTTGGTGTAAGCAGACCTTGGTGTAGGCAGACCTTTGGTGTAGGCAGACCTTTGGTGTAGGCAGACCTTTGGTGAAGCAGAACTTCTTTGTTAAAGTGGACCTTCCTTGGTGAAGAGGACCTTCTTTGTTGAAGTGGACCTTCCTTGGTGAAGAGGACCTTCTTTGGTGAAGTGGACTTTCTTTGGTGAAGAGGACCTTCTTTGGTGAAGCGGACCTTCTTTGGTGAAGTGGACTTTCTTTGGTGAAGAGGACCTTCTTTGGTGAAGCGGACCTTCTTTGGTGAAGTGGACTTTCTTGGTGAAGAGGACCTTCTTTGGTGAAGTGGACTTTCTTTGGTGAAGAGGACCTTCTTTGGTGAAGCGGACCTTCTTTGGTGAAGTGAACTTTCTTGGTGAAGAGGACCTTCTTTGGTGAAGAGGACATTCTTTGGTGAAGCGGACATTCTTCGGTGAAGCGGACCTTCTTTGGTGAAGCAGACCTTTCTTATAGGCAGACCTTATAAAAAGGCTGACCTAGCAAAGACCTCAGAAAGATAGTCATAATATACTCACACAAATAGCTTGTTAAAGTATTTACACCGAAAATCTTGACAGTTGGTATATCATATTAATCTAATATCTTCTATTTACTGTCGGTTTAGAATTTTATTTCCCATTTTTACATAGTAGTAAGAAAAGGGAATGGCTTAACTATTTGTAATTTAATATTTGTTTTCATGCTCGTATTTCTATTCTTTTGTAAAAAAGGATCATCCTTTGTCGAGTCGTCGAGAATTGTCGCTTTGATTTAGTCATTTGAAGTTCTATGGGCTTTCCATGACTCTTGTATGAAAAGTACATAATATAAACAAACGATACAATACAATAATAGCTATTTAAGAATTTACGATGTTTTTAACAATACCCTTGGATTTAATAATATGCTTAATTAAAATATTTTTAGACATGATGTAAGTAAAATTAAATGTATTGACATCAAAAGGATTATAGCACCGAGTTCAGATTTAATATAAAATATATAATCAGCCAGACCCTTTGTGTTGAGTAGATGAAATACAATGTCTAGACGTACCTAATTTGTATTTTCTTATTCGTAGTAAAGGGACTGAAATGGGAACACATTGATAAGTCTCTACATTACAAAAAAATAAAATGTATTTTGTAAGGCGTGATCGTGTAAAAAAACTTGTACATTAATGATACACATGTATCTTTTGTTTATTTCATGAAATACTTCCAACAGAAGAACTTCATTTACGCTTGAAATCTAGGTGATGGACAAAATATTTCGATTTATATTCATGATTGTTGATACGTTTCAATCATAACACACAAACGGACACATTTATTACAATCAGTGAAATCAGTACTAGATCTAGGAAACACACCAGTAACATTGATAACCTTTTTTTTATTCATGCTGACATTTCAAATACATTCCCCGAGATAACAATTCACATTCTGAAAATGAAAAATGGCTATAATGAATCAGTTATGTATTAGTTTTAATGTGAAAAGATGTTTTGATTGTGATCCTTTAAATATCACTTGGAATGCTCCTAGGCATTTGTTTAAAAACAAGAATATATTTTATCATAATTTGTTTGCATTTGAGCAGCAAACATCAATACTTTAGGTAGATGAATAAACGTTCGTCTATTGTTTTTATCTTAATCTCATACAAAAGTTATCCGAATGAAGCGTCTTATACAAGAAATCCTTCACGTGTATTCAATCATTTAATGTTCAGTGATTAGCAAACATGTCATTGCCCACATTTGAGACATTACCAAACAATATGGACATCAAAATTATTTCTTAAACATTTTACGATACCAGTTCCCTTTCGAAGACCCAATGTATTAAAACAATCATTTAAGGAATAATGTGTTTCCGTCTGAGGCGTTGCAGAATGCATTTTAAGCTAATTTTATATTTCATTTTATAGTTTCAATTGACAATTAATGTTGCAATTGCGTTTGTATTAATGTACTTTGTAACATTTTGAATGTTTTTGGTGTTGACAAAGTACATTAACATTTATACATAATGTTCCTATGTGTGAAATTTCCCTTGGCTATGTTTCCTTCACAAGTTTTACACATTGAAGTTCGTTTATATTTGGAAATAAGTGTGTTAAAACTTCAATTTTTGGTAACCAATGTATCTCTAATAACTATGTACTGTTGTTCTTACCATGTCATCAACAGTACTGTTTTTCTATACTCCAAAAGGTATGTTGTTGATAATGTAGTAGATTGCAATAGGCGATCTTCTAACATAGATATCAGGAAGACCTGCTTCCTTGGTTACGTCAACTTAATCGATGTATTTCTTCACTTGCCATTGGTACATATTTAAGCGCGAATGTTTTTGTTTAAACAAAATGTAGTCGAAGTTTTAGAAAGTGAAAATACGGGTTAATGTCTCCAACCATATAAATGTTCAGCCGACTTTACATTGCATTGTAAGATATGCCCAGATCATTGAAATTATCTTCAGGAAGGTGATATCTAACACTAACGATTTACACCTAGTGGGTATACAACTAGGTTATTTTCTTGTTTAAATGATTAAGCAGTGCCCTAGAATACTTCACGATGTCTAAGCGTTTATCCTATTAATGAACCATTGCTAAGTGATACTGGTGACCGACATGGTTTCTAATCGAACACACTTTATATACATATAAGGTATATTACTAAAAAATGGTAGTTCTTGACTAATTTTACTTAGAGGCCAGTTTCTCCATTATAAATATATTTATTTCCCTTATTTAATAATGCACGTATATGTAATGTAGCTTTGCAAATTCAATTGACACCAATGTCTTTGCATACGACAAGTAATAAGGTCGTATGCCGATTTCAAACAACATGGTCAAAAAGATATTGTTTAGTCGACGCAGAAGTCTCAAGAATAAAATACACTATCAACGGCAAATTTTGAACCGTTAAATCGAAAAAAATAAGTTAAACGAGGATATTTTTGCATGCAATCGATCGTCAAATGTTTTACATTGAGTCAAACTGTATGAGTATTCAAGAAGTTGATCTAGTCATTAAAGTATGAATATTTTTCTTCATCAAAACAGCGCTAGTACAGTCATTATTGAGCACGTGACGTAACATCTACAGTGTACTGAAGTATGTAGTTCTTGCGACTGTTGTATCGAGTAAACTAAATCTGTTTAATCGTAATGTTCGAAATCAGTCTACGACCTTAATATACGGCGAATGCAAAAGATGTTGGTGTCATTTTGAAGAGCAAAGCCTCATTTTGTTATAATTACTTTTCAGTGACTGTATTTGTGTTGAAACAATGATTTCTGAATAGTTAAAGTAAAACTGATTTATTGAGAAAAATATTATGTAACAAAAAAAAGCACAAAAAACATTTATACAAACATGAAGTTCCGATATTTCAATTGTATTCCACAATTCTAGTGATCTTTTTGTTTTCAGTTTTACATCATAAAAAGAAAGAAAAAAACAATGTAGTCATATTTAAAATGATTTAACGAGAAATCTAAATATAGACCTTAAAACAAAACTGTGGTTAAAGGTCTGCTTCCATATACATGTTCAGCCGACTTTACAATCTTGTACGATAACTCCTGATCACTCAAATCACCCTCAGGCAGAAGATTTCTCCCATTACCCATTCACACCTGGATGGAGTAGAACATTTGAAGGTTAATGTCTTGCTCAATAAATAAGCAGTGCCCCAGCTGGGATTGAACCCGGGACTTCTCGATTCCTATCACTGGACCACTACTAATCGTGCAAATGTTTATATTTAAATGGAACTTCATTGAATTGCAATTCAATATTTGTCGACAATTACTTGTTTTATTTTGAAGTTCTGATTTTGCGATATAAAATGTATAGTTTTTGAACTCTTTAAACTCTCATTTTCCCTTTACACGTTGTCTTATGATTTTACGAGGTAGATACAAATATAAAAGCCATTTGTCAACAAAAGTTCAGAAACAGAACTTGGGTTTATTGAGAGAAAAAAAAACAATTCTGAAAGCTGAACTGTTCTCATCAATCCTAATCCTCGTTTCATCAGATTAATTTTATTTCATGAACGTAAAGACTAAGAAATCAAAGTAAGACATAACAAACGTCGGTGAAATAACAATGAGAATCTCATCCATACTAAATGACAAAACACAAACACAGTCATTAACTCTGGCTTAATTTGAAAACTCTTATTTTATTGCTAAAGTATGTATTACATGTATGTGCGCACGTAAAGCTATTGCGTGGCCACGTAAACGTTATTGCGTGCGCACGTAATAGCTACTGTATGTATTACATCAGGCAAAAACACCATGGTAATCTATATCAGAGTTTCAGACTTTCTTTTCATTATAAATCACTATCCCATCAATTGAGTGTTAAATGATTTCTGTGAGGATTTTTTGGTTATCCTTTTGTTCCCCTTGACGGAATAGTTTTGAACCATTTATCAAATGTATACAGTACATATATGGAGAGCGAATCAAAACAATAAATGCATTTCAATGCACTGTATTTAAATGCATTGGTATTGTTTCAACATTTTTACTAAAATGCTAATAAATAATTTTATTTAAAATCATATATAACTCAAGAAAAGCGTTGAATTGATTTACTTGAAACTTAATGCTATGTAATAGTAAATTATTTTTAATCCGTGTTATATTAAACTAAAACATTATTGTCCTACCTACTTCTATATATAGTTTACGCTAGTCTTCTACGTTTATCTTATATCCAGGTCAAAATGAATATTATTGTTATATAACAAATTTCTATAGTAAATGTTGTAAATAAATAAAGTATATTGAACCATTAATGTGATATATCAATGCTTCATTACTTGTATACAAATATAATACAATATAAGGACGTTAATGTCATTCCAAGCCACAGACAGTATATTGTAATAATATTACATGTAGAATTTCTTATAATAATTGGTTCCATCTTAAATATACCCTACTCAAAAATTCTAAACCGCCACTAGATACATGGCTATATTTTAGTGTCAAATAATTATGGAATGATTTGTTTTCCGTTCTAACATAAAAGTCAATAATATTCTTGCGTTTATTTCATCAATTTATGTATATCATATTAATATAACCCACAAAATTTTACGTAAACGTAACAAGCCCAAAAATCAAGAATTCACAGTTATAAATTATGCGACATGTGACAATCAGCAACTGCAATGACAGCCCGACAGCGACGTCTCATGAACCTGATACAGTTTAACAGTTACTGCATGTTGTAGAAAACTGTTAAGTAAAAGGTCAACCAGACGAGAAAGCTCTTGCAAATTGCCTGGTTGTAGCTGGCTTTGCATTTCCCTTTCTACTCTGTCTCACACATTTTCAACGGTATGTGGTCGGGAATTCCATGCCGTTGGTATTTATCAATAAGTTGTTGGGTGGAAGAATGATGCCCATAGGCGGATCTAGTGGGGGTCAAGGGGTCCGGACCCTCCTGAAATTTTCAAAATGTACGCACCCTTGAGTGTATTTTTAACTGTAAGTTTTTTTTAAGTAGCATGAAGCAATTTTTCTGGGACTCGCTTCGCTCTTCCTTGTGATTTACATAGATAAATTGTTAAGTTATATTTATTATGAATATGTTGCATTATTGCAAAGATTCATAGATCCACCCCTGATGTCTTTGGTATTTCCTCGAAATCGCAATTAAACACATGAGGACATTTAAGACATTAAATTAAACTTAAGTTGACTCCTTTTTAATGATGACAATACGACCGCAAGATTGATAATTGACACACCTGCCTTACAGAGGTACCAGGTTCGAACTTCCAACTGCAATTGCGCGTTCTTTAAGTCACATTCTCGCCATGTTTTGTGTTTTTCTTATGTCCTAACATGAAGACTGGATGAAACGATGTCAAGAACATGTGCAGCTTACTGCATGTGAATTTTGTGCTCATTTTTTCGGAATAGCAACTTCCGTTCCGGTTCACCGCACGTTGCTTAAACCGATGTCGGTTTGTGCAAAATACGATTCTGTAACTTGTAATTGACTACCATTCAAAATTTCATATTTGAAAATGAAACAATGTTCAAGTTATTCGAGTTTTATTAGTGGCGGTTAAGAACTTTTGAGTAGTGTAGAAATAGGAAATCAATGCATAATATCATATTTTCTTTATATACACTAGTTATGATTTCAATTGTTTTCTTCATTTAGAAACTTGGCATCTCTAATATCCAAGAAACATTTTATCTCTTCATTAAGATTATCAAGGCTCGCCTGGCTTGTTCAGTCGGAAGCATATAAGTTTATTGAGCAGTCATGAGCGGAGCATTTGGTCGAGGAACTTGGTGGTGAAATAATTTCTACGGCCAGTGTCCCTACTACTACTGGTTGTAAATCATGTAGAGCAGTTGTCATTCACTGACGGAATTATGCGCCTAGTAACTTGTTAACAGCCAAATCCAAAGATTTAGCCTTTCCAGGAACAGTTAATAGGTAGACTGATTGCCCTGATATGACCATTACAATGTGTTGCTACGGCATTAAACACAACCCCCCAAAATGATAACTAATAATGTTGTTCTGATACGACTCGTTAAATACCATTTTTGTTATAATCTATTTCACCATACTTTAACTTTGCTCATTTGATTTAACTTCTAAGATCAGTGTAACTGATCTCCTTTTTAAGAAATAAACACTAAAATGTCAAACATAACATTTAGCTTGCTATTGTGCCTTTAATGCAAGAGTTTAATAGCTTCACAGTTTTGAGACGGTTTTCGCGTCTGTTGTTAATGAATTGATAACCAAATATTGGCTTTAAATTTAGTAAATGTGTCTCTTAATTTTGTAGAATAATTTAGCGGACAAGACACGTGTCAGTTGTTAATTCAGATGGAACAAATTCATAAGTCCACTCGTAAGATAACTAGGCTACACTTTGTATACTTAAAAAATATGATACACGGCTTAAATAAAAACCATAACTTATTTTTATACCGTGACGTTATATTTTGTCCAAAATTGGGTTATTAATAAAAATAACCACGAAATCGACACTAAAACTGATCATATATCAGTCTTAGACAGAACAATAAATTTTACTCTCCTTAATTCAACTTAGTCAGATATAAATATAAAGATAAATGTCTAGATGTTCATAAAGAAGATTTTGAATATCATTTGTCTGCTTACTTTAATTCCAAATATAACTTAATCATGAATAACGGTGTTTTGACATCTTGTTAATCTTTGACAAAATGCTGTTTAATGCTTACTAATGTTTACTTAAGTAATTAGGTGAAAGTTTTACAAGTTAAGGATCCTTAATTGACTGCAAAAGCTTTTACAACGGCAAAACGTTATTATACAATCATAAAAGTATTAAACTTCGATACTAGACCTGAAAACTTTCATCCATGTAATAATTGGTAACTGCTACATAAATAATTGGAATTCAAGCATAGCTAGATGGTATTTTGTAATAAAGATACAATTATTGTCAGTTGTTTGTATTCGTTGGCTTATCATATAAATCTAATATCTTTTATTTACTGTCGGTTTAGAATTTTATTTCCCATTTTTACATTGTAGTAAGAAATGGAAAGGCTTAACTTTTTGTGATTTAACATTTGTTTTCATGTTTGTATTTCTATTCTTTTGTAAAAAAGGATAATTCTTTGTCGAGTCGTCGAGAATTGTTGCTTTGATTTAGTCGTTTGATGTTTTATGGATGGGATTTCCATGACTCTTGTATGAAAAGTACATAATATAAACAAACGATACAATACAATAACAGCTATTAAAGAATTTACAATGTTATTTAACAATACCCTTGGATTTAATGATATGCTTAATAAAAATATTTTTAGACCGGATGTAAGTGATATTAAATGTATTGACATCAAAAGGATTATAGCACCGAGTTCAGATTTAATATAAAATATATAATCAGCCAAACACTATGTATTAAGTAGATGAAACACAATGTCTAGACGTACCTAATTTGTATTTGTTTATTCGTAGTAAACGGAATGGGATGGGATGGCATTGATAAGTCTTTACGTTGAATAAAATTACCAGTCTCTGAATAACATCAAGTAAAACGTATTTTGTAAGGCGTGGTCGTGTGATTAAATTGTACATGAATGATATACATGTAGCTTGTGTTTATTCTATTGAAATACTTAGAAGTAAACGAGTAAATAAATAACACAAAGAAGTTTAAAAACATATCAGCATTTAAAAACACTAAACACATATACTTTCCACACAGCTTAAAAACACAGAGGGAGATCTTTTTTAGAGTTTCAAACGTCTACAAAAAGGTTACAAAAAAGGGCACAACAAACAGTGTACGAAAACTCGACCCTTTTTGCATAGGAAACGACAGTGCCACTATACCATAATAATTCACGCAAGGGTTAAAAGCAAACCAGACTCCAGGATGCACCAACCTCATTCTTGCTCATATAGACTCATGTAAAATCGAATAGTCTAGTCAAGGTTAAAGGTAAGTACTAAATGACCTTAGAAAACAGAGCTCCTGAAGTTATTTTTTAGAATTGCGATTAAAGTCTGTGTTTATATACATATTCAGCCGACTGTACATTTTTATTTCAGGCAGGTGATTCCTCTCCAACTAAGTTAAATTACCCAGAACACAATGACAGGGAAGAAAATAAAAACGAATCGAGCCTTAACGTTCTTTAAAAGAGAAAATTTGCATAAAAATTCACACATTTTCAAATTCCTGCCGTCGTCGTACAACCAAAGATATAAGCAAAGTGATTAGTTGTGGAAAGGTCAATCACCAAGCTTGCAGAACGATGTAGAATATCCAGCTAATGGCATTTCTTCTAGAACTTGCATATGGGTTTATAAAAATAATTGTAGGGAAACCTTTTATTTTCTTTAATTTCATAAATTTAATCTCCATAAAACACTAGTTGATAAATACTACTGCAGTTTTATCTTTAACTTAAATCAGGCTTTCAGTGAAAGAACTTGCAAACCATTTTTAGTTCATGGTACCAATAACCTTGTGTTAAAAGTTTTTGTTTCTGTAATGCAAATATTATGTTTATTAAAATATTTTTACAAGCTCTACAAAAGCGGAAAGGTTTAGAAATATGAATGCCATTAGATGTAGCACATAGGACTTTCCCATCTAAAGCTACAGTCCCATAAACATAAAAATAGCCGTGAGGGCACCGTACGGGCGCCGTGCGATCAAGCTTCGCAAGGACCCGTACGAACTCTTGCGTACGCGTACGGACTGTTTCGTTTTTACCAGGGTCCCTGAGATGAGCCCAGGATACATGTATCAGTTTCAGAAATCGTGAACAAAATCGTGGCCGAGTAAGAATTAAACATGCATATCTTCCAGCTACGGCTCCGTACGGGTGTGTTGTTTTGTGCCATGTACGAACCGTCACCTTAACACGCAAGGCTTACCACGACTTACGGCTATCTGCACGTACGGGTTCGCAATAAGTCACGATTTTATGGGACTGAGGCATAACAGTATTATATTCAATGTCATCTATCTTATCGTGAATGTTGGTGGTAACAATGACAAAAAAAGAAAAAATGCCAGCTTTTCCAAAGAGTTTTTTATATCTTACTAAAGTCCTGTTTTGAGTACATTTTTAACAACTCATATGAAACGTTATTGTCTGTATTTAGCAAATCGTCAAGAGATTAAAATGCCTGTAAGTGACGATGTCGTTTAATTATACTAAAGTAGAAATGTTTCTACAGTAATAGCTTATAATTAAAGGTCCATTCATTCAAGACATAAAGTATAAGTGGTGTTTTCTGCGGGGTTCAAATTATGCGTTTTTTTAAGCAAATAAGTCATGATTTTATTGCTGCAAACATACTGCCCGCAGTCAACATATGTTTGAATAAGGTAAATTAGGTTGAATCTGTTTTAAAAAACTTAACCTTAAAAGTAAGTGATTTTAACGTGATTAACAATCGTGAATCGTAACGCATTTACAAGAATATAAAAAGTTCCCGCAAAGAATGCACAGATACGGTACATGTTAATAAAATGGAATTAATCAATTACTTGGTGACTGGTTTGTAATTAAAACTGATTAAGATTTAAGAGACATTCAACCATGTAGTCTTTGACTTGCTCTAGATTAAAGTTACTTATGTTTCCCATTTCTTGAAACGTGTAGATGGAATGTCTTTATCAATTCATGCATGTATAATAAATGTAAAACCTGATGAAACTTCTATCGATATCATTAATATAGTACCGCATTTATATAACATCGTTTTTAAGATAAATGTTTAAAGAAGTTATATGCATTGGTAATAAACATAATTTATAACTTATTCTCTCATTTTCATTTTACATATAAATTATAATCATCACATTAGTTGTCACATTAATTGTTTCCCTTTTTGGATCTAAATGTATTTGTTTCAAAGTTTTTGTGCAGTCGGTACTTACATAGCATTGAAATAAGCATGTGAAGAAAGATTCTTTAAAATCCACAATTTCATTCCACAATAATATGTTTTTGTGATTAACACGTATAAACATATTACATGTATAATGCTACTCATTGCAAATTGTAAAACTACATCTCTCAAAATATCTACACACCAATTAAATCCTTTATTTGTAGAAATCCTAAATATATTGTATCTGTCACTTAGCACGACAAATTGATAACTTTTATGAGAAGCAATATCCACCTTTTTATTTCACCATTAAGAATTTCATCAGAAGACCTAAAAGAAACATCATCTGTTATTTTAGGATATTTTATTTTTCTCAAAATACAATCTAGTAACTTGATACATTTAATTATGTATTTAAGATGATGGGACATAAAAATCATATTGTTTTAGATTTCTCATTTCCCGTCCACACATTGACTTATAAGTTTTACCAGGTTTAACTATTTTGTAAGTAATAGATTGGTTGCTGTATTTAGACATAATACTTTGAATTAATATCGAATCTCTATCCAGAACATGAAAGACTAATTGCTTCATTTAATCAATTTCATTTCGTAAACTAAGTAGGTTAGTCGCAGTCAGTGACATCATAGATAACAAAAAGCAATTACAAACATATTCTCATTCAAACTTGTATACACCATCGTTTTATTTGGTCAAATATCGTTTTGAAACTCCATTATCTTTAAAACAAAGCGTTTATGTGTCCGACTATCGTTACATTTACTTATTAGTTTAAAAATGCATAGTTGTTCTGTTTTTATATCATTAACTTATTCATTGCCTAATTGTTGTAACAAGACACGCAAACAAAGTATCAAAATATGCTGGTGTAATAGATGAGCAATACCTACTGCTTTAAAACATCAAAAGTAGTTAAGTAATCATATTACCTCAGCATTTCGTGTGTAATACCATTATCTCGATATTAATCCGATAGTAAGACTGAATAGCATGAGCAGTGAAGTAAACAATATTTATCTCGTGATATAAGACAGTTTTGTTGTATGTCATTGTCGTAATCTCTGACGATATGTCTCAATCTTACAATTTAGCTTATTTTCTAATTCATTTTCCTTACCTTATTGGTGAATAATGACTCTCTTCCATTGATTACTCAGACATTTTTGTACCATTACTGTACTCTAAAACATATTACGTATATGATTTATATTCCATTATATATCATACATCAGACGTTTAAAAATAGACTTAATCAAAATGTAGACGACAAAAGAGGTACAATAAATTATGTAGTATAAAAGTCATAGACGGATTGTTATCAATTTCGTTTTTTTCTGGAGAAAATGTAAGTATCAAAGGGCCATATTTCTCCGACCAAACAATTTTGATCCAAAATATCATACATTTTATTTGATGATCAAGTTAAGTCATGTTTTTGTGCTAAATCTTGCTTGGATACTTTTATGGATAAAAAAGTTAGGTAAAATATGGTGTTTATGCCGCATTTTATCAGGTTTCTCAGCCATGTTCAGACGGTCAATCGCCTAAGTCACGGTACCTGCATAGGTCTAGATCGTTTGGCTAAAGAGTTTTATTCTAGTTCTAAGAACACAGTGATTAAAACATTCCTACATGGTACTATGCAAAGTAAGTGGATGGCTGTAAAAACATTTCATTACCAGACAACACGAATAAATTCATATGTATTTCACATTTCGTATATTAAGGGAGAAAGAATGACAGTTTTTAAATGTTTATTGAGAGTTATTATCACTCATATTTAACCGGCTATCTGATCAATTGATGCAATGTGCACGTGTTAGATTACAATGTAAAAATCAAACTTGTCATACCTTTACAAAACTGGTAATAATGTTTAATAATAAGAAGTTATCAAGGATCGCAAGTTGCATAAATATTATGACATACTTGTCACAGCTTATTTTATAAATATACAGTGTATTTTATCTTAATAATGGTTCATTGCTTTTTATCTAACCTTGGTAATGAAAGTGATGTCTTGCAGAAAATGTATTGGAAAAATAATTATGTAAATATAAACGCACTGGTAAATAGAAGCGTGAGTTTATATCAGGAGTGCCAAAAGCCAAATCATACATTTACTAAAATGCAACGAGGAGAAATTGTTAGATTTTTGTTATATATAGGGCCACCATGAACAATTAACGAATACAAAAACTAAGGGGTAAGAGAAATTTGCTCTTTTTTTGGCGTTAATAATGAAAATGTATTACTGATATGACACATTTATGTATAATATATATTATTCTCTTCATAGATGAAATTCTGTTTGGATATAAAAATTGAAATACTATTGCTTTTATAATTGCATCAATTTGATTTATTATTTAAAATTTGATGCAAAAGTATTTGAAAATATCAAGTTAAATGGAGAGCGACTTGTGACCTCCATATGCAATGAGAATGAAAAATTTTCTTGTTAAAAACTGTGTTTACATATTTTGAATTTCAAGCGGTAAAATGTCAGAAATGCACTGTTCAAATAAGTTTCAATATTTTTTTTTCTGGTCGGAGATTAGCACTTCCAACAGAAGAACTTTATTCGGGCTGAAAACCTAGGTAATAGACAAAATATTCGATTGATATTCATGATTGTTGATATTTGCAATCAAATCACACGCACGGACATATTTCTTAAAATCAGTGAAATCAGCATTAGATCTAGGGACCTCACCAGTTACTCTGATAACCTTCTATTATTAGTTTTATACATGCTGATATGCAAGAGTACTACAAATAGAAGGATATTATTGTAATAGACAAACTTTTTTTATTAATATTATCAATATTTATGTTGATATTTTCGATCACTCCACACACATGGATACTTTTATATATTCAGCAAAATCAGTACTCGATCCTGGAAACACACCAGTAATACTGATTACCTTCTATCATTAGTTTTATACATGCTGACATATTAAATACATTTCCCGACATAACATTTTCATCCTGTGAATAAAAATCACTATAATGAATCGGTAATGTAGTAGTTTTTATGTGGAAAGATGCTTTGATTGTGATACTTTTAATATCACTTTGAATGCTCCTTGGCATTTGGTAAAAACAAGAATAAATTTATTATATTTTTTTGCATTTGAGCACCAGCCAGACATCTACAATTTAGGTAGTTCAATAAACGTTCGTCTATTGTTTTTTTCTCTCATAATCTCGAACCAAAGTTATCTGAATGTAGTGTCTTCAACAAGAGATCGTTCACTTGTATTCAATCATTTAGTGTTCAGTGATTAGCAAACATGTCATTGCCACATTTGAGACATTACCAAACAATAATGGACATCACAATAATTTGTTAGACATTTTACAGTACCAGTTTTAGTTTTCTTCCGACACTAAATGCATTAAAACAATCATTTAAGAAATAATGTGTTTCCGTCTGAGGGGTTGCAGAATGCATTGTTATCTTATTTTAATTTTCATTTTATAGCTTCAATCGACAATTAATGTTGCAAATTAATCTATATTTATGTACTTTGTATCATTTTGAATGTTGGTTGGAGTTGACAAAGTACATTAGCATTTATACATAATGTTCCTATATGTAGAAATTTCTTTGGCTATGTTTCTTTCATAGGAGCAGTGGTCCAGTGGTAGGACTCACGCTTAGGGATCGAGAGGTCCCGGGTTCGATCCCCACTAGGGGCACTGCTAATTTCCTTGAGCAAGAAATTAACCTACAATTGTTCCACTCCACCCAGGTGTGAATGGGTACTGTGAGGGATCGCCTGCCTGAGGGTGATTTCAGTGACCAGGAGTAAACGTACAAGATTGTAAAGTCGGCTGAACATGTAGATGGAAGCAGACTTTAAACCGCACTTTAACTTTTAACTTTAACTTTTCACAGGTTTTACACATTGAAGTTCGTCTATATTTTGAAATCTGTCTGTAAAAACTTCATGTTTTGGTAACCGATGTATCTCTTATAACTATGTACTGCTGTTCTTACCATGTCATCAACATTGCTTTTATTCAATAATTCAAAGTGTATGTTGTTATTTATGCAATATATTGCAATCGGCAATCTTTCTAACATTGATATCAGGAAGATCTGCTTCATTAATTACGTCAACTTAATTGATATATTTCTTCACTTGCCATTGGCACATATTCAAGGGCGAATGTCTTTGTTTAAACAAAATGTAGTCGAAGTTAAAGAAAGTGAAAATGCGGGTTAATGTCTCCTGCCATATAAATGTTCAGCCGACTTTACTTTGTTTTGTAATATAGGCCCTGATCATTGAAATGATCTTCAGGAAGGTGATATCTAACACTACCCATTTACACCGGGTGGGTATGCAACTAGGTTATTTTCTTGTTTAAATGATTAGCAGTGCTCTAGAAGACTTCTCGATCTCTAAGCGTTCATCCTATCAATGAATCATTGCTAAGTGACACAGGCGGCCGGCATGGCTTCTAATCGAAAACACTTAGAGGCCAGTTTCTCCATTATAAATATATTTATTTCCCTTATAATGCACGTATAGCTAAGGCTTTTTAAATTCAATTGACACTAATAGCTTTTGCATACGACAAGTAATAATGTCGTATGCCGATTTCAAACAACACGGTCAAAAAGATTTTGTTTAGTCGACACAGAAGTCGCAAGAACAAAATACACTATCAACGGCAAATTTTGAACTGTAAAATCGAACAAAAAAACAAGTTAATCGAGGATATTTTCGCTTGCAGTCGATCGTCAAATGTTTTATATGCAGTCATACTTCATGAGTATTCAAGAAGTTGATCAAGTCATTTAAAAGCGAATTTTTTCTTCATCAAAACATCGCTAGTACAGTCATTATTGAGCACGGGACGTAATGTCTATAGTGTACTGATGTATGTAGTTCTTGCGACTTTTGTATCGAGTAAACTAAATCTGTTTAATCGTAATGTTCGAAATCAGTCTACGACCTTAATATACGGCGAATGCAAAAGATATTGGTGTCATTTTGAAGAGCAAAGCCTCATTATGTCATAATTACCTTTCAGTGACTGTATTTGTGTTGAAAAAACTATTTCTGAATAGTTAAAGCAAAACTGATCTATTTATTGAGAAAAATATTATGTAACAAAATAAAGCACAAAAAACATTTATACAAAATGAAGTTCCGATATTTCAATACTGTAGTTGTATTTCACAATTCTAGCGATCTTTTTGGTTTCAGTTTTACATCATAAAAAGATAAAACAATGTAATCATATTTAAAATGATTTATCGTGAAATCACAAAATATTTGACACAATGTCTTGAAAATCTATTGTAGCAAATAACATTAGACTAAAATGTTCTTTTCATTATCAATGTCGCTATATCGTAGTTTCATTTGTTAAAAAGTACAATGTTATTCTAGTGATTGATTACATTAGTTTTCGTAGGTAGGAAGATCGCACACAATTGACTTAACACTGAGAAAGCCTTATTACAGTGACTAAATAATATTGTATGTGACCTTAATTTGAAGAATGCCAATGACCATGTTAAGTTAAGTAGCGTAGAGTTACATCATACTACATATAATGATCTGTTCTTATATTCAAGTCACACGTCTTGAATGTATTTTGTCCAATTTCGTAAAGATCTTGTAATTAGCACTAATGCCATCTTGGAACAGTAGAGACAATAAGTATTAACCTAGATTTCAATACATTCATTCTACTTAACGTAGATCTAAATATAGACCTTAAACAACACTCACGTTAAAAGTTAAAGTGCGGTTTAAAGTCGGTTTCCATATACATGTTCAGCCGACTTGTACGATAACTCCTGATTACTGAAATCACCCTCAGGCATGCGATTCCTCACAGTACCCATTAACACCTGGATGGAGTGGATCGTCTGTAGGTTAATTTTTTGCTCAATGAAATAAGCAGTGCCCCTAGTTGGGAACGAATCTGGGACCTCTCGATCCCCAAGCGCGCGTCCTACCACTGGACCACTGCTAATCGTGCAAGTGTTTATAATTAAACGGAAATTCATTGAATTCCAATTTAATTTTTAACGACAATAACTTGTTTTATTTTGTAGTTTTAAAGATGTGAAATAAATGATACTGTTTTTGAAAACTAATTTCCCCGTTCACACATAATCTTATGATTTTACGTGGTTTGACCGATTCAAAAGTTAACAAAAGTTCAAAAACAGAACTTGGGTTTATTGAGAGCAAAAAAAATTCTGAATGCTGGCCTGTTCTTATTAATCCCAATCCTCGTTTCATCAAGTAATTTTATTTCATGGACGTTAAGACCTGAAATCAAAATTAGACATAACGAACGTCTGTGAAATATCAATGAAAATCTCATCAATACTAAACAGTCATTAACTCTGGCTTACTTGGAATACTTGTTTTTGTCTTGCTGAAGTATGTATTACATCAGGCAAAAACATCATGGTAATCTATATCAGAGTTTCAGACTTTCTTTTCATTATAAATCACTATCACATCAATTGAGTGTTAAATGATTTCTGAAAGGTCATTTAGTTATCCTATTATAACCCTTGACGGAATAGTTTTAAACTCTTTATCAAATGTATAATTAAATATATACATAGGTATTATGTCGACATTTTCACAAAAAAATGCTAAACAACAATGTATTTATTTAAAATCGTATATAACTCAAGAAAAGCGTTGAAGTGATTAACTTGAAACCTAATGCGATGGAATAGTAAATTGTTTTTTAATCCGTGTTATATTATCATTATGAATGAATGTCTTTCCTACTTCTAAATATAGTGCGCGCTAATCTTCTTCGTTTATCTCATATCCAGGTCAAAATGAATATTATTGTTATATAACAAATTTCTAAAGTAAATGTTGTAAATAAATAAAGTATATTGAGCCATTAATGTGATATATCAATGGTTCATTACTTGTATACAAATATAATACAATATAAGGACGTTAATGTCATTCCAAGCCACAGACTGTTTATTGTAAAAAGATTACATATAGAATTTTTTATAATAATTGGTTCCATCTTAAAATATAGAAATAGGAAATCAATGCATAATATCATATTATCTTTATATACTTTAGTTATGACTTTATGGTTTGCTTCATTTAGAAGCTTGGCATTTCTTATATCCAAGAAACATTTTATCTCTTCATTAAGATTATCAAGGCCCGACTGGCTTGTCAGTCTGTAGCACATAAGTGTATTGTTTGAGTTGTCGTAGAATCGACTCTAGATCATTATGTCGATAACCAATAATGTTGATCTGATACGACTCGTTACATAACATTTTTATAATCTATTTCACCATTCTTTAACACTTTTAATTTGATTATGTTTTAATGATCAATATTAACTATTCTAATTCTTTAGAAATGAACGCTTTGTCAAACATAACCTTATTGTGCCTTTAATGCAATTTCGAATAGCTTCACAGTTTTAAGACAGATTTTGTGTCTGCTGTAAATGAATACATAAGCAAATAATGATTTTAAGTTTAGTAAATGTATCTCTTTATTCTATAAAATAATTTAGCGGACAAGACACTTGTTAGTTGTTTCAGATAGAACAAGTACATTAGTCCACTAGTAAGATAACTAGGCTAAACTTTGTATAATTACAAAATATGATACACGGCTTAAATAAAACCCATATTTTATTTTTATAACGTGACGTTATATTTTGTCTAAAATAGGTTTATTAATAAAAATAACCACGAAATCGGCACTAAAACTGATCATATATCAGTCTTAGAACACATAAATGTATACTTTAATCTCCCTAATTCAATTTTGTCTACTTAGACAGATATAAATATGAAAATAAATATCTAGCTGTTCATACAGAAGATTTAGAATATTATTTGTCTGCTTACGTTAATTCCATATATAACTTAATACTGAATAATGGTGTTTTCACTTCTTGTTAACCTTTGACAAAATACTGCTGAATGCTTACTTATGTTACTTAAGTAATTAGGTGAAAGTTTTACCAGTTAAATATCCTTAAATTATTGCAGCAGCTTTACAACGACAAAATGATATTATACATCATAAAAGTGTTAAACGTCAGTATTAGGTCTGAATACTTTCATCCATGAAATGATTGGTAACTGAATTGATTTAATTTAACATTAGCTAGATGGTATTTTGTACTAAAGATACAATTATTGTCAGTTGTTCGTATTCGTTGGCTTATCATTTAAATATAATATTTAAACTGTCGGTTTAGAATTTTCTTTGCCATTTTTACATTGTAAATATAAATGGAAAAGGCTTAACCATTGGTGATTGAATATATGTTTTCATAATTGTAATTCTATTCTTTTGTAAATAAGGAAAATACGAGTCGTTGAGGATTGTCGATTTGATTTAGTCATTTGAAGTTCTATGGATAGACTTTCCATGACTTGTGTTTGAAAAGTATATAAAATAAACATACACTACATTGTAATCATTGCTATTAAAGAGTTTACAATGTTATTTAACGATACCCTTGAATTTGATAATATGTCTAACAAAGAATATAATAATTGATGTAAGGTTTAATAAATATATTGACATCAAAAGGCGTATAGCACCGAGTTAAGACAAATTAGTATAAGATATATAATCAGTCAAACACTTTGTATTAAGTAGATAAAATTCTATGTCTAGACATACCTTATTTGATATTTCTTGGTAGGTTTTCATGGTTTATACCGATGCTTATGTTGATGTCAAATGTTGATCATTTGTTTTGTGTTTTCTCAAACGAGGTTACAGAAAAAAATGTAAACACAGTTAAATTGTCCCATGAAATCACGACTTCCCGTGGACATAGTTTTATATCATGATAAATATCACGCTATAATGATTATGTTTCGTATAAGGAGTGTTCATAAAGTTTCCTCTTTTATTGCAACAAGACATATTGCTAATGACTTATAGTTGACCACGAATAAAATATTGTCAGTGTTTAATGTTATTAACGTATTGTGACTCAATGCATTTTGGTAGTATATTGTTTAGAGGTTCAAAGCTATTATAAAATATAAATGTTTAAGAAAGGACTCTAGATATAAGTACTTGGTTCATTGGTTTTAAAACTTTGATCAGTACTTGAATATTAAAGATAAGCCACACTCTTCTTATATAGAGAGATGGTTAGTAAAACATACTATTCCTTAAAATCCCTCAAGTTTTACCTCATAAATACGATAAAGAAAACCTCTTAAATGTGTAGACACTCGACATCCACAAAGGCATTGGTATAAGCCATAAAAGACTATTTCTAGTAAACGGACAAGGAAGATTACTCATTGATAAGCCTTTATGTAGAACAAAATTACATAACCCAAACCATTAGATAACCAGTAAAACATCAAATAAGTTTATTTGTAAGTCATGATCGTGTGGTGAACCTGAATGATTTATATTGTATTTAAGTATTTACAGTAAAATCACAGGCATTCTACACAGTAAAGAAGTAAAGAAAAATGTAAAAGTAAGACATGATCGGCCGTTTTTTCAAAAGCCCGTTTTATCTAACTGAAGTTCATTTGGGTACATTTTAGCAAATCGTCAAGAGATTTAAAAGCCTGTAAGTGACGATGTCGTTTTATTATATTAAAGTAGAGATGTTTGTACTGTAATAGCTTATAATTAAACGTCCATACATTCAAGACATAAAGTATAAGTGGTATTTTCTACGTGGTTTAAATTCTGCGGTTTTTTGTAAGAAAAAACATACCGTCCGCAGTTAACAAATGTTTTAATAAGTTAAATTAGGTTGAAGATTAACCTGTTTTAAAACACTTAACATAAAAAGTAAGTGGTTTAAATGTGAATAACAATTATGAATCTTAACACGTCCATAGGGATAGCAACATTAAACTTCCCACAAAGAATGCACAGATACGGTACATGTTAATAAAATGGAATTAATCAATCACTTGGTGACAGGTTTGTAATTATCACTGATTAGGATTTAAGAGATATTCAACCACCAAGAAGTCTTTGACTTGCTCTAGATTAAAGTTACTCATGTTTCCCATTTCTTGAAAAGTGCAGATGGAATGTCTTTATCAATTCATGCATGTATAATAAATGTAAAACCTGATGAAACTTCTATCGATATCATTAATATAGAACCACATTTATATGACACCGTTTTTAAGATAAATGTTCAAAGAAGTTATATGCATTGGTAATAAACATAGTTTATAATTTATTGTCTCATTTTCATTTTACATATAAATTATAATCATCACATCAGTTGTCACATTAACCGTTTGCCGTTTTGGATCTAAATGTATTTTGTTTCAATGTTTTTCGTGCAGTCGGTACTTACATAGCATTGATATAAGCATGTGAAGAAAGATTCATTAAAATCCAAAATTTCATTTCACAATAATATGTTTTTGTGGTTTACACGTATAAACATATTACATGTATAATGCTACTCATTGCAAATTGTAAAACTACACCTCTCAAAATATCTACTTACCAATTAATTCCTTCATTTGTAGAAATCATAAATATATTTTATTTGTCACTTTACATGACAAAATGATAACTTTTATGAGAAGCAATATCCACCTTTTTATTTCACCATTAAGAATTTCATCAGAAGACATAAAAGTAACATCATCTGTTATTTTAGGCTATTTTATTTTTCTCAAAATACAATCTAGTAACTTGATACATTTAATTATGTAGTTAAGATGATGTGACATAAAAATCATACTGTTTTAGATTTTTCATTTCCCGTCCACACATTAACTTATAATTTTACGAGGTTTGAACATTTTGTCAGCAATAGAATTGTTCTTGTATTCAGAGATAATACTTTGATGTAAGTACAATGACTTTGAAATAATATATCGAAGCTCTATCCAGAACATGAAAGACTAATTGCTTCATTTAATCAATTTTATTTCGTAAACTAAGTAGGTTAGTTGCTGTCAGTGACATCATAGATAACAAAAAGCAATTACAAACATATTCTCATTCAAACTTGTATACACAATCGTTTTACTTGGTCAAATATCGTTTTGAATCTCCATTATCTTTTAAAACATTTACTTCTCTATTTCAAGAAAAGCGCCTCTTGTGCCCGACTACAGTTATATTTACTTATTAGTTTAAAAATGCAAAGTTGTTCGGTTTTGTATATCATTACCTAATTTATTTCCTAAATATTGTAACAAGACACGCAAACGAAGTATCAAAATATGTTGGTGTATCGGATGAGCAATACCTACTGCTTTAAAACATCAAAAATAGTTAAGTAATCATTACCTCAGCATTTCGTGTGTTAAACCATTATCTCGAAATTAATCCGATAGTAAGACTGAATAGCATGAGCAGTGAAGTAAAAAATATTTTTGTCGTGACATAAGACAGTTTTGTTGTCTGTTATTGTCGTAATCTCTGATGATATTTCTCAATCTTACAATTTAGCTTATTTTCCAATTCATTTCCCTTACCTTATTGGTGAATAATGACTCTCTTCCATTGTTTAGTCAGACATTTTTGTACCATTACTGTATTCTAAAACATATTACGTATATGATTTACATTCCATTATATATCATACATCAGACTTAATCAAAATGTAGACGACAAATTACGTACAATAAATCATGTGGTATAAGGGTCATAGACGGATTGTTATCAATTTCGGTTTTTTTTGAGAAAATGTAAGTATCAAAGGGCCATATTTCTCAGACCAAACAATTTTGATCGAATATATCATACATTTTATTTGATGATCAAGATAAGTCATGTTTTTGTGCTAAATCTTGCTTGGATATAAAAAGTGATGGTGTTTTAAGCCGCATTTTATCAGGTTTCTCAGCCATGTTCAGACGGTCAATCGTCCAAGTCACGGTACCTGCACAGGTCTAGATCGTTTGGCTGAAGAGTTTTATTCTAGTTCTAAGAACACAGTGATTGAAAACATTCCTACATGATACTTTGTAAAGCGGAATAATGGCTGTAAAAACATTTCATTACTTGATAACACGAGCTAATTTATATGTATTAAGGGTTTGGAAGAAAAAATGACAAAGTTTAAAACAGTTAAATGTTTAATCAGTGTGATAAGCACACATATGTTTAAATAGCCATTTTATCAATTGATTCATTTTGCACGTGTGAGATTACAATGTATTAATCAATATTGTCACACCTGCAAATGACAACAAAACTGGTAATAATGTTTAATAATAAGAAGTTATCAAGGATCGCAAATTGCATAAATACTATGACATACTTGTCACTGCTTTTATACATATACAGTGTATTTTATCTTAAAATGGTTCATTGCTTTTTATCTAACCTTGGTAATGAAAGTGATGTCTTGCAGAAAATGTATTGGAAAAATAATTATATAATTATAAACGTACTGGTATAAAGAAGCGTAAGATTATATCATAGTTTCAGACTTTCTTTCCATTATAAAAAAGCAAAGAGGACACATTGTTAGATTTTTTGTTATATAAAAGGCCACCATGAACAAATAACGAATACAAAAAAACTAAGGGGTAAGAGAAAATTGCTCTTTGTTTGGACATATAAGGGAATGTATAACTGATAAGACATATTTATATATAATTATTTTTATCAGAGTTATTTATAAGAGTTATTCTTATCATTGATGAAATTCTATTTAGAAAGCATGATCTTAAAATACAAATACTATTATTTTTGTAATTTCATCAATTTAATTTTTATTTGGATGCAAAATTATTTTAAAAATATAAAGTCGGATTGAAAGCGACTTTTGAATTCTATTCATTTGCCACGATAATAAGTTGTTTTGTTGGTTAAAAATCTGTGTTTACACATCTTGAATTTTAAGCGGTAAAACTTCAGAAATACAATGTTTAAAAAGTCTCATAATTCATTGAAATTATCTGCGGCCGGAGATTAGTACTTTCAACAGAAGAACTTTATTCGTGCTTGAAACCTAGGTGATGGACAAAATATTTCGATTGATATTCATGATTGTTGATAATTTCATCATCACACACACGAACAAGTTTTTTTATAATCAGTTGAATCTAGGAAACACACCAGTAATACTGATAACCTTTTATTTTTAGATTAAACATGCTGACATTTCAAATACATATTCCGGACATAACAATTCACATCCTGAAAATGAAAATGAAAATGACTGTAATGAATCGGTAATATAGTAGTTTTAATGTGAAAATATGTTTTTACTGATTGTGAAACTTCAAATGTCACTTGAAAAGCTCCTTGGCATTTGGTAAAAACAAGAATATATTTTATCGTATTTTTGCATTTGAGCCACATACATCAACACTTTAGGTAGATCAATATATGTTCGTCTACTGTTTCATCTCAACTATTTGTTAACCCATCGTTAACCCATAAAGACACACCTTGTGGAGTTTAAACGAGAGATTGTTCACTTCAACTTTATATTGGTATTCGAATGTAGCGTTCTTTTATCATCATATTGGATAATGATTACAATAAAAATAATCAAATAATCCTAATGTTGCGTCTTAAACAAGAGATCGTTCGCTTGTATTCAATCATTTAGTGTTCAGTTCTGAACATGTCATTGCCCACATTTGAGACATTACCAAACAATAATTGACGTTAAAGTTATTTGTTAGACATTTTACGATACCAGTTTCAGTTTTCTTTCGAAGACGTAATGCTTTAACATTACCATTACCATTTAAGGAATAATGTGTTTCCGTCTGAGGCGTTGCAAATGCATTGTTAGCTAATTTTAAATTTCATTTTATAGCTTCAATCGACAATTAATGTTGCAGTTGACTCTGTATTAATGTAGTTTGTAACATTTTGAATGTTTTTTTTTGGTGTTGACAAAGTACATTAGTATTTATACACAATGTTCCTATGTGTGAACTTTCCCTTTGGCTATGTTTCCTTCTTAGGTTTAGCACATTGTATTTCGTCTACATTTAGCAATAAGTCTGTAAAACTTCATATTTAGTAACTAATGTATCTCTTATAACTATGTACTGTAATGCTTACCATGTCATCAACAGTACTGTTATTCTATACTCCAAATGGTATGTTGTTAAGTATATAATAGATTGCAATCGACGATCTTCTAACATTGATATCAGGAAGATCTGCTTCTTTGGTTACGTCAACCTAATCGATGTATTCCTTCACTTGTCATTGGCACATATTTAAGGGCGACTGTAGTTGTTCCATTAAATTGTAGTTGAATTTAAAGAAAGTGAAAGTGCTGTTTAAAGTCCGCTTCCATATAATTGTTCAGCCGACTTTACATTTTTTATAAGGAAACCCCTGAGAAAGTATAACTCAGTAATATGTCGTATTATTTGCTAGATACAAACTTATTTACAAACGCGAGTTAGAACTCAAGTACTGCAGTAAGAAAGAAGAGTTGGTTTATTGAATTTTGAAGATAGAGAGTAGGTAATTATAAATAAATCCGATATTAGTATTAAGCCAACCCTTCTGTAAAACCATAAACAAACTCATGTCTCTAAAAATGATTATTTTGAAGTCCAGAATTAATAGAAAACTGATGTGGCTATTGTTACTCCCTTCTTCAAAATTGTTATCTGTAAGAGTAAAATTTTAAGAAGATTACGGAGACTTATCGAGTGACTTTGAACGTTATATACGATACAAACATGTGGATGGGAATGATATTTAAAACTACTCATCGATTCATTCTAATCAAGATGTAGAACAATTTATTCTGTCAATGATAAAATCAGGTATTATAGCAAATAACATCAGACAAAACTGTTCTTTTCATGATCAATGTCGCTATATCATAGTTTCATTTATTATAAAAAGTAAAATGTTATTCTAGTGATTGATAATAATAGGTAGAAAGATCATACGCAATTGACTTAACACCGAGAAAGCCTTATTATAGTGACTATGTTGAATAGACTAAATAATTTTGTATTTGACCTTAATTTGAAGAATTCCAATGACAATGTTAAGTTAAGTAGCGTAGAGTTACATCATACCACATGATTTATTATGATATGTTCTTATATTCTAGTCACACGTCTTAAAAGTATTTTGTCCAATTACGTGAAAATCTTGTAATTAGCTCTAATGACATATTGGTACAGTAAAGTCAGTAAGTATTAACCTAGATTACAATACATTTTCGGAGGTTAACGTAGATATAAACATAGACCTTAAAACAATACTCTTGTTGCTAATTGTGTAAATGTTTATAATCATCCGAAAAACAATTGAATTCCAGTTCAATACTTATCAATAAAAACTTGTTTTATTGAGAAATTTTGATGATGTGATTTAAAACATACAGTTTTGAACTCTCATTTCCACTTCACACATTGTCTTATGAGTTTACGTGGTTTGACCTATCCAAAAATCAACAAAAGTGCAAAAACAGAACTTGGGTTCATTGAGAGCAAAAACAATTCTGAAAGCTGAACTGTTCTCATTAATACCTATCAGGGATAATTTCATTTCATCATGCTAATTTTATTTCATGGACGTTAAGACCTAGAAATCAAAGTTAGACATAATAAACGTCTGTGAAATATCAATGAGAATCTCATCCATACTAAATGACAAAACACAAACACAGCCATTAACTCTGGCTTACTTTGAATACTATTATTTTCTTTTTGTCTTGCTGAAGTATGTATTACATCAGACAAAACATTATGGTAATCTGTATCGGAGTCTCAGATTTTCTTTCCATTACAAATCACTATCACATTAATTTGGTGTTAAATGATTAATGTAAGGTCATTAGGTTATCCTATTATTCCCCTTAATGGAATAGGTTTGAAACTTTTAACAATTGTATACACTATATATATATGAATCGCTAGACTAAACAATAATGTATTTTATACACTGTATTTAAATGCATAGGTATTATATCAACATTTTAACTGAAAATGCTTAAAACAATGTATTTATTTAAAACCATATATAACATAAGAAAAGCGTTGAAGTGATTTACTTGAAACTTAATGCGATGGAATAGTAAATTGTTTTTAATCCGTGTTATTATTAGCATTTAGAATTAATGTCCCTCCTACTTCTTTATAGTGCGTGCTAGTCTTCTTCGTTTATCTCATATCCAGGTCAAAATGAATATTATTGTTATATAACAAATTTCTATAGCAAATGTTGTAAATAAATGTATATTGAGCCATTAATGTGATATATCAATGCTTCATTACTTGTATACAATTATAATACAATATACGGACGTTAATGTCATTCCAAGCCACAGACAGTTTATTGTAAAAAGATTACATATAAAATTTCTTATAATAATTGGTTCCATCTTAAAATATAGAAATAGGAAATCAATGCATACTATCATATTATCTTTATATACTTTAGTTATGACTTTATGGCTTTCTTCATTTAGAAGCTTGGCATTTCTAATATCCAAGAAACATTTTATCCCTTCATTAAGATTATCAAGGCTCGCATGGCTTGTCAGTCTGTAGTACGAAAATTTATTGCTTGAGTTGTCGTAGAATCGAATCCGGAGCGAATCATTCTGTCGATAAACAATAATGTTGATCTGATACGAGTCGTTGTATACCATTTCGTTATAATCTATTTCACAATACACTTACATTTCTTATTTGATTATGCTTTTAAAATCAGTGTAACCGACTCTTCTTCTTAAGAAATGAACACTTTGTCAAACATAACCTTTAGCTTGACATTGTGCCTTTAATGGAAGTAAGATTTTAAAAGCTTCACATTTTTAAGACAGCTTCCGCGTCTGCTGTAAATTAATAAATATTCTTTAAATTTAGTAAAAGTATCACTTTATTGTGTAGAATGAATTTACAGACTAGACACTTGTCACTTGTTTCAGATAGAACAAGTACATTAGTCCACTAGTAAGATAACAAGACTAACCTTTGTATTCTTACAAAATATGATTCACGGCTTAAATAAAAATACAAACCCTATTTCTATATTGTGAGGTTATATTTTGTTCAAAAATGGGCTATTAATTTAAATTACCACAAAACGACACCAAAATTGATCATATGCCAGTCTTAGACAGAACAATAAATTTATACTGTAATCTCCTTAATTCAACTTTGTTTACTTAGACAGATATAAATATAAAGATAAATGTCTAGCTGTTCATAAAGAAGATTTTGAATATTATTTGTCTGCTTACGTTAATTCCATATATAACCTAATACTGAATAACGGTGTTTTAACGTCTTGTTAATCTTTGACAAAATGCTGTTTAATGCTTACTAATGTTTACTTAGGTAATTACATGAAAGTTTTACCAGTTAAGTATCCTAAAATAAGAACAGCAGCTTTTACAACGACAAAATGTTATTATTCAATTGTTTGTTTGGGTTTTACGGCGCACCAACACAGAAAGGTCACATCGTGCCGAAAGCTATTAATGATACTAATAATTCAAACTATATTAATGATGTAAAACTCTATATCTTATTATAAACATTTATTTCTTTCAAAAAGTTAAGTATAGCATATGATGGTACAGATTCAAAAAGTTCTTTAAGTGAGTTTACTTTAAAATGTTTGTCACGAATGTATTTAAGATCCTGACAGTCAAGGAGAACGTGTTTTACATTGAAATGCTCGTCACAAGGTGTGCATTTAGGTGCTTCTTCTCTTTTGAGAAGGTACGAATGTGTTAATCTAGTATGACCAATTCTACATCGCGAAATTACTATTTGATCTCTGCGATTAGAATATATAATTGACGAAGATGAATTAAGGGTTGGCTTTATGTCATGTAATTTATTAAAAATTGCATTGTTCCACAACGTTTGCCATTTTGATTTAATTAACGTGTTTATTGAACATTTGAAGTCACTGCTTGGCAATTTGATATCCACTGGTTGAAGGTTTAAAGATTCTTTGGCCAAAATATCAACTTTTTCATTTCCTTGTATACCAATATGGCTTGGTATCTAGCTGAGGTGTACTGTTTTAGATTTTAAAATTTCATGCAATTTCAATTCGATACTATTAATAAGAATACTGTCTGAATTACGATTTTTTATGGCCAATAATACAGATAGAGAATCTGAAAAAATGATAAAATTACTATTAATACTATTTGATATGTATGATAAAGCAAGATCTATTGCTTTGACTTCAGCTGTAAATATGGAAGCCTGGTCAGGCAATCGCATTCTTGCAACAAAAGAATTTCCATATGCAGCGCAACCAACTTTGTTACCATCTTTAGAGCCGTCAGTAAATAAATGTGTACAATCTTTGTATTTTTCTAAGATGTTAACGAATTCCGATTTGAAGGCCTCTGGGCTGGTAATAGATTTACGTAAGTTTGACAAATCAATGTTAACGTTTGGTATGTTGTAGGTCCAAGGAGGGACATTTTCATCAAAGTTCTGCAGAACGGTAGAGGTGTTAATATTAAGCATTTCTAAGTCGTTTTTAACGCGCAGGCCAAATGGTTTAATTTCGTTTGGTTTGTTGTCAAATTTATCTATGTAATTTGGTTGAAAAACAACTTTTCGCGCCGGGTTACTATTGTTAGAAGATATTCGAGTTGCGTATTGTAATGAAAGCTTTTGTCGACGTAATTTTAATGATGGCTCGTTAGCTTCAACATAAAGACTTTCAACAGGTGAAGTTTTAAATGCACCAAGGGCGATACGTAAGCCCTGGTTATGTATTGTATCAAGCATTTGCAAGTACGATTTACGTGCTGATCCATACACAATTGACCCATAATCTAGTTTTGAACGAACAAGACTTCTGTATAATTTAAGTAATGTTTGGGAATCAGATACCCAATCAGTATGTGAAAGTACTTTATGTAGATTTAAAGCTTTGATACATTTTGTTTTTAGAGACTTTAAGTGTGGTATAAAAGAGAGTTTTTTATCGAATGTAACGCCTAAAGATTTAGCTTCATTTACAACAGGGATTTTTGAGCCAGAAATGTAAAGTTCAGGATCATTATGATGCTTTCTTAATCGACAAAAATGTACACATTGTGTTTTTGACTTGGAAAATTTAAAACCATTTTCTGTTGCCCACTTTTGGATTTTATCCAAGTTTTGTTGTAGTTGGCGTTCGATACTTCGAATACTTTTAGAACGATAACAGATTAAAAGGTCATCTACATATAATGAGCAATCTGTACCAGGATTTATAACCTTAACAATAGTATTAATTTTAAGACCAAAGAGGGTAACTGATAATATACTGCCTTGTGGCACGCCTTGTTCTTGTTTGTGGCTATCTGATAATGTTGATCCTAATTTAACTTGAAAACTTCTGTCAGACAGAAAACTAGAAATTAACATTGGTAGTCTACCGTTTAGACCGGCATCTTTTAAATCTTTGAGAATACCATATTTCCAAGTTGTATCGTAAGCTTTCTCAAGATCAAAGAAAATTGAAACTACATGTTGTTTATTGACAAAAGCCTCTCTTATGAATGTTTCGAGGCGTACTAAATGATCATTTGTACTTCGCTGTTTTCGAAAACCAGATTGGAAATTAGTTATAATACCGTTAGATTCTAAATACCAGATGAGTCTTTTATTAACCATGCGTTCAAAGGTTTTACAAATACAACTAGTTAGAGATATTGGTCGGTAGTTAAGGGGGTCAGTATTGTCTTTACCCGGTTTCGGTATTGGTATTATTAAAGCTTCCTTCCAGGAATCTGGAATTTTACCAGATATCCATATATCATTAAAAATATCGAGCAATAAATGTTGAGATACCAATGGGAGGTGTTTTAAAAATTGATAATAAATTTCATTAGGGCCAGCAGCTGTATCTTTGGCATGCTTAATAGAATCGGTTAAATCGTCAATTGTAAAGAGGGTGTTATACTCTTCTTCGTTGTTAGAATGAAAATTAATATTTTGTTTTTCCGAGTTAGATTTGACCTTTTTAAATTCTTCAGTGTAGTGTGCTGAAGAAGAATTATGTTCAAAAGTTTCCGCCAGCGTGTTGGCTATATCTTTTGTAGTTTTTGCTACGCTCGAATCTTTACGTTTGAGATGAGCAGTAGGAACTTTTTTGTGTTTACCATTAATTTTACGAACTGCGAGTGTTGGCGTTAATTTTAGAAACATATGACTGCCATGATTTACGTTTAGAAAACTTAAATGTTCTACGAGCTTGTGCTCGTAGGATTCTATAATTGTCTAGATTTGCAGCTGTAGGGCAAACCTGAAATTTCTTAAGTGCTGCTTTTCGTTTCCAATATGATCTTCTACACTCATCGTTGAATCATGTTTTTTTAATTTTACTTGAGTTTTTCATTGAAGTTTTAGGAATACACTCATCAGCTATCTTTGATAGAGTGGACGCAAAGAGATTCGCTTTATCCGAAGAGTTGGAAAAATTCGGGCTTGTTAAATCATCAGAACACAATTTGTTAAATTGTTCCCAGTTCGCTTTTGAGAATTTGTAATAAGAGCGGTTGTTTACTGGAACAGAGTCGTTTTAAATTAACAACAATGGAAAGTGGTCACTGCCATATTGTTCGTCTAGAACTGACCAAGCAAAATCCATGTATATTGATGGATGTGATAATGTGAGGTCTATACAAGAAAAACTTCCAGTGGCTGGATGTAAGTAAGTTGGTGACTTGTTATTTAAAAGACATAGTTGAACATTATCAATGAACTTTTCTGTAATGCTGCCTTTATTATTCGTAGATGTACTTCCCCATATTGGATTATGCGCATTAAAATCGCCGAGTAAAAAGAATGGTTCTGGGAGTTGTTTAGTTAAATTTTCTAGGTCTTCAACAGTTATAGATAAATTGGGAGGGAGATATAAGGAGCACATTGTTATAGGTCTGTGCAAAGTTACTTTAACGGCTACGGCTTGCAGATTAGTTCGTATCTGAATTTGTCGTTGAGGGATACAGTTTGAAACCGCAATTGTTGAGCCACCAGATGCTCTTATTGTGTCTGTGCAAATTTTATTATAAAGCATATAGTCCTCTATTGATGTTTTATCATTTGTAGATAGGAATGTTTCTTGAAGACAGACAACTTTCGGGGAGTATTTCGATAATAAGAGAAGTAAATCGTTGTAATTCGATTTAAGACCACGACAATTCCATTGAAGTATAGTTTGATTCATGGTTCAACGAAAAGTAAAAAACTTACTTCGGAAACTTAACAGGACTTCGCGCCGAAGTCCGGGGAGGAGAGCTGTGGACACCCATGTCCTCGTCCTCCATCGACTCGATGTCACTCATAAGATGAGGTACTTGTAGATGTTGTCTGTGAAGTTGTACTTGCTTTGGACGTATTACGTGAAAGAATAGGAGACGGTTTTTGCACTGGAGTGATTTCAAGAGGAGAACACTTACATAAATTGACCTGCACAGCGGAATCAACCATCTTAACTGGTTTTGATACAACAGCTGAATAAGAATTATTCTTGGAACTTTCTACAAGCTTGCGTGCATCAGGAAAAGATAAACTTTGTGTATATTTAACACGGAGAACTTCTTTTTCTGTCTTCCAGACTAAGCAAGAACGGGAGGTTGCAAAATGATTACCCCCACAGTTTGAACATTTGACATCATTAGAACAGTTTTCAAGCGGACCAGCATGAGAAGGACTACATTTACGGCATATATTCTCTCTAGTGCATTTAGTTTCATGATGTCCATATTTAAAGCATTTGTAACACTTCATCGGGTTTGGTATGTACATCTCAACGCGAACGTTGAGATACCCAACTCGAAGTGAGGATGGAAGAATTGGGGTATCAAAAGTTAAAATGTATGTGTGTGTGGGAACACGTTTACCGTCTCTGGTGGATAGAATACGTTTGGCATTTGAAACACATTGAGAGCTTAGCTCTTTTACTATGTCTGCCTCTGACATTTCTGCAAGGTCAGGGCAGCGAATGACTCCTTTGGATGAATTGAGGGTATTGTGTGCAGTGCAAAAAGATTTAATATTGAAAAAGGATCTTAATTTAAGCAAATTATCAGATTGTTGTTTTCTTTGCACCTCAAACAGGAGTTCAGATAGGTGTTTTGAACATATTAAAAGAAAGTACTTTAAATTCAGTAAGCAAACACAGACCGTAATGGAGTACACTTATGTTTTTTTAAATTGTGAGTATGCTAGTAATGTTAATAATTTTGAGATAGTGCACATAAAGGAGTACGTGAACTTACATGAATGAAATGGCTTTTGCAAGTATGCAACTATTCAAGGGCAAGGCATGACCAGCCGATTGACCAAGTCGGGCCCACTTGAAACCCGTCTACCCTGAATTAGAGGCCAAAGTAGTGTGTTGGATAGACTGGAGATCCCTGGGTCTCCCTCAACTACCAGGATCCTCCTTTCCCGGTTACGGGACGCTGCCCACGGCAAACGGGCAGTTTGGGTGTTGGCCATATGCCCATCATACAGGCACAAAAAGCACCTACATAACGGGCACATGTTACTCCTCCTCACCACGAAGAGGTCCCAAAAAGAGAGGAGGTTATTATTCAATCATTAAAGTGTTAAACTTAAGTACCAGACCTGAAAGCTTTCATCCATGTAATGATTGGTAACTGCTACATACATCATTTGAATTCAAGTTATACCCCGGGTCGATAGCGCAGTTGGTAGCGCGCCGGGATTTGGAATTGCGTGCCCGAGGGTGTGCGGGTTCGAATCGCACCCGGGGAGGTTATACCCTTCCATAAAAATTTGACAATAATGTCGATTTTCCTCCATTGATTAGATAATTTGTAGAAGTTTTCGGCATTGAGAAGGGTAGGTGAGTACTGGTTATAGACAATGGTCCAGGAAAGCTAGGTTAGGTGCGCTGGACGCCGTAAATGACCTAAATTGTGTTGACACGGCGTTAAATCTAATAAAAAATGAATTAAAGTTTAGATTTGTACTAAAGATGCAATTATTGTCAGTTGTTCTTATTCGTTGTTATATCATCATAATACCTTTTATTTACTGTCGGTTTAGAATTTGCTTTGCCATTTTTTAGACAGTAGTAAGAAATGGAAAAGGCCTGACCATTTGTGATTGAATATCTGTTTTCATGTTTGTATGTCTATTCTTTTGTAATAAAGATAATCCTTTGTCGAATCGTCGAGAATTGGTGATTTGATTTAGTCATTTGAAGTTCTAAGTATGGGCTTTCCATCACTCGTGTATGAATACATACTGTAAATAAACGATACAATACAGTATAGGTCGTTTGCATTAATGCTGGACCCCTATTTGCCGCAAATATCTTTTAAACTATAACAGCGATTTTGCTAAAAATTTATATACAATCTTATTTCAAGTTTTCCTTCTAGGATTTAAATTTCCAGAATTTTTAATAGATAAATAAAAATTTTTTTCATAAGGTACAATGCAAAATATTTGGAATTTTTTATCAAAAATCCGGCGGGAGGTAAAATAAGCTGTTCTGATTAAAACATTGTCATACTTCCAGTGTATTTATACAAAGTCCGGTGCGTTTACTGTAAATTTGTCGCTTAAATAAACACTCGACGGTCTACTGAATTGTAAAGCAGAGGCCTGTCTTTAAAATCGTACGTGTAAAATTTGTATAGATTTTGACGATACAGACGACAGTGATGATGATATTTGAGTTTGTATATACTGTTATACTTTGTTACCAAATAAAATTTCTAACCGGGCCTCATATTTAGCTATTATTTTATATCTACTGTTATGTGGCTGTTCTGATTATGGCACATACCCATTTAACAAAAGTCGCTTTTTGGCTTCAAAATTTGCATTGCATGTCTATGGGAAGTATGTTATGTAATGAAAGAAAAATTCTGAATTTTTGGATTTGAGAAGGAAAATGCTAGTTTTGATCACATACAAAATTTAAGTTAATTCTATCCGATAGTTAGTGCGATATTTCATGATTTTAGGGGTCCAGCTTTAACGCAAACGACCTATACATAGTTATTAAATAAATTTACAATGTTATTTAACAATAACTTTGGATATGATAATATGCTTAATAAAAACATTATTAGAACTGATGTAATTAATATCAAATATATTAGCATTAAAAGGCTTATAGCACCGAGTTCAGACAAATTAATTTAAATATATAATCAGTCAAACACTTTGTATTGCGTAGATTAAAAACAATGTCTAGACGTACCTAATGTGTTTTTTCTTATTCGTAGTAAACGGACAGGGATGGGAACACATTGATAATTCTTTACGCTGAAAAAAATAACCAGTCTCTTCATTACATCAGATAAAAAGTATTTTGTTAGGCGTGATCGTGTGATAAAAATTGTATATGAATGATGTATCTTGAGGTTTTTTATGAAATACTTAGAAGTAAACATGTCAATAAGGAACTCAAAGGAGTTCATCAAATATTATCATTGAAAAACAAAAAAAACTTATGCCTTCCATACAGCTTACACAGAGGGAGATCTTTTTAAGAGTTTCAAACTTCTGTTACAAAAGGGCACAACAAACAATTAACAAAAAACTCGACCTTTTTGCATTAAAATGTTCAGTGCCACTATACTATAATAATTCACGCAAGGATTAAAACCAAATCAGGCTCCAGGATGCGCCAACCTCATTCTTGTTCAGATAGACTCCTGTAAAACAGAATAGCCTTGCCGAGTTAAAGGCAAGTACTCAATGACCCTATAGAGAACAAAGCACTTGGAGTTTTTTTAAGTGCTGTTTGAAGTCTGTTTCTATACACATATTCAGCCGACTTTACAATTTTGTTTTCAGGCAGGTGATCCCTCACAGTGCCCATTTACTCATGGGTGGAGTAGAACAGTTGTAGGTAAATTGTTTGCTCAAGGAAATTAGCAGTGCTCTTAGTGGTTTGAACCCGGGTCCTTTTGATCCCCATGCTCGCGTCCTACCACTGGAACGCAGCTCCTACTAAGTTAAATTAGCAAGAACACAGTGACAGGAAAGAAAGAAAATAAAACAGTTCGAGCCTTAACGTTTTTTAAAAGAGAAAATTTACATAAAAACTTCATACATTTTTAAAGTCTGCCACCGTCGTACAACCAAGGATATAATCAAAGTGATTGGTTGTGGAAAGGTCAATCACCAAGCTTGCAGAACGATGTAGAATATCTAACTGATAATATTTCTTTTTGAACATGTGGGGAAACATAACATTAATTATTTTTTAATCAATTTATAAATTTAGAAGTATCTTTGACTTCGATCAGGATTTCGGTGAAAGAACTGTCAAAACACCTTTTCTGAGCTTATGGTATAATGCGTACAAGTTGACCCCGACCTTACCTTTCACATTTGCATCTAATTATCATCTACACATATCCCGGCAAAAATCAATACCACGCCTACTCTATAATTAGGCTCGTTACGTATTTAAGATTAAACAAGACATGAATAGAGTATACAAAGCCCGCATGTATAACAAACTCACGATTAAAATGAATTCAAACGGGAAGCTCGTGTTCTTACCTTTTGATTACAATTCATAATAAAATGGATGGGGGGTGGCGGTTGTGGGGCTAAAACCCACACAATTTGAATTGGTAGCTAGCCTCATCGTATTATCATCTGGTCCGGTCTATGTGTAATAAACACTCATTGTACGCTTTAAAAGTACTTTAAAATTAATCCCTGTGTTATAATTACATTCGAGCCTCGGCGATATGATCCGATTGCTATCGGGATTTAATATTACATTCGTATTCAACGTAATGAATATTCTTGCATAAAGGTCAGGTCGGGGTCAACTTGTACGCACTATACCAATACCAATGTTTAAAAGTTTGTTTCTGTTATGCATTGAGTACGTTATTTAAATTATTATGAAATCTTGAAAAACGGAAAATGTTAGAAATATGAACCCAATAAGATGTTGCACATATGACTCCCACATTTTACAGTATTAAATTTAAATTCATCTTTTTATCGTGAGTTTAGTGGTAACAATGCCAAATAAAACAAATTGCCAGCTTTTCTGGGATTTCGTTTTATCTAATTATAGTTCATTTGGGAACATTTTATTAACAAGTCATATAAAACGTTATTATCCGTATTAAGCAAATCTTCAAGAGATTTGAAAGCCTGTACGTGACGATGTCGTTAAATTGTATTAAAGTCGAGATGTTTGTACAGTAAAAACCTAATACTTAAACGTTCATACATTCCAGATATAACGTATAAGTGGTATATGCTGAGGGTTTCAAATTCTGCGTTTTTACGAAATAAGTCATGTTTTTTGCTGGGGGAATACATTTCGCTGTCAACAAATGTTTGGATAAAGCGTTTGTAGTTTAACCTGTTTTATAACATATTACATAAAAAGTGGTTTAAAGGTGAATAACAATTGTAAGTCGTAACACGTTCAAATGGATAACAAAATTAAACTTACCACAAAGAATTCATAGATATTGTACATGTTAATAAAATGGAATTAATCAGTCACTTGGTGATAGGTTTGTAATTATCACTGATTAGGATTTAAGAGACATTCAACCAAGAAGTCTTTGACTTGCTCTAGATTAAAGTTACTTAGTTACTTATATTTCCTATTTTTTGAAAAGTGTATATGGAATGTCTTTATCAATTCATACATGTATAGTAAATATAAAACCTGATGATACTTCTTTCGATATCATTTATGTAGAAACACATTTATATAACACCGTTTTTAAGATAAATTTATAGTTATATGCATTGGTAATAAACATAGTTTATAATTTATTGTCTCATTTTCAATTGTACATATAAATTATAATCATCACAATAGTTATCACATAATCGTTTGCCTTTTTGGATCGAATGTATTTGTTTCAATGTTTTTTTTTCGTGCAGTCTGTACTTACATAGCATTGATATAAGCATGTGAAGAAAGATTCATTAAAATCCACAATTTTATTCCACAATAATGTGTTTTTGTGGTTACCACGTATAAACGTATTACATGTATAATGCTACTCATTGCAAATTGAAAAACTATATTTCTCAAAATATCTACATACCAATTAGTTCCTTTACGTGGATAAATCATAAATATATTTTATCTGTCACTTTACATGACAAAGTGATAACTTTTATGAGAAGCAATATCCTCGTTTTTATTTCACCTAAAAGAAACATCATCTGTTATTTTAGGATATTTTATTTTTCTCAAAATACAATCTAGTAACTTGATACATTTAATTATGTAGTTGAGAAGATGTAACATAAAAATCATACTGTTTTAGATTTCTCATTTCCCGTCCACACATTGACTTATGATTTTACGAGGTTTGAACATTTTGTCAGCCAGCAATAGAATGGTTGCTGTATTTAGATAGAATATTTTGATGTTAGGACACTGACTTTGGAATAATATATCGAAGTTCTTTTCATAACATGATAGACCAATGGCTTTGTTTAATCAATTTCATTTCGTAAGCTAAGTAGGTTGGTTGCTGTCAGTGACAGATAGCACAAAACAAATAAAAATATAGATCATTTTATCATTTGAAATTGCATACACCATCGGTCTGTTTTGGTCAAAAATATTAATGAAACTCCATTATCTTTTAAAACATTTATTCCTCGATTACAAAAAAAGTGCCTCTTGTGTTCGAATACCGTTCAATATGCCTAATAGTTTAAAAGAAAATGCAGAGTGGTCTAGTCTGAATTTTACATCATTGCCTAACTCATTGCCTAAGTGTTGTAACAAGACACGCAAACAAAATATCAAAATATGCTGGCGTTGCGGATGATGCTTAAAAACATTAAAAATTGTTAAGTAATCATATTACCTCAGCATTTCGTGTGTTATACCATTATCTCAAATTAATCCGATAGTAAGACTGAATAGCATGAGCAGTGAAGTAAAAAATATTTATCTCGTGATATAAGACAGTTTTGTTGTCTGTTATTGTCGTAATCTCTGACGATATGTCCCAATCTTACAATTTAGCTTATTTTCTAATTCATTTTCCTTTAACTTATGTGTGAGTAATGACTCTCTTCTACTGTTTACTCAGACATTTTTGTACCATTACTGTATTCTAAAACATATTACATGTATGATTTACATTCCATTATATATCATACATCAGACGTTTGAAAATCGACCTAATCAAAATGTAGACGACCAAAGAAGTACAATAAATCATGGAGTATAAGGGTCACAGACGTATTGTTATCATTTTTGGTGACTTTATGACATAAATGGCAACATAATAAAGAAAATGTAAGTATCAAAGGGCCATTTTTCTCCGATCACACAATTTTGATCGAATATATCATACAGTTTATTTAATTGTCTAGTTACTAATAAATTATCTTTTTGTGCTAAACTCTGCTTGGATACTTTTATGGATATAAAACGACATATGATATTTAAATATCTGGATTTATCTGTTTATCAACTACTTCGTGCATACTTCCGCAGTGACAACTGCCCTAGTAGGAGGGAGAATGGTCGTAGAATATTATTTTGAACCTACGACCCCTCGATCAGTAAAATTGTGCGCTACCGACTGAGCTAGCCTGGCGGGCTTGCACATATTTTTAACTAGCCATCAATCAAATTGATCTATTTTGCACGTGTAATATTACGATGTATCAATCAATCAATTTTGTCCTACCTGCCAATGACAACTAAACTTATAATGAGGTTTGATAATATGATGTTATCTAGGATCACTAGTTGCGTAAAAATTATGACTTGTCACTGATTTTATATATATATATTATCTTAATAATGGTTCATTGCTTTTTATCTAACCTTGATAATAAAAGTGATGGCTTGCAGGAAATGTATTGGAAAAATGATTATAAAATCATAAATGTTCTAGTAAATAGAAGCGTGAGATAATATCAGGAGTGCCAAAAGCCAAAATCATACACTTCATAAAAAGGAAAGAAGTGAAATTGTCAGATATTTTGTTATATAAAAGGATACCATAAACAAATAACGAATACAAAAACCTAAGGGATCAGAGAAAAATTGCTCTTTTTGGCTTTAATAAGATAAATGTATAACTGATATGAAATATTATATTATTATTATATAATAAGTCATTCTTTTCATTGATGAAATTCTGTAAGGAAAGCATTATCTAAACATAAAAAATATACTTATCTTTTATAATTGCATCAAATTGATTTATATTTTGATGCAAAAATATTTGAAAAATATCAAGTTAAATGGCGAGCGACTTATGACCTTCATATGCAATGAGAATAAAGTCTTTTTCTTGTTAAAATTGTGTTTACATATTGAATTTGAAGCGGTAAAACTTCAGAAATACAATGTTCAAATAAGTTTCAATATTCATTGAAGTTTTCGGCTGCCGGAGATTAGAACTTCCAACAGAAGAACTTTATTCGGGCTGGAAACCTAGGTTGTAGACAAACTATTCGATTGGTATTCTTGATTGTTGATAATCATATCACACACACGGACACATTTCTTACAATCAGTGAAATCAGTAATAGATCTAGGAAACACACCAGTAACACTGATAACCTTCTATTTTTATACAAGCTGAAATTTCATCAACACTTTAGGTAGATCAATAAATGTTCGTCTACTGTTTCATCTCAACTATTTGTTAACCCATCGTTAACCCATAAAGACACACCTTGTGGAGTTTAAACGAGAGATTGTTCACTTCAACTTTATATTGGTATTCGAATGTAGCGTTCTTTTATCATCATATCGGATAATGATTACAATAAAAATAACAAAATAATCCTAATGTTGCGTCTTAAACAAGAGATCGTTCGCTTGTATTCAATCATTTAGTGTTCAGTTCTGAACATGTCATTGCCCACATTTGAGACATTACCAAACAATAATTGACGTTAATGTTATTTGTTAGACATTTTACGATACCAGTTTCAGTTTTCTTTCGAAGACGTAATGCTTTAACATTACCATTTAAGGAATAATGTGTTTTCGTCTGAGGCGTTGCAAATGCATTGTTAGCTAATTTTAAATTTCATTTTATAGCTTCAATCGACAATTAATGTTGCAGTTGCGTCTGTATTAATGTACTTTGTAACATTTTGAATATTTTTGGCGTTGACAAAGTACATTAGTATTTATACACAATGTTCCTATGTGTGAACTTTCCCTTTGGCTATGTTTCCTTCTTAGGTTTAGCACATTGTATTTCGTCTACATTTAGCAATAAGTCTGTAAAACTTCATATTTAGTAACTAATGTATCTCTTATAACTATGTACTGTTATGCTTACCATGTCATCAACAGTACTGTTATTCTATACTCCAAAGGGTATGTTGTTAAGTATATAATAGATAGCAATCGACGATCTTCTAACATTGATATCAGGAAGATCTGCTTCTTTGGTTACGTCAACTTAATCGATGTATTCCTTCACTTGCCATTGGCACATATTTAAGGGCGACTGTGGTTGTTCCATTAAATTGTAGTTGAATTTAAAGAAAGTGAAAGTGCTGTTTAAAGTCCGCTTCCATATAAATGTTCAGCCGACTTTACATTTTTTATAAGGAAACCCCTGATAAAAGTATAACTCAGTTATATGTCGTATTATTTGCTAGATACAAACTTATTTACAAACGCGAGTTAGAACTCAAGTACTGCAGTAAGAAAGAAGAGTTGGTTTATTGAATTTTGAAGATAGAGAGTAGGTAATTATAAATAAATCTGATATTAGTATTAAGCCAACCCTTCTGTAAAACCATAAACAAACTCATGTCTCTAGAAATGATTATTTTGAAGTTCAGAATTAATAGAAAACTGATGTGGCTATTGTTACTCCCTTCTTCAAAATTGTTTTCTGTAAGAGTAAAATTTTAAGAAGATTACAGAGACTTATCGAGTGACTTTGAACGTTATATACGATACAAACATATGGATGGGAATGATATTTAAAACTACTTAGCGATTCATTCTAATCAAGATGTAGAACAATTTATTCTGCCAATGATAAAATCAGGTATTGTAGCAAATAACATTAGACAAAACTATTCTTTTCATGATCAATATCGCTATATCATAGTTTCATTTATTATAAAAAGTAAAATGTTATTCTAGTGATTGATAACAATAGGTAGAAAGATCATACGCAATTGACTTAACACCGAGAAAGCCTTATTATAGTGACTATGTTGAATAAACTAAATAATTTTGTATTTGACCTTAATTTGAAGAATTCCAATGACAATGTTAAGTTAAGTAGCGTAGAGTTACGTCATACCACATGATTTATTATGATATGTTCTTATATTCTAGTCACACGTCTCAAAAGTATTTTGTCCAATTACGTGAAAATCTTGTCATTAGCTCTAATGACATATTGGTACAGTAAAGTCAGTAAAGATTACAATACATTTTCGGAGGTTAACGTAGATATAAACATAGACCTTAAAACAATACTCTTGTTGCTAATTGTGTAAATGTTTATAATCATCCGAAAAACAATTGAATTCCAGTTCAATACTTATCAATAAAAACTTGTTTTATTGAGAAATTTTGATGATGTGATTTAAAACATACAGTTTTGAACTCTCATTTCCACTTCATACATTGTCTTATGATTTTACGTGGTTTGACCTATCCAAAAACCAACAAAAGTGCAAAAACAGAACTTGGGTTCATTGAGAGCAAAAACAATTCTGAAAGCTGAACTGTTCTCATTAATCCGAATCCTCGTTTCATCAGGTTAATTCTATTTCATGGACGTTAAGACCTAGAAATCAAAGTTAGACATAATAAACGTCTGTGAAATATCAATGAGAATCTCATCCATACTAAATGACAAAACACAAACACAGTCATTAACTCTGGCTTACTTTGAATACTATTATTTTATATTTGTCTTGCTGAAGTATGTATAACATCAGACAAAACATTATGGTAATCTGTATCAGAGTCTCAGACTTTCTTTCCATTACAAATCACTATCACATTAATTTGGTGTTAAATGATTAATGTAAGGTCATTAGGTTATCCTATTATTCCCCTTAATGGAATAGGTTTGAAACTTTTAACAATTGTATACACTATATATATATGAATCGCTAGACTAAACAATAATGTATTTTATACACTGTATTTAAATGCATAGGTATTATATCAACATTTTAACTGAAAATGCTTAAAACAATGTATTTATTTAAAAACATATATAACATAAGAAAAGCGTTGAAGTGATTTACTTGAAACTTAATGCGATGGAATAGTAAATTGTTTTTAATCCGTGTAATTATTAGCATTTAGAATTAATGTCCCTCCTACTTCTTTATAGTGCGTGCTAGTCTTCTTCGTTTATCTCATATCCAGGTCAAAATGAATATTATTGTTATATAACAAATTTCTATAGCAAATGTTGTAAATAAATGTATATTGAGCCATTAATGTGATATATCAATGCTTCATTACTTGTATACAATTATAGTACAATATACGGACGTTAATGTCATTCCAAGCCACAGACAGTTTATTGTAAAAAGATTACATATAAAATTTCTTATAATAATTGGTTCCATCTTAAAATATAGAAATAGGAAATCAATGCATAATATCATATTATCTTTATATATTTTAGTTATGACTTTATGGCTTTCTTCATTTAGAAGCTTGGCATTTCTAATATCCAAGAAACATTTTATCCCTTCATTAAGATTATCAAGGCCCGCGTGGCTTGTCAGTCTGTAGCACGAAAGTTTATTGTTTGAGTTGTCGTAGAATCGATTCCGGAGCGGATCATTCCGTCGATAAACAATAATGTTGATCTGATACGACTCGTTGTATACCATTTCGTTATAATCTATTTCACAATACACTTACATTTCTTATTTGATTATGCTTTTAAAATCAGTGTAACCGACTCTTCTTCTTAAGAAATGAACACTTTGTCAAACATAACCTTTAGCTTGACATTGTGCCTTTAATGGAAGTTAGATTTTAAAAGCTTCACATTTTTAAGACAGCTTCCGCGTCTGCTGTAAATTAATAAATATTCTTTAAATCTAGTAAAAGTATCACTTTATTTTGTAGAATAAATTTACAGACTAGACACTTGTCACTTGTTTCAGATAGAACAAGTACATTAGTCCACTAGTAAGATAACAAGACTAACCTTTGTATTCTTACAAAATATGATTCACGGCTTAAATAATCAAAGCACTGGAGTGCTGAAGGAACGATGTCCTGAACTTATTTTTTGATTAAAGAATATATTATTATGTATATTATCTATAAAATAATGTATTAAATATCAATTATCAGAATTTAACAAAAAGATAGCACTAGACTTCTCAAGTGGTTTGCTCATGGCAATCTTTATCTTACTTTATCAAACAAAATAAACCAGTCAAAGAATTAATTTTCATCAACACATTTTAGGGTCATGTACAGTAGCGATCTCACCAAACCAAAGATTGTTCTGGACTATTTTCTTTAACCAAAAGGAGCTGACAACTTCTCATTTTTGGTTATCAATGGGCATTTCTTAACGAGATCGTTGATATTTTCGTTAATATTTTAAAGATTTGGTGTGAAATGACAAGCTGAATTTTTTCACAAAAAATCGACTTTCTAACAATTCATTTAAGGTTTTCCCCCCAAGTACTAAGCTCTTTTGCATCAAGCTACATTCCCATTTTTGTTCACGAATTTTAAGTCAAATTAACGTTTTGCACTTGCAATTTATTCACAATAAAATTACTCTAAGAATCGTCTATTTCCTATAAATATTTGTATAAAGTTCCATACACACTTACACATATTCATTCCAAATTATAATCAAACTCTATAACTTAAAATCGCTCAAGTAAACTTTAAATGTGACACTTTGAAGACGACAACGTCGTATCGCCGTATATTAAACATCCGGTAAGTGTATTAGTCATATCCAAGGTATACAGACGATACGTCCCCAAGATTATTCGCCCCCTTGACGATCCGTCCCCGTACGGTACCGTAACTCTAGCCACTGCTTAATATAATACGATCATTTAATATTGTTTATTACTATCGAATGATGTAATTATGTTACGCATATAACAGGCATTGGCAAAAACATCGTAGGATCTTTTTACTCCAACAAGTAATTATTGCAGTTGTCACGGGTTGAGTTGTCTACGGGTTGAGTTGTGCTATCTCCATTGCAAGATTTATATGTCCTGAGAGTAACCTCCCTTTTCCTGAAGAGTTTCAAGAACGACAACACAAGCCAGCGTTGTATTACATTTAAATGAGATGTTAATGAGTTTCACGCTTGAACTACGCCTCTTTGTCTATGTTGAAAATTGTTGAAGCGTGAAAAGAGTCATCTTATACTTTCTTGTTACCATTGGAACGATGCTAAATTAGCATCGTTCCAAAAATACAAACCCTATTTCTATATTGTGAGGTTATATTTTGTTAAAAATGGGCTATTAATTTAAATTACCACAAAACGACACCAAAATTGATCATATACCAGTCTTAGACAGAACAATGAATTTATACTGTAATCTCCTTAATTCAACTTTGTTTACTTAGACAGATATAAATATAAAGATAAATGTCTAGCTGTTCATAAAGAAGATTTTGAATATTATTTGTCTGCTTACGTTAATTCCATATATAACCTAATACTGAATAACGGTGTTTTAACGTCTTGTTAATCTTTGACAAAATGCTGTTTAATGCTTACTAATGTTTACTTAGGTAATTACATGAAAGATTTACCAGTTAAGTATCCTAAAATAAGAACAGCAGCTTTTACAACGACAAAATGTTATTATTCAATCATTAAAGTGTTAAACTTAAGTACCAGACCTGAAAGCTTTCATCCATGTAATGATTGGTAACTGTTACATAAATCATTTGAATTCAAGTTATACCCCGGGTCGATAGCGCAGTTGGTAGCGCGCCGGGATTTGGAATTGCGTGCCCGAGGGTGTGCGGGTTCGATTCCCACCCGGGGAGGTTATACCCTTCCATAAAAATTTGACAATAATGTCGATTTTCCTCCATTGATTAGATAATTTGGAGAAGTTTTCGGCATTGAGAAGGGTAGGTGAGTACTGGTTATAGACAATGGTCCAGGAAAGCTAGGTTAGGTGCGCTGGACGCCGTAAATGACCTAAATTGTGTTGACACGGCGTTAAATCTAATAAAAAATGAATTAAAGTTTAGCTTTGTACTAAAGATGCAATTATTGTCAATTGTTCTTATTCGTTGTTATATCATCATAATACCTTTTATTTACTGTCGGTTTAGAATTTGCTTTGCCATTTTTAGACAGTAGTAAGAAATGGAAAAGGCCTGACCATTTGTGATTGAATATCTGTTTTCATGTTTGTATGTCTATTCTTTTGTAATAAAGATAATCCTTTGTCGAGTCGTCGAGAATTGGTGATTTGATTTAGTCATTTGAAGTTCTAAGTATGGGCTTTCCATGACTCGTGTATAAATACATACTGTAAATCAACGATACAATACAGTACATAGTTATTAAATTAATTTACAAAGTTATTTAACAATAACTTTAGATATGACAATATGCTTAATAAAAACATTATTAGAACTGATGTAAATAAAATCAAATATATTAGCATTAAAAGGCTTATAGCACCGAGTTCAGACAAATTAATTTAAATATATAATCAGTCAAACACTTTGTATTGCGTAGATTAAAAACAATGTCTAGACGTACCTAATGTGTTTTTTCTTATTCGTAGTAAACGGACTGGGATGGGAACACATTGATAATTCTTTACGCTGAATAAAATTACCAGTCTCTTCATTACATCAGATAAAAAGTATTTTGTTAGGCGTGATCGTGTGATAAAAATTGTACATGACTGATGTATCTTGAGGTTTTTTATGAAATACTTAGAAGAAAACATGTCAATAAGGAACTCAAAGGAGTTCATCAAATATTATCATTGAAACACAAAAAAAAACGTATGCCTTCCATACAGCTTACACAGAGGGAGATCTTTTTAAGAGTTTCAAACTTCTGTTACAAAAGGGCACAACAAACAGTTAACAAAAACTCGACCTTTTTTGCATTAAAATGTTCAGTGCCACTATACTATAATAATTCACGCAAGGATTAAAACCAAATCAGGCTCCAGGATGCGCCAACCTCATTCTTGTTCAGATAGACTCCTGTAAAACAGAATAGCCTTGCCGAGTTAAAGGTAAGTACTCAATGACCCTATAGAGAACAAAGCACTTGGAGTTTTTTAAAGTGCTGTTTGAAGTCTGTTTCTATACACATATTCAGCCGACTTTACAATTTTGTTTTCAGGCAGGTGATCCCTTACAGTACCCATTTACTCATGGGTGGAGTAGAACAGTTGAATGTAAATTGTTTGCTCAAGGAAATTAGCAGTGCTCTTAGTGGTTTGGGTCCTCTTGATCCCTATGCTCGCGTCCTACCACTGGAACGCAGCTCCTACTAAGTTAAATTAGCAAGAACACAGTGACAGGAAATAAAGAAAATAAAACAGTTCGAGCCTTAACGTTTTTTAAAAGAGAACATTTACATAAAAACTTCATACATTTTTAAAGTCTGCCACCGTCGTACAACCAAGGATATAATCAAAGTGATCGGTTGTGGAAAGGTCAATCACCAAGCTTGCAGAACGATGTAGAATATCTAACTGATAATATTTCTTTTTGAACATGTGGGGAAACATAACATTAATTTTTTTTAATCAATTTATAAATTTAGAAGTATCTTTGACTTCGATCAGGATTTCGGTGAAAGAACTGTCAAAACACCTTTTCTGAGCTTATGGTATAATGCGTACAAGTTGACCCCGACCTTACCTTTCACATTTGCATCTAATTATCATCTACACATATCCCGGCAAAAATCAATACCACGCCTACTCTATAATTCGGCTCGTTACGTATTTAAGATTAAACAAGACATGGATAGAGTATACAAAGCCCGCATGTATAACAAACTCACGATTAAAATGAATTCAAACGGGAAGCTCGTGTTCTTACCTTTTGATTACAATTCATAATAAAATGGATGGGGGATGGCGGTTGTGGGGCTAAAACCCACACCATTTGAATTGGTAGCTAGCCTCATCGTATCTGGTCCGGTCTATGTGTAATAAACACTTATTGTACGCTTTAAAAGTACTTTAAAATTAATCCCTGTGTTATAATTACATTCAAGCCTCGGCGATATAATCCGATTGCTATCGGGATTTAATATTACATTCGTATTCAACGTAATGAATATTCTTGCATAAAGGTCAGGTCGGGGTCAACTTGTACGCACTATACCAATACCAATGTTTAAAAGTTTGTTTCTGTTATGCAATGAGTACGTTATTTAAATTATTATGAAATCTTGAAAAACGGAAAATGTTAGAAATATGAACCCAATAAGATGTTGCACATATGACTCCCACATCTTACAGTATTAAATTTAAATTCATCTTTTTATCGTGAGTTTAGTGGTAACAATGCCAAATAAAACAAATTGCCAGCTTTTCTGGAATTACGTTTTATCTAACTATAGTTCATTTGGGAACATTTTATTAACAAGTCATATAAAACGTTATTATCCGTATTAAGCAAATCTTCAAGAGATTTGAAAGCCTGTACGTGACAATGTCGTTTAATTTTATTAAAGTCGAGATGTTTGTACAGTAAAAACCTAATACTTAAACGTCCATACATTCCAGATATAACGTATGAGTGGTATATGCTGAGGGTTTCAAATTCTGCGTTTTTACGAAATAAGTCATGTTTATTTGCTGGGGGAATACATTTTGCTGTCAACAAATGTTTGAATAAAGCGTTTGTAGTTTAACCTGTTTTATAACATATAACATAAAAAAGTGGTTTAAAGGTGAATAACAATTGTGAGTCGTAACACGTTCACATGCATAACAAAATTAAACTTCCCATAAAGAATTCATAGATATTGTACATGTTAATAAAATGGAATTAATCAGTCACTTGGTGATAGGTTTGAAATTATCACTGATTAGGGTTTAAGAGACATTCAACCAAGAAGTCTTTGACTTGCTCTAGATTAAAGTTACTTAGTTACTTATGTTTCCTATTTTTTGAAAAGTGTATATGGAATGTCTTTATCAATTCATACATGTATAGTAAATATAAAACCTGATGAAACTTCTTTCGATATCATTTATGTAGAAACACATTTATATAACACCGTTTTTAAGATAAATGTTCAAAGAAGTTATATGTATTGGTAATAAACATAGTTTATAATTTATTGTCTTATTTTCAATTGTACATATAAATTATAATCATCACAATAGTTGTCACATAATCGTTTGCCTTTTTGGATCGAAATGTATTTGTTTCAATGTTTTTTTCGTGCAGTCTGTACTTACATAGCATTGATATAAGCATGTGAAGAAAGATTCATTAAAGTCCGCAATTTCATTCCACAATAATGTGTTTTTGTGGTTATCACGTATAAACATATTGCATGTATAATGCTACTCATTGCAAATTGAAATACTACATTTCTCAAAATATCTACATACCAATTAGTTCCTTTATGTGGATAAATCATAAATATATTTTATCTGTCACTTTACATGACAAAGTGATAACTTTTATGAGAAACAATATCCTCGTTTTTATTTCACCTAAAAGAAACATCATCTGTTATTTTAGGATATTTTATTTTTCTCAAAATACAATCTAGTAACTTGATACATTTAATTATGTAGTTAAGATAATGTGACATAAAAAACATACAGTTTTAGATTTCTCATTTCCCGTCCACACATTGACTTATGATTTTACGAGGTTTGAACATTTTGTCAGCCAGCAATAGAATGGTTGCTGTATTTAGATAGAATATTTTGATGTAAGGACACTGACTTTGGAATAATATATCGAAGTTCTTTTCATAACATGATAGACCAATGGCTTTGTTTAATCAATTTCATTTCGTAAGCTAAGTAGGTTGGTTGCTGTCAGTGACAGATAGCACAAAACATATAGAAATATAGATCATTTTATCATTCGAAATTGTATACACCATCGGTTTGTTTTGGTCAAAAATATTAATGAAACTCCATTTTCTTTTAAAACATTTATTCCTCGATTTCAAAAAAGTGCCTCTTGTGTTCGAATACTGTTCAATATGCCTAATATTTAAAAGAAAATGCAGAGTGGTCTAGTCTGAATTTTACATCATTGCCTAACTCATTGCCTAAGTGTTGTAACAAGACACGCAAACAAAATATCAAAATATGCTGGCGTTATGGATGATGCTTTAAAACATAAAAAAGTTAAGTAATCATATTACCTCAGCATTTCGTGTGTTATACCATTATCTCAAAATAATCCGATAGTAAGACTGAATAGCATGAGCAGTGAAGTAAAAATATTTATCTCGTGATATAAGACAGTTTTGTTGTCTGTTATTGTCGTAATCTCTGACGATATGTCCCAATCTTACAATTTAGCTTATTTTCTAATTCATTTTCCTTTAACTTATGTGTAAGTAATGACTCTCTTCTATTGTTTACTCAGACATTTTTGTGCCATTACTGTATTCTAAAACATATTACGTATATGATTTACATTCCAATTATATATCATACATCAGACGTTTGAAAATCGACTTAATCAAAATGTAGACGACCAAAGAAGTACAATAAATCATGGAGTATAAGGGTCACAGACGTATTGATATCATTTTTGGTGACCTTGTGACAACAAATGACAACATAATAAAGAAAATGTAAGTATCAAAGGGCCATTTTTCTCCGATCACACAATTTTGATCGAATATATCATACATTTTATTTAATTGTCTAGTTACTAATAAATTATCTTTTTGTGCTAAATTCTGCTTGGATACTTTTATGGATATAAAACAACAAATGATATTTAAATATCTGGATTTATCTGTTTATCAACTACTTCGTGCATACTTTCGCAGTGACAACTGCCCTGGTAGGAGGGAGAATGGTTGTAGAATATTATTTTGAACCTACAACCCCTCGATCAGTAAAATTGTGCGCTACCGACTGAGCTAGCCTGGCGGGCTTACACATATCTTTAACTGGCCATCAATCAAATTGATCTATTTTGCACGTGTAATATTACGATGTATCAATCAATCAATTTTGTCATACCTGCCAATGACAACTAAACTTATAATGAGGTTTGATAATATGATGTTATCTAGGATCACTAGTTGCGTAAAAATTATGACTTGTCACTGATTTTATATATATATATATGTTATCTTAATAATGGTCCATTGCTTTTTATCTAACCTTGATAATAAAAGTGATGGCTTGCAGGAAATGTATTGGAAAAATAATTATAAAATCATAAATGTACTAGTAAATAGAAGCGTGAGATTATATCAGGAGTGCCAAAAGCCAAAATCATATACTTCATATAAAGGAAAGAAGAGAAATTGTCAGATATTTTGTTATATAAAAGGATACAATAAACAAATAACGAATACAAAAACCTAAGGGATCAGAGAAAAATTGCTCTTTTTGGCTTTAATAAGATAAATGTATAACTGATATGAAATATTTATATTATTATTATATAATAAGTCATTCTTTTCATTGATGAAATTCTGTAAGGAAAGCATTATCTAAACATAAAAAATATACTTATCTTTTATAATTGCATCAAATTGATTTATATTTTGATGCAAAAATATTTGAAAAATATCAAGTTAAATGGCGAGCGACTTATGACCTTCATATGCAATGAGAATAAAGTCTTTTTCTTGTTAAAATTGTGTTTACATATTGAATTTGAAGCGGTAAAACTTCAGAAATACAATGTTCAAATAAGTTTCAATATTCATTGAAGTTTTCGGCTGCCGGAGATTAGAACTTCTAACAGAAGAACTTTATTCGGGCTGGAAACCTAGGTTGTAGACAAACTACTCGACTGGTATTCTTGATTGTTGATAATCATATCACACACACGGACACATTTCTTACAATCAGTGAAATCAGTAATAGATCTAGGAAACACACCAGTAACACTGATAACCTTCTATTTTTATACAAGCCGACATTTCATATACATTTCCCGACATAACTATTCACATCCTGAAAATGACTATAATGAATCAGTAATGTAGTAGTTTCAATGTTAAAAGATGTTCTTACTGATTGTAAAACTTTAAATGTCACTTGAAATGCTCCATGGTATTTGGTAAAAACAAGAATATATTTTATCGTATTTTTTTTTGCATTTGAGCCACAAACATCAACACTTTAGGTAGATCAATAAATGTTCGTCTACTGTTTCATCTCAGCTATTTGTTAGCCCATCGTTAACCCATAAAGACACACCATGTGGAGTTTAAACGAGAGATTGTTCACTTCAACTTTATATTGGTATTCGAATGTAGCGTTCTTTTATCATCATATCGGACAATGATTACAATAAAAATAACCAAATAATCCTAATGTTGCGTCTTAAACAAGAAATCGTTCGCTTGTTTTAATCATTTAGTGTTCAGTTCTGAACATGTCATTGCCCACATTTGAGACATTACCAAACAATAATTGACGTTAAAGTTATTTGTTAGACATTTTACGATACCAGTTTCAGTTTTCTTTCGAAGACTTAATGCTTTAACATTACCATTTAAGGAATAATGTGTTTCCGTCTGAGGCATTGCAAATGCATTGTTAGCTAATTTTAAATTTAATTTTATAGCTTCAATCGACAATTAATGTTGCAGTTGCGTCTGTATTAATGTACTTTGTAACCTTTTTAATGTTTTTGGTGTTCACAAAATACATTAACATTATACAAAATGTTCCTATGTGTAAACTTTCCCTTGGCCTTGTCTCCTTCTTAGGTTTAGCACATTGTTTTTCGTCTACATTTGGAAATAAGTCTGTAAAAACTTCATGTTTTGGTTACCAATGTTTCTCTAATAACTATGTACTGCTATTCTTACCATGCCATCAACAGTACTGCTTTTCTATAAATCAAAGGGTTTGTTGTTAATTATGTAATAGTTTACAATAGGCGATCTTCTAACATTGATATCAGGAAGATCTACTTCCTTGGTTACGTCAATATATTTGATGTATTCCTTTACTTGCCATTGGTACATTTTTAAGGGCGACTGTCTTTGTTCAAACAAAATGTTGTTAAAGTTAAAGAAAAAAAGTGAAGTTTAAAGTCTGCTTCAATATAAAATTTCAGCCGACTTTACATATCTTTTGTGAGAAAACCCTTGATCATTGATATCATCGTCAGGAAGGAGGTCCCTCAGAGTCTAACTACCAATTTACACCGGGGATAGTTAAGCAACTATGTTATTTTCTTGCTTAAGTAAATCACAGTGCTCCTAGTAGGAGTCGTACTCGAGACTTCTCGATCCCCAAGTGTTCATCCTACCAATGAACCGTTGGTCCTTGTTACTTTCTGGGGATGACTAAGTGACATATTCCTCCTTTGACTGCTTGAAGGGTCAAATTAAGACATAAATAAACTACTAAAGCAGATACTTTCATTGACTACAACCATAGGACAATACTCCTTATATGCTGTATATACAACAAATATTTATTATTAATGTAACAGCAATAAATAACATGAAGAATGAAATAATTATATAAAGAAATAACTTTCAACGGTATAGTTCCTATTGGGCTTTTATGTTCAAATTTTTAAATTAGTTTAACTTCTATGAACGTGATAACATTTGAAATTTCTACTTAAAGACACAAGCTTATTTTATCAAAAGTATTACTTAGTTTTTTGTCGTATTATTTGCTAGATGCAAACTTATTTACAAACGCGAGTTAGAAGTTTTGAGAACTAAAAAACCACGAATATATATACGCCAATCTCTGTGTAAAGCGTCAGAAACAAGCGAGACATTCTTCTCGGCCCATGTGCTTACAGGTCTTCCGAATCTCTCGTGATCGTCTAGTGAGTCATCTCCATCACTAAAACATCGATACACATCGAAACTAACGTACTTTTAGCGCTCGGCGACATAACGGGGATGGCATTCATTTAAAGGTTATAACTTTTAACAGAAACATTTAAGAAAAAAATTAATGTATCTTATCAGAGTTGAATTAGTGAACATTTTGATACCACGTTCATAACAGTACAGCGCAAACCAAATGCAAACTAAATTACGGACACAGTGACATTACTTCTGGATCAACCCTCTTATAGGTCCCTTTGGAAATAGATCGTAAGACCTCTATATTCGAAGTTAGATATGCTAGCTGAGCTTAACGGGTGATTAATTTCCTTCTTAGATAATGCTTTCAACTCTGACATTCTAATCATTTTATAGTTCTCGTGATTCCAGAATATATTTATCGAAGCCATTTGGTGTATTTTCATCATTTGTGTATGATTATCAAGACTTCATATTGTAACATAATGAACCGTTATTCTGATAAAATGCCTTCTGTTTTCGATGACAGGTCAATTTCTGTATTTTGACAAAATCGAATGACCATTGTAATGGTGTATGGACAATCTTCCACTTATTTAACGTTCATTTGTGATTGATATAAGTGTATTGAATTCTATCTGTTTAGCTATTACATAATACATTTTGATACTTATATTGTAAAATAAAAAGGATTGTCTAGTAGAAACTGTATTAGTTCGTGGGATGTAAGGAGAGTTATTATTAAATGCGCTTATCTAAATCATATTCATAAAGGTTTTCATGAAAATAGTATGTTGAGATTACCTATACTAAATGCATGGACATAGAGAGTAAACTTAATACGTCGGTACTTTAATCTTCCATTAAGTAACATCAAATGATATAAAGCTAAATTACTTTTGGATTAAACCATTTACATTTCAAACCATCTAAAATTGTAAGGAGTCAAGTTTAGTTTACGATTAAAGCATCAATGAATGTTGAAAAATATGAGTATTTGATTAAAATAAACAAAGTTGATTAAATTATTATATTATTATAAACACATTGATTAACAGAATCTTGATACACGTGTGTACAAAATAACATAAAAACTGCGTCCAAATATAAATAAAACATTAATCATAAATGTAGCTATGTATGAAATAAACTAATATCCTACACGTTTATTTTTCAGTGAGGTAAAACTGGTCTTCGAGGCTGTCATGTGTTGTCATTGGCTTAACCTGTGTCATAATTTTATCATAATTCTTATCTTGTTTATTTGTAGTCAAACTAGATCTCTTAGGTGTAGCTTTGTACACATTCAGTATTGGGAATTAAGATTTAAACATTTACCAAAATATTTCCACAGTTGGCGACCAAAAACTAAGTCTAATAAGGAAGGTACTTTTAAGAAATTGGCTTATTTTATTCATGTAGCATTTAAAGAACGAAATTAGGTATTTAGTATTAATTTTAATTTCATTTTATTTCTATTCATTTTCCTTGTGTATGTTTTACCTTTATTTTATTTTGTTGTTGTTTTATTTATTGCATTTATTGTACGTTTCATGTATTGTCAGTTTCTTCTCTCATGTTCGCCTAGTTCAAGGCAATGTTCTGTATATAGATTATGCTAAATAAAGAAATATTGTAATATATTGTATTTAATTACTATTAAATTTGAAAAAAAACAACAACAGACAGTGTTAGGTCGTCTTAATAGATTTGTTATACGAGAATTTATCACGTAAATAATATAATTAGCTACACGGACGGATAAAACTAAAACATTAACCTCTGTTGACATTTAGATTGTTTTAATTTACAACGTAATGGCAAATTATGAATGATACTTATACAGTATTTAATGGGTAATAAATCTAAATATATAAAAACAATTTCAGCCCAAAACACTTGTCTGTTTTTCATTTGTTCCAACATACACAGGATGAAAGTCTCGACCTCATGAATTAAATACAAACCCAGTTATTTTATTTATTTGAAATAATGTCATTTTGCTAAAGGCACGCACTGAACAGATATTTTCTCCTTTTTTATAAATATGATTTTACTGTTATACATGAAACCAATAAACTTATATTCGACAACTGTGAATTGTTTTATGAATATCATTGCAATTTAATCATATGTAACTAATAAAATGTCAAATCGACAGATGTGACAATTCTTAGTTCAATTTATTTGGTATTCAATTTTTTTTTACATTATTTATTATTTTGATATTATCTGGATATATCACGAACGAGGTATTTACTTGACAACTTCAGCTCTTGTTGTGCCATATACATCGTTTTTATATAACTGTTATCATGATTCATGTGTTTACATAGGTTTTTATTAACAATTTTATTTTAGGACTTATTTAATTAGGGAAGTATGTAAACAATATACCCTAGTTTTTTAAGATGCTTTTCTTCTAAATTGAGCTTAGATATTTTTGTTAAAATTGAGCTTAGATATTTTTGTTATTTCCATTAACGTGGTAAATTGACCTCTAAGTAATTCCATATTGTATCGTGAAATCCAATGTTTTATTGTAAAAGTTTACTTTACATGAAAAATATTTTTTTGACATATTCACTAAAAAGAGATCTACTCGTTCGATAATTTCTCGATTGACCATTTCATTCTGGCTTATAGATATCAAACAAACACAATCGAAATATATTTATTATAAAAAGATCATTGGTTTGCACGCACTTGTTTTTTATATAAATAAAAAACAATGTCCTCTTATAATCGAATCTGCTTTAAGGATAAACAGCGTTTCATTTATTAATAAAACAAAATAAATTCGTCTACGCAAAGTTCAGTTCAACAAAAATTATTTAATCAAAACAGATGATTCACACTATGTTTCATATGCAAGCTTTAAATTAAAATGAAATAATAAAAAGTATTTGCTGTGTTCAAGATATCTTGGAGGACACGACGGCAATCAATTTTTTTAACAAATATAGAAAACGAGTCGTCACGAGTTTGTAGTTTCACGTCGTATTATTCAAATATATATGTTTAATTAAAACATTCATTTGGATCAATATCACCCACTAAAATAGAATTCATAATTTTGTCTATGTAAGGTAAATCTCTCATACATGGTATCAAATTAATGTCCTTCATTCTTATCATCAACTATCCAATAATTATTTTTTAAATCATGAAGTTACACAGAGCATCAGCTGTTGTTGTTTTTATTATGGACGTTAATTAATTTCTAAAAATGTTCGACCAAACAGCTTTTTCAGAAGATATCGATATAGAAGCAAACTTCAGTTGAAGTGAAAAGGTGTTTTTAGATGAGGCGAATTAAGACGGTATCTATCAATCTAGTTGTATTGTATCAACTACTTGAATAGAACTAAAATCGTTCTTAAACAATAGTGAATTATTATATTTGTCATGTAAAACAAAATTCTACATATCTTGTCTTTGTTATAAAAAATGAAATTCTCAATGTCTGAGCTATGAAATCAATTTAAATGATATTTTCAAATCCAACTAGAAAAAAATAATAGAAAATTCGAAAGTAGGATAACTTATCTCCAAATCGACTTTTTTCATAAGTATGCATTTGTGCACATTACTCTAAGATTGCAAGAGTGTTACTACTGAAAATATTGTGGAAGTCAAACATTTTACCATTATACAATGGTCTGAGAAGCTTATAGACTTTGATTAAGAAAACATTACGGATAACGACTGTCGGTTTCATTTATCATATTAGTTTCCATTAGAATTTGCAGTTACTTTTGTTAATGTATCAATGATCTGTAATAAGCCTTCTTTTAGCATTATATACAATGTGTGTAGGCTTTGTTTTGAGAACATTAATAAACAAATAAGGAGTTTAGAGTCATATCATGAACAATATCAATATGATTATGTAGAACTCCCACACAGCCAAAAAAAGGCAGAGGAAGATGTTTTTCAAACATATTTTTATAAAATGTCACCGCATAAAAATCACAAAAACAAAGATCGTAGGGATTTTCGCCTTAGAATGGACTGTTTCAAAACAAATACCACTGTTGATTTGATCCAAGTTTTAGGACTTTCCAAGCCACAGGCGGTCGGCACTGTCCCGAATCTAAAACACTATATATAAATATATAGTATTATATCTATAATTTACACACTGCAGAGCCGACGAATAGTGGCGAAACTAGTCTGTGTATAAATTCATATATTAAATCAACAGAAGCATCCCAAATTATTGTTGTTGTTTTATCATATAAATATGTATATAGTGTTTTTGATTAGGAATAATGCCGAATGCCTGTGTACCATGCTCACACTTGCCCCAACACGTTTATGTAAGAATAAACATATAATACATAGGCAGACAATATAAATAATCTGTAATCAGTGCTACTTTTCAGAAAAATTCTTACGATAAAAGTTATCGTATTACTAAGTCAATTTTATATAATAACAGTTCAAAGTCAGATGGATAATAAGCATAACTATGAAATGATTTTCAAAAGGTATACACAATTCTATAATATTTTGAATTGATAAGCCAAAAAATGAGTGTATTGTTAATGCTTCTTGCTTTGACTTACGAAGATGTTTTTCGTAAGAATTTTTGTGAAAAGCACTCCTGATCTGTAATGCACATGGGCAGAAATGATAATTGTTGCAGAAGTAGTTATCTTTATACAGTGAAGTTCAACAACCAGGACTATCAAATCATTGGTCTAAATATAGGGACCGTTTTCTTCTATAATTATTGTTTGGGTTTAAATACTTTAGTTGAGAGACGTACGACTATAAAAACATAAGTGTTTGACCGTAATTTCCTCAAACATTCAAGATGTATTACTTTTAGCAACTTTATGGCATTCAATACAAGTTCATTATATTCTCTTAAGTTGTACGAAACTAATTCTATAGATGATAAAATGGACAAACTTCATAAGACGGGAACGTAAGATAGCAATGATAAAAACATATTTGAGATAAATGTTTGTGAAGCAATGTTATTAATCACGATGATGTATGTAATTACGTCAATCGTTTTTCTTTAAATTCTTACACAGTGATTACTCTGGTCCAGTAAACAATGATTACACGTATTCACATATTTATGGAGCTGAATAAATTGTTTGTATACCATTGAGTAAATTGGTAACTTATGCCAGAGAAACTTTTATAAGAATAGATATAGTCTGAAGCAACAAAAGTTTTTCATATACGAATGATTAATCTGAGATGAACTAGTCTACCAATTATTGCTTTGTTCAAGAACACGCTACGTAGCTACTTGGTGAATGAAATATAAATAGCATAAATAGTCTGCAAAATAAAAGTACTCAATCGAGACAAATTCACATGGCAAATCAAACATAAGTCCTTCATAATGAAGATAAAGCGTTAAATTGTTTAAAATAATGTAAACAACTGTTCTGAAAAATAAATAAAAAAGAATGAAAAAAATCTTTAGACAAATATTGTAGAAATTAATGTACAAAACTAATGAAATAACTTGGATTGGATTTACCACATCAGCATGTTTATGTTAAACTTAGAAATATACAAACACTTAAATGTTTTAATTACAAATAGGGAGTGTGATTAATGAAGTAAGTAAACCGTGCTCAATATATTTTAATTAAAAAGAAGTACCAAAAACAAGTCTAAATAGATTTGTTATAAATTGCATATCAACTGCATTTAAAAATCCAATATTTCATTTTTGTACACATTTTATTTTGTAAACGATTATAAAACACAAAATTACTGTAAATAATCGAACATGTCTTTCCGAAACAGAATTAGCGATTGAATGTGGTACTAAATTATTTACATTCGCATATACACTCACCGACAGTTCTAATTACACACTTTTCATTGACGAAAAAAATTGTATTAACATGATGTGTTATACGAATTTGTTATTAACGAGTATAACACTATTGGTAATGTGTAATTTTCCTAAGTCACAATGATGTCATCGTTTGAGTATTTTCGCGCCATGCGAAAATTTAAAATCAACATTTTTCTCGTGCAAACATTTACAAAATTGCTTGTGAGTTTAAATCAAGCCAAAATCATTAGCATTTTAGTCACTTATAAAAAACCCGTAAAGACATTAATAAAACAATGGCGCGTATGACTTTGCCAGAGAGGGCACGTGCAGTTGGAATGTTCCGAAGCTGACTCGTCAATAAGATAGGTAAATTACATGCTTTAACTTTTATTCTTTGGCTTATAAGTTGTTTAATGGAAAATAACATTAGTATTACATTAATATTGTGATGATCAAATATCGAATTGAGTGGTCAATATGACGAACCATGAAACACGTGACGTCATGTTTTGACAAGGGTCATTTACACCACAATTGCTTTCATAGAAATATTTGATTATGAAATTCACAGGAGAATGTCCATGCTATAATAATATCTAATTTAAATTAAATCTAATCGTGTTTTCAGATTTTAGAAGAAATCAACTTTTACTGAAATTTGCGCTCGAAGTTTTTATCCGATTTACTACTACACTTCAACTATAACTTACCAAAAACTGACTTCAATTGGATTGAAAAACAATTTAAATCGATATCTTAAGATAACATTGGCGATATATGGTATTTTGCAGGTAGCATGTGTGTTCAACTGTAAACCCTGTTCAATTGCTTTGGTGCAGCAGAAATTCCTGACAACCGGAAGTGAAACCGACCAACATTGACGACCCATAGGCGACTCACCACTCTCTAGCAAGACAGACGTGTCGTGTGAATTCAACTCCGGGTACGTCATCAGAAGGCAACAGAAACCGCATGAAATATCATCAGCTACCGTACGGAGTTGCAGACATTGCTAGAAAGGGGGTACGATATAGCATAGGAAACCAAATCAGGGTTAACGTTGACATGCTGGCAACGTCCATTGAGAAAAGAATAGGCCAGGAGACGCTTGCGAATAACACGAGGTGTTTTAATGCAGCCTGGATCTGAATCCCATCGTTGCGAGTGGGACGAGAGAGTGGACGGCAGGAACGGTAATTGAGGCATCAACACAGCAACCAGGAATTATCCAACAATCTCTTGCAGGAATGTGATGCACATCAGCGATGATTTCTGACAAATGTCATCAATGGTATGCGATCACGATGTCATGTAGAAATCAGGGCGAACGGGACCATACGAAATACCAAGTTGTGATTTTTGTTGTTGATAGTTACATAATAAAATGGATTAAGATATCATGTTGCTGTTATGTTTTTTAAATAAACTCATTTTGCTGATGTCGACAAATGATTTGTCAATTAAACGGTATAATTTTATAACATGCAATAATATGTTTTCCGAATATCTGGAAAATTTATTAAGTATAGGGTGTGTAATTAGAACTGCCGGTGAGTGTATGTGTACTTTTTGTATTGTTTCCACCCTAATCTTGACCATTAAAAGAGAAAAGATAGGTTATTCATAATATATAACAAAAGAAAGAAATGTGTAGGCAAGAAGGAGAAATTAAATGTATTGAGAGCAATAAGTGATGTGTCTGACACTGAACCACGATTGATATAGTTTGATTAATATTGTCAAAAGCTAAAATCAACATTATATCGTGTCAATTAATTTAACTGTCCACGACATCGTCTTGTCATTTTAAGAATGCCATCAACAAGACTTTAGAAGAAAAGGCAATCAGCAAAGTCTGAATGATTACTGAAAAATTGAATTCAACAGTTAACGCTTTTGTGATGAAATCCCTGAATGTCGAAATTTTGTTCGAAAACATTCCAGCAATCATTTGCAATAGAAATCAAATTAAATTTCGTTTCCATCAATATCTGTACCTTAAGACTATAATCATTGATTGGTTGTTCAGATATAAACATTTTGATTTCATTTTTGGTCTTTCTATTACCAAACGGACGATTTGTGTTTTGATTAAATGTTGCATTAAACACAAAAATGATTTCAACATTAATACTGTCTATGCTATTGAAGAATTGTTGTTATTGTCATTGGAAACAAATCAATATTACAATTTTATAATCAGTTGTGTTACAAGAAACAGGTTGAATCATTTCGATGTGAAATTAAACTTAAGCGTCGCCTTGTGCAGATAATTTTATCTTGAAGTTGTGCATTTTATGCTATGAAGTAAAATAACACATCAAAACTTAATTAAGGCCAAGGGCCAATACGACTGTCCCGAGGTAAAAAAGAGACAGGGCTTACATCAATGACCATTTTATTAAAAAACCTACTTACGGTCCAGTTTTTTATATTGGCCTTGTTTTACCAACCAATCAGAGCGCAGAAATGTAACTGGACCCGGGCCAATAACACTTATTAGCCAAGTAACAGATTTAGACCCTGTTTTCAGTTTTATTAAACACGTTTTGCAGTATTTGTCAGTGAATTTGCACTTGACAGGGCAAATAACACATAGTTATTTAATGTCATAAATTACAACATTCTGGACAAAGTTTGATCACGAAGAAAATATAAGTCAGATGTTCTTTTAATAAAAGCTAAGACAAAAAGAATCTTTAAAAACTGTCAACAAGTCTATGTAAATAAAAATGAATATTAATCAAAATGCTAAATGAGTTCGGTAATCAACATGACAACATAAGCTGCTTTGATTGCTCAATTAGGTGATATAACGGCACTTAATTGCTCAGAAAAAATGGAGAATAGCCGTAGAAATAATTGTTTGACAAAATACCACGAATGTACGCCCCGGGAATCGAACCCACGACCACTCGATCAGTAGACCTGCGTGCGACCAAATAAGATAGCCGGGCGACATAATGTCAGAAGGAAATAGGCAAATTAACAGAAATAATTACTCTAGAAACGTTAGCAAGATAAATATTATCGTTCACAGTTTTTAGGAGGAACCCATTTCATTAAGCGATAAAAATGATTATTGCTCAACTAATGTATATTTCGAATGTTGACAATATAATAGTGTAAATGTGTCATTATCCTAGACAAACGTTGTCCTGACTTAAGTTCTTTAAACATAGTTAGGTTTTAGATTCAGGTTGAGTAAAATGCTTATTGTTTATTTAAAGTTACTATTTTCGTTAACAGTCTAAAAAAGTATAGTCTAAACAAAGCAAGTCACGAATCTTATATACTACAAGTACTTTTAAGTCTGAGTTATTTGATTTTAAACTAATATATATTTTTATAGATAAGATGAGAAATCATTTACAAACATGAAACAGCATTTTGTCTGGGTAGTCTCTTGAATTGATACACATTTCTATAATTCTTATCACCAAATAAAGACAAGATAAAATAACATCGTTACAAAGAACATCAGCTGGTCTGTAATAAAATATTCGTTAAATAACTTCTTCAAATTAATCCCTTATAGAATAACGCAAGTATATTTTCTAACTAACAAACGTCATAGCTTTTTAGTATTTCGTATGACAGAAGCTCCAATGATTTATGACAAACGTGATTTCAAAAATTAGACAAATGCAGACATAGAAACAAAGCTATAATAACAAAAGTTCAACATGTTGAAAATATAATATTAAAATAGTTAGTATTGTATATAAACCTTTAAGCTCCACAAAGAAACATTAATGTCACTTATTACCGGAAAACAACAATATTAAATAGCGATTTTTTATACAATGTATAACTTTCTGCTGCAAGCCAAACCAACCTACCTATATAGAACAAAAACATCCATTGAATATCTTATACCAGGTTATAGCTGCCTTATATTTAGGAGTTAAGAAATCCTTTGTTGTTCATTGAATGCAGTGAAATGTGACGTAATTCAGCTTAATGTAATTAAAAACGTACATGAAATAGTTGGTCCTCTTCTATATCTGAAATACTTTCATCTGTATGTTATTGTTTTTTGTTTACTATTAACCCTAAATATTCGAGCTACTACTTTGAATGACAAACTTTACTGTTCGACTTATTACAGAGCAGAGGATGTACAGTTAACCATCAAAATTCAAGAATTTTCTTAAAGATTAAGGAATACATAACATTGCCTTAATACACTACATGGGATTCTGCGGTATTTTGAATAGGTCTGGTCCAGTTTTTTTCATAAAAACCAATGGACAATGCTAAAACTACTAATTACACAATCACAATCAAAGCACTGGAGTGCTGAAGGAACGATGTCCTGAACTTATTTTTTGATTAAAGAATATAGTATTATGTATATTATCTACAAAATAATGTATTAAATACCAATTAACAGAATTTAACAAAAGGATAGCACTAGACTTCTCAAGTGGTTTGCTCATGGCAATGTTTATCTTACTTCATCAAACAAAATTTATATAAACCAGTCAAAGAATTAATTTTCATCAGCACATTTTAGGGTCATGTACAGCAGCGATCTCACCAAACCAAAGATTGTCCTGGACTATTTTTTTAACCAAAAGGAGCTGACAACTTCTCATTTTTGGTTATCAATGGGTATTTTTTAACGAGATCGTTAATATTTTCGTTAAAATTTTAAAGATTTGGTGTGAAATGACAAGCTGAATTTTTTTTCACAAAAATCGACTTTCTAACAATTCATTTAAGGTTTTCCCCCAAGTACTAAGCTCTTTTGCATCAAGCTACATTCCCATTTTTGTTCACGAATTGTAAGACAAATTAACGTTTTGCACTTGCATTTTATTTACAATAAAAATTACTCTAAGAATCGTCTATTTCCTATAAATATTTGAATAAAGTTCCATACACACTTACACATATTCATTCCAAATTATAATCAAACTCTATTACTTAAAATCGCTCAAGTAAACTTTAAATGTGACACTTTGAAGACGACAACGTCGTATCGCCGTATATTAAACATCCGGTAAGTGTATTAGTCATATCCAAGGTATACAATCTATACGTGCCCAAGATTGTTCGCCCCCTTGACGATCCGTCCCTGTACGGTACCGTTACTCTAGCCACTGCTTAATATAATACGATCATTTAATATTGTTTATTACTATCGAATGATGTAATTATGTTACGCATATAACTGGCATTGGCAAAAACATCGTAGGCTCTTTTTACTCTAACAAGTAATTATTGCAGTTATCACGGGATGAGTTGTCTACGTGTTGAGTTGCGCTTTCTCCATTGCAAGATTAATATGTCCTGAGAGTAACCTCCCTTTTCCTGAAGAGTTTCAAGAACGACAACACAAGCCAGCGTTGTATTACATTTAAATGAGATGTTAATGAGTTTCACGCTTGAGCTACGCCTCTTTGTCTATGTTGAAAATTGTTGAAGCGTAAAAAGAGTCATCTTATACTTTCTTGTTACCATTGGAACGATGCTAAATTAGCATCGTTCCAAAAACCTTTAAGCTACTTCTTAATTTATCTTTGTTTTTAAATACAAAATTACCATCTGTTAAGCTTTCAAAACATATTAGGTAGTTTATAATACGGTAAAAAAAGTAATATATCAAAAACAGTCAGATTAAATGATCGATGGAATTACTTAAAATTAATATAATTTGAAGCAATCAGACTCGTGTTCGAACACGAGCTACTTGAGCATATTAGTGGTGGAATTCGCTGAGATTTAACTACGATGAAAAGTAATTCATGTTGGTGATGAAGGATGAAATGTGATTTTATAGAAGAAAAACACATGAATATATACCGTCGCCATCGTTGGTAAATTCAGCAGTTTACCACTCAAATTTGCTTTGACAAAATGTGTCATAAAATCTTTATGATAAGGTTTGAAAATGTGAGACCAATACCGATAATTCATTTTGATTGTTATGTCACCATTTCCACGTCATATAGATTTATAGCCTCTGATATTTGTAAAAGAGATCTCGTGTGCAGAAAAGCTACAATGCGTCAAATATCTAATGCATCTAGTTTTATGGAATTCAATGTCATGTCAAAATTGATTTATCTTCTAAAATTAAAAAGCTTCAATAAACAAACGGAAATTCAAGTTTTGGTGAAAGCAATATATTGAAACGTAATATTTATAGTGTCATGATATATGATCTGGCGTTTTTTTGTGTGACAGAACTGATTGTTAATGACAATTTTGACGATTATGCAAAATCTACAGTTTACATTTTTAGTACAAACAGAGATTTCGTGAGAGTTCACTAAAGTTTTTTTTGAAAATAGTTTAATAAAGAAATGCGAGAATGGCCGTGTGATTACGACATTGGACTTAAAATCATGGGTTAACCAAATCCTGGTTTGTTCAAACCACATCCAATCACCAACTACATTGTTTCGCTGAGGTAGAAATTCATCCTAGCTCAGTACTTTAAGACCAAAAATCAGGGTCGAAAGTAATAAATATCAGTTGTAAATACTTTTATATGGAAAAGACGAAAGTCTTTTCCACTCAAGGTATTGCGAGTGATTTTGGCGGATTAATTTCAATATACTATCCAAACTAAATTTTGTGTCTACATCCGCTTCCGGTTCGTTGCTCTACACAACTCATATGCAGGAACGATAACACACTGCCGTTTTTCTGGACTAAAATCGCACGTTCGGAACGCTTCTGCTTCCGTTATTGGATTATGGGACATTATAGCCTCTACAACCAAAGCAATTATAGTCTCTACAACCAAATAATTACATCACTAAATTATCTCTTTACGTCTTTAATTCTTTTTATTAATCATATAATGCTTTATTTTCAACGATAACTGCAGATACAGGCGTAAAATCAAAATAACAATGTACGAGACGTTTGCTCTAAATGTGGGTCACGTTCGAAGCTTCTATGTATACTGCGTAGTCAACACATCGTTTACGAAATCAGAACAGAAGATATCCGATCGCTTTTTATTCCAGGGAGTTCGAAATTTATCAATAAAATATCGCACCTAAGCAGTGTAAAAGTAATCAACAGTTCTAAAAATAAAATATAAGACCAAAAAGGAGGGACTATTTCTAGCGCGCCCCGACAATCACGCGGTGTAAATAGGTCTTGTTCGTCACAGAGCTCTGTCGTTATCTCGTTAGAATTTGGAGTGACGATTAAAGACTTACTTAGTTGATTTCATTTTGTAAGGGGCCTAAAATCAGAATAGCAACGGTTAAATTTACGTAAGGGAAGTAACCGATACTACTTTTCTGATAGATGAGTCAGATGACTCAGCTTAGAATGACGTAATCCCACGTGAAATGTTGCATCATTTAGACCACGGGGAGCCATGATGTTGACAACTCAAGTTTAATGCAGAAATTATCTGTAATGCTGGATTAAATCTTTCATTTCCCGTTTAAGGTAAGATTTCTTTCATTTTGTGTTGTATATTCACTGCAGTTATTCACCGTAAATGCGATTTTCAAAGTAGTCATCGTCATAACGCATCGTCTGTTGACATTTTTCATTTCTTATTCTTGATTATTTTCGCAAAACACAGATTTATTGTTAAATTATTAGTATTTATGAATAAAAAACAAGTTGCAAAAATGTTGTAGTCCAAAATTTGAATCAAAAGATGCGTTTCGTAATAATTGAGAACGAAAATTGATTTATGACATTCGTACACTAACCGATTCGTACTTGGAGACGAATCCTGAAATGACCTATAGCATCATGAACGTCCTTTGTAAATCTGCATTATCATAAGTATGCTGTACGGAAGTTGTCATTATATGTAAATGTTTTCGTTCAATAAGTTTTTAATACTTGTCTTATTTTTTTTATTTGCAGGTTAGTTGTGATGGGGTATGAAGAACATTAGTATGGAGGAAAAACTTGATGATATGAAAATGACATTAAATCATAAAGAGATAAACATGCTGAGTATGTTGATTTTGTTTTCTGATGATTTGATTGTTTCATTACTTGCTTATAGTTACATACAAACTTATTTTGAAGTGTAAACACATTATGATGCACCAAATGAAATACTCTGTATGTTCCTGTAAATTTTTAAAAGTTTTCATTCAGATTTGAATTATCATTCCTATTACTATAATGGACAGATCAAGCGGGGAGGGGGGGTTCAGGGGGGCCCGGACCCCCCCCCTAGAATTTGGAAAATCTACATGCCCGACAGTATACTTCTTGCTTGTAAGTCATTTTTAAGTAGTATGAAGCAAGTTTTCTTGGAGCATAACATTGATTTAATGGTTATATAGTTTTTATTATCAGTTTCATCTATGTTGCATCTTTTTCTGCAAAATGTGTATAATATGGTAGTGTTTTGAGGTTTCTGATCCCCACTAGAAAAGTTCGGACCCCCCCTTGAAAAGTTTGGAGCCCCCTAGAAAAAAATCATGCATACAAGTAGTTGCAAGTATTGTGTTTGCTTTCCTCACTAAAAGTATTTTGTATTTTAATATCCTTTTTCTAAGCAATGGTGTTGTATATTTCAGGTGATGCTCAAGAAGCTGTAAACTATGGCAATTTATGTGGCAGTTATTGGCCTGCAGTGAAAATAACATTTTTCATTTAAATTTATATGTTTGTTATTATGCACATGTAGATATGAGCAATAAAAATAAATCAAAGTATACAACATACATGTAGTTACTTCGCTTTCCAATTTAGTTATAAGTTTTTTACTGTTTAGAATTCTGGCCTAACCATAGTCTTAAAAATAAGACCCTATGTAACTTTTTATCATTTGGACATTTTTTTTGTTCTACATGATAAAAAGTATATGTAGCGTCTTATTATTAGGACAGGCCTAACCCAGGTTGGTTGCACAGATGGAAGAGGGCAACGGAAGAGTGCCTAGATAGTTAATCTTGTGTCCTGAAGGGTACTGGTTTGAATCCAACCAAAATGGTTAAGCCCTTACATGAAAATTTCACAATAATGTCAAGTGTCCTCCATAAATATGTATATGGAGAAAATTCCAGCCTTCCAGTTGAAGCACAAGAGACAATCAAGTATGTACAGCTTGCATATGAAAAAGGATTTGAACTTTTTCTGTCTTCAAGTAGAAGAGACAATAAAGATAAACAGGGGTAAACTGTAATCATGGAGAACTAAAACCTGCCAAGGGGTATACAGAGACTTTCTGATTGTGTTAAGTCACCACTGTTGCCATCATTAAGGCAGATCAACGACATATATAGATAAAATACATGCAAGAAACATTGTCTTTTCCATCAATAGGCCGTGCCTATAGTTATATTATACTTTATTCTCCAGATTTGAAGATACAAACATGATATGATTATGAACAAAAACAATAGATATTAGAAATGAAAGGATTAACATTTGTACATACATGTAAATGACACAGATAATTGCATAAAATATTATGCTTGGGTCAGTTTGTGTAATGTCTTAAAAACGTCTTGTATATAATCGTGTACTATGTTAATCAAATAATTAACAAATTGTCTGTATCAATAATTTGCTATTTAGACACATTAAGTTTGTATATGAATTTTGTATAAAAAGATTCAGTGAGCTGTCGGTATATCTAGGTATGGTAACTCAGACGGGTTGAATAAAACAGCAAATGTTGTCTCCAAGTGATGTTTGTAAACCTTTATGGTAACTATCAAATTAATTTGAGACAGTCATATTATTTTTGTTACAATCAAACAGTTTATGATAGATAATAAAGTCTACTCAATAAACCTTGAATAAACTTAACACTTGATAAAGTCTACTTAAGTGAGCAAATATTAAAAGTAATTTTTACAGGATATCTTGTTTTTCACTGTTTTTTGGCAATGAATGACATCAGTGCTAAACATAATGGATGGTCTAAAGCAACTCTCCAAGTTTAAGAAACCGTTAATTCTGTATGTAAATATCTAAATAAGGCATTATCGTTACTAGTGTTCAGCCTTACAATGTAGCTAAAATAGTATAAAAGTAGAAAAAAGGTGATATATATGAAACCTGGTTTAAATTATATGTTGATAAACTAACTAATGCAAACTTTAGAATTTGCTCTGATAACTTGTTGTTTCTTTTTTATTGGTAAACGGGAATCAGTGAATCTTAATACAGGATTATGTCCAAGGACTTTCAGAGGCCACTGTATATTGTAACAAACTCTAATTTCTGGTTTTGTTATTTCTTGTACTGTATAATCTTAGTCTGGTGTAATAGATGAAATAGATGGATTGTTTGGTCTCATAAATGAATGTCAGATGACTTTTCATGTCTATCTCATTTGTTTTCCATTTAGAAGAAAATTTGTGTCGGCAGTCTCAGTTATATTCAGCCTATTATTCTTCATTTTATTGACCTAGAACGGAATGCACTTTTTATCGATCATCATCCGTTTCAATACAATGTCTGTCTACGAAATGTTTAGCTTATTTGTCTTTTAGTCTGGTTCAATAAAGCAACGCATCCATCAAAACTGTTAGTTGATCCTTCTAAACGTGTGTCATTTATCTGGTACAATAAAATATACGTATAGTATTTTTTGAAACTCTACGAAGTCTTGTAAATATGTTGTATTGTTAAATCGTAGAACTAAGTTTAAATATCAAACACCAATTAATTTTGATATGTTTCATCTAAAACAGTTCATAATCCTAGAGCAGAATAGCGTGGAATCAAATTATGAATGCGTGAAATACATTCCACAACGAGTCGAGGTCAAGATAAACACTGGCATGGTGTTGCTCATGTCAACTCCTGTATAATATTGTCATTTCATACAAATCAATATCCTGGACTTGTTGCTGCATATCACAATTACATAGCAAAGACATTGTTTCAATTAATAACTATAACTTCTTGTAGCAAGTGGTTAAAATTATGTTTCAATCAATTTGAAATGCATGGTAAAACGAAAACTGATAATCTAAATATACCAGTTTTAAATTGAACAATGCAAGGCAATAATATATGTTATCATTTGATTAAATTAAACTAGATCATAGTGTTAATCTTTAAATTTGTCATAAAAAGTTGACACTTTCAACAACCACAACCGTCAAGTAGCTCACTGATTTTAGATTTCTGTTATCAAAACCATAGTAGTAATCACTCTTTGAGCTACAGGTTGATACCAGCTAGTTCTGACTATTTAAATTTCTCATATTTCCCTAGGAATATATAGCACTGGAACAATCTACCAGCACATGTTCCTATTTTATCATCTGTGGATATGTTCAGTGCTGCTGTCATGAGCATTGAACATGTTTCACCCTAAAATCTACTGTCACTACTTTTATTTGTTTTTCAACCAAACGTATTTTATCCTTATTTTACATTTTTTATTGTTATTTTATTGCTATATATTTTATTTATATACTTTGGAGGTTTGACGCGCACCTGTCTACGTCCCCGCGAGGGGTAATGACAGTATAGGAAGAAAGATAGTAGGAATTGGTTGGATCTAGTTCAATATGTGTCAAATGTTCCTAATAAGAGAAAGTAGAACGTTCTTCATCTAGTGTCATATACTGAGGAATCCCGCGAATTACATTTATTTGATTTAATGTCTTCACTTCATACCACTCCTGCAATTGAAAATAGACGTAAAGCAAACCACACAGACGAAACTGCAACGGAGCTAACATTGCGCTGTTCACATGCATGATAAAATCATAATGGGTTTATTCGATTTTTTTTCTTATTGTTGGTCCTCAACAGTCAGGTTATGTATTATTCCAAGTGTGTTATCAGATGTAATGTCAATGTAACTGTTAACTATAAATTCACTGGATATGTTTTCTGTTACTGCAGACGCATTGTCGATGAAAATGACATTATTTATTTTTTCTGAAGGTCTATAAATGTACAAAATTGACGTTTTATTATACGTTTGATATATACGTATCTATATATATATAGAAGTTATGAATGAAAAATAGTAAAATATTTGCCTTAATTAACAAATGGTACATAGTTTGATTTGAACTTAATGGAAATATTCCATCGTGAATTATATATATATAAAGTAATGTCCAATTACATTTAGATCTTTCCTAATTGTGAAATATTTTTAATTCTGTTGTTCACAAATGAATATTTATTATATTTGATATAAACCCTCTTAAAAACAATATTATAATCTTATAATTATTTTCTAAAATCGCAAAACTTACATTAAATTGTAAGTATCAGCACTAATTTTGTATAACTTTGTAGTGTAACATAATGTAAACTCTATGTGTATTATAGCATCGTTAATAACGTGGTAGTGATTTGCAAAAGCATATTTTTTGTCATTCCTGTATTTTTATATCTTGAATTGTAATGCTTACAACACGATTTTTGCTAATGGAAACTTTAACATAATCGGTTGATATTGTTTAGACAACGAGACTAGCTATAAAATTAATAATTGTAGCCTGTTTCCAAATTTTACGCAGCCTTCAGAGTTCTGTGCCAAACCAATTTTTCATATATAAAAAGTATATAACTCGAGTAATTAACATTGTACGCATATACATTGTTTTGACAAGGAACCGTGTCAGCTGTCTTCGTCCTGTGCATTTTTGTTATGTTTTTATTTAAGCAGTATAGTCTTAAGACCTAAGCTTTAAGTCAGTAGATGTAAGATCCAAGACGTGAAATATAAGATTTCAAAAGAGTTTGGAAATATTGATTTTGAATATTTAGAATTACCGAAGAATTAATTTTTTCAATTAAATTGTTCAGGCGATGTCAAATTAGCAGATTATATTTTGTAATCCTGATGAAATTTGATGAATTGAGAATAAAATGAATAATAAAACCGTCTAGTTTTCTGAAATGTTCACTCCACTAACTGATTTATGTATTCGTTTATTATTCAACTACTTCACTGTAATACATAAATGTCGTACATATTGAGTTAAAAATCAAAATTCATTGTTATCTATTTAGACCATTTATATTAATATAAGCAAAGGTGGAGGGGGCGTGGGAAATATTGTATTTATTGACATTTACATTAAACACAGATTTAATTTGTCTTACCGTAAAATCGATAATTTATTTCATCTCGTATATCAACATTAATGTCTTTGCAGCACAAAGTCCTTCAACGTCAGAACAGTCAATTGTCACATAAAACTAAAATAAATTTATCACATAGCTCAGAGCATCAGATGGTACTTTACAATCAAATGTTAATTAAATGAACTCATGATAAGGATGGACGATAAGCAATCCTTTTTTAAATAACCGGCACTCCCTTGTTTGTACGGGTCAGATTGAGTTTAGACAGTGTAGTACATATATACTATAATGCTGTAAATAATGATCAACAAATTAATTAAATATATATATCAAAGAGAAATAAATTGTATGCTTATTTCAGAGACTTACGTTCTTCTATAAAAACCGGTTTGTAATCTTGATGTTTTATATTACAGTGTTGTTTTTTAACAAATGGTATTCTCTTGGTGTAAAATTACCTCGCTATCTGTCTTTGTCTCAGGTTACATGTACCAATTCTTTAATATTTAGTCTGCGTTTTATTCTTTTTCATGCATATATTCCATTCCGTTTGACACAATTGTTTTATCAATCGTTGAGGAATGAAGAACGTATAAGTTTTCAAAACACTTGTAAATAAGGATCACATCAGACAAAATTTTACAGCAGTTCCACTCCAATTTATGTTTTCTATAGAAGATCGGCATTTTCTGTTACATATGGTGTGATACATGTAGGTCGATGGTTTAGTATCAATAAAACAGTCCATGAATATCTAAGCCTACCAGCTTCTAGCTTGAACATCATCAAATCCCAAACATAAATTCCACCAAACATGGCTTGACTAGAGTAGCAGTACGTTGTTAATTCAGTATTCACGTTTAGATTTATGGTTGTGCCATGAGCGATGACGATAAAAACAAAACCGTTCCAACTATAACCGTGACAGTCTTAGCGGTTTCATATCTATAAAGTAATTATTTATTTTATCAGAGAAAAACATCTGTAAACTTTTGGTACAAACAATAGTTTTGTCTTTTACAGACATGAGTTAGAACATTAGACAATTAGTTTTAGTACGACCAGTAAAACTGTTATCTAATGTATGTTTGTATAACTAATTTAGTGGGAAAAAGCGACGTCTTAGCTTGGATAAGTCCTAAACCATTTGATAACCATTTGATAACTACGAGTATACGTACAGAAAAATATTTATTAAAGCTCTATGAGCCTCTAGTAGCATTACCGATACTTTTATTTGTGAAATTCTGTGTTTAAGCATTGTGAATATCAAACATGTTCTCATTTATTCCAGCATTAAGAAGTAAAACTTCTCTTAAATTATCGTTTTGAGTGTTATTTGAAGTAAAAACTAAATAATTATAATATAAAGGTGAAACATTTTCGAGTTTGCATTAGCGGTTGTCTGAATTTATTTCAATAGCTGAACAATAAAAATGTATAATAACAATTGCTGCAACAAAATACTTGATCGCAGAAATCTTTACTTGATAAATAAAAAATATCATCATAAGGTACCATGATTTTACTTAGAAATTCATTTCACAACAATATTAAGCCATTTAAGATTAAAGTATAAAATTTTATGCAATTTATATATTCCTTTGTATGTAAAACCGCTTTCTAATAATGGGACAACGCGTTTATATCACGGTCTTTTGTAAGAATAATAGCAGGGTACCAAACAAACGCACTAAAATAAAAAAAAACATTTATGATTTTAATGTACAAAATGGGAACCAAACAAAACAATTTTGTTGGAAATAGGAATACATTAATACAAAAGTGTTCTTTTTCAGCTCATCTGAATGATTATAAAATCGGAACAAACAACCAAATGCTTGCCTCACTTAACAGTAGATAATTGAAATTCCGAACGAACCAGACTTTGTAAACGATAATCAAACCATCCGCTGACAAGCCTGTTCCACAATTAATTGACGATTTTGTTGTTCGGTTTATATAATACACCCTTTAAAGCTCAAACGATCATGTCATTGTCTTCCTATCATGAAGTCCATCATCTTAAATTGTTCCAAAATTAACAACCAAACAAAAAAACCAAATATAAGTCCTTGAATATATGTAACCCGCAAACAAAAACATTGATTTTTTCTCATCAGAACAGACGAGGTACACACAAAGTTTCCAGTATTAATAATGCTCAAAATCACTTGATCAATCAATCCTATTCTCTGTATGCACACTTTACATTATAATGGCACAGGTTTGTTTGTACAACAAGTAAAAATTTGATAAATGTGAAATTCTAGATGAAGTCTATTTGGTTAAGACATTTGTTAGTATCCTCATTCAATGCTATTTTAAGATCAAGTATACTATTTATACTGGTGACCTTTTAGAACTGTTTGTATGATTCCAGTTTTGTCTGCTGATAAATGCATTTAATATCTTTCTGATCTTGTTTGTCCATTTGTACGAGTTACTCTAAAGTTGTACATTCTTACTGGAGTTTTTGTCGAATCTTGAAATGGACTATGACATCTGCCGAATGCAGCACGAAATTCTTGTCGAAACTTTCCTGAAATTACAATAAAGTTAATCATAAATCTATACTTACTGACAAATTGATTGAACCTAGTTGCAACTTTACAAATTACTAGAAAATTCAATGTTAATGGCATGATGTAGTTGGCTTTTCTAATCGACGAATATCAATCTTAAAAGCTATTTTGGTGTCATTTGCTTTTTGCAAAGGTACACCTAATATTGCATTCAGATATATATATATATATATATATATATATCAATGTTAAATGTTACAAAATTAACCCTTTGCAATAGCGTCCTGTTAGAAACGTCAGCATTTGCAATTCAACAAAACGCGTTTTAAGTTGAAACAAGTACAGGTAACCTTATTATACCAAACTTGTTGGTTGTTATTAATAACTCTTTAAAAGGTAAAGATTCTAATAACTACTTACGTAAGATTAAGAGCATTTTTGTTAAAAATCATCACATGCAATTATAAACAATTAATTTATTTGACAGAAACGTTCAAAGAAAAATATCATCTCCTTTATTTTACAACCTTTAAGAATATGTATTTCATTCTATAATCAGCAAAGCCACGAGAAAATGTTCTGCTTCATTTATCGTGATTACATGAAAATGTCAGAAAAATCCGAATCAAGCGTTCTTTTTTAACAAAGCCAAGGAAATACATCCTGCTTCAATTATCATGTAATGAGTATAACAAATTGGCGGGGAATATTTATGCTAATTTATCATTATTGTTTGACAAAATATAAACAATTATCTAAAGGAATCTAGGTCGAACTTAGCAATTAGACTTTGCTTTGTAACCTTGGTACAAAAACCATTAACTGAAGTAGATTTTTTGCTAAACAGCTCGCATAAGTACCACGTTGTTAGAGTTATTTACTTATAAAAAATACTCAAACGGTAAATTTGTTAAGCTGATCACCACTTTTGTACAAACAAATGACATTGAACTGGCATGAATAAAAAAAGTTTGTTTTTACTCCATGCTATCATTTGAGCAAGATATCTGTTTTTATCATTTACTAAGTGAGCTTTGTTTTAGTTTTACTTTTGTTTTAGTTTACGATATAGAGCTAAGTAAACGTCCAAGTAAGCATTGAATGCCAATTTAATATTCAACTATACTCGAATGTATAATACAGTAAATGAATGAATGAATGAATGAATGAATAATGCATTTATATAGCGCAAAAATTATGTAGACATATTCTATTGCGCTTTACAAAAGTTCTTCCAATGTCAAATAGTATTAAAACACAGCACTATGTACAGAGTTAAAAAAATACAGTATCTAAACACGGTGAGACTTGGAATGTCAAAATTAACAGATTAAATATGGAACTGGTGGAACAGGTGTGTTTTGAGTAACTTTGCACCAACTACAGCTAATGACCGGTCTGCAAGTTTTGTTCGTCGTCTGGGAATAGAGAAGTTGATATCGCTTTGTAATCGCAATCTATAACGACATTTAATCTCATTAAACATTTCCTTTATATACATTGGAGCTGTTCCTGTGATGACACGAAAGACCATAATCAGGATTTCAAACATAACTCTGGCTTTAACTGGGAGCCAGTGAAGTTGTTTCAATAGTTCAGCACTGGGATGGTGGTATGACACATTAAACACAACCCTTGCAGCATGGTTTTGCACTCGCTGTAGTTTGTTAATCTGGTATGCTTGAATGTCAGAGTAGAGACTGTTACAAAAATCTATGTGAGAGTGCACTAATCCATGTACCAAGGTAAATAAATCATGTGGCATGGGAACTATGAATATTGGTAAACAGTAATTGAAAGAATGTTTACCACTCATAAAGTTATAGATGATTGGGTTCAAAGCACTGTTTAAATAACACATTCTACGTGATATCAAAGCATATGTTATAACAACATAATCATCCCATAAGTACAAGGTGCCATTGAATCTGAAAATATAAATATAATAAACTACAGAGCTCCTGAAATAACATTTTGAGATACAGTTTTCACACTAATTTTTTAAACGTAATTCATGTTTAATTGAAATAGTTGTGAAAAAATAAAGTATTTAAAAATGTTTAGGGGCTTCGTATTGTTTTAATGATACAGACGAGCACCATAACATTATATTCAAGCTGCTTAGTAACAGATTTCAACTTAAAAGTAATCTTTAAAAAAACTTACACATATATATTGAAACGTTTTGGAAGCAGTGAGTCACTGTTCTGTTTGAAGAAGATATACTTACTTCATATTTATATACCACCGTAAATATATTTCATGTATATCCTATAAGTAACGATATAGATGGTTTTAGTGCATCTGGGGACTTTTTTTTCTTTACATATCAAAGACACTTTCATATAAAAAACAGTGAGCATGTAAAACATATACGAAATAACATTAGAAATTATTTTGTTTAAGGAAAACACTCACAGCGATAACAGAATATACAGACGTTCAGGAAAAACGTTTATAAGTGATTTATATCACACTTTGTTAAGTAGCTATTTACATATATCACAAACTGCAATGCATATACGACAAAAAATGGCTATGTTTGACCTTCAAGTCTAAACAATGATGAATTTATATACAAGGTATAGAAAATAACTCCAGACAGATTTATCACATTTTGTTTTGCCTAACAGGGGCATCTCATGGAAATATCTGGGCCAACTACATTATAACACGAAGACACAGTAATCAAAACTGATTCAGATAATATTCTTACACAATCTCTAACAGAAGATTGGTTTTGTAAGACGATTATTAGTATTAGTGACAGAAATTTAGTTTGGAAAAAGCTCTCGGCATTGAAAATGAGTTTATCCTAAAAAATCAGGATTTTGTCACAGAACTTTTGAAAGTCACTGTATAGAACAAGTATACTTACTTCAGAATGTTAAACACAATGTCATGTAAAGGAAGATAACAAGAAGCAAACAATGCTACTATAGTCATTAACATCTTGGCAGCTTTTCTACGTGTATTTAACTGACTATCTTGACGTGAACCTGACACTTGTGTTCTTCTTCCAGAAATATAGACACATCAACATGTTTATAGAAAGGTAATATTTACAGCACAAAGGTAGATGGAAAATGACGATTTTATCGTAAATTTGTCGCATCAACCGTACACATTAGGAAAACGTCATTTTTGACACAAGAACTAACCTCAAGGTTAAATATATTATTAAATTCATCTCATTAATCCGGTATCGGTTCAACTGGGATGATATAGGACCAACCACATGAAGTCGTTTCTGATTCTATCGCAATCTCAACCTTTTCATTAGTTAATGTAAACGGTCAAGTTATTAAACGCATTGGTTGAATATGTTTAATTTGGTTATTTTTCGATATTTTAAAATTAAATGTCAGTGTATTTGTTTTATATTGATACGATTTAATAAAAGTACAATATCTTGAAGTGAGTATGTCAGTTTTATTTCTACACTTTTCTCGTGTCTAATAACGTTTTAATATAAGAGTAAATAATTGAAAATTAATTGGATTAATTAGAAAAAGAAAACGTTATCTTGGTAATTACTTCAATTAGAGCCAGACTATCACTTCTGTCATAGAACAAGTAATTAGTCTTGGAGGCAAAGAAGAAAATTAAAATTATCTAAAATTGAGAACAAATAGTGATTTATTTTTCTCTTAAAAATGAATGATACACTTTTAGTACTATCACTAACTTCCAGAGCTAAAATCATCCTTAATATGTAACAATTTGAGCAACGTAGTCAGTTTTATTAACAGAAGGACGTCAGATAATTTTACTACATCAAGTAAGTATTATTTCAAGCCAAGAAAAATAACACTGACAAGGGAGTTAATTGATTCTTTAAAAAACGTTTATTACGAAAATGCTCTCTTTTTATTTTATTTTTTTAGTTTTGATTGGATACAGAGTTTTTTCTTCGTTTTCTGGCTAGCTTTCTATAGATCAAAGATATACATCAAATCATAAGGTAGGTTCGATTTCCGGACAGAGCCTGTTTATCTTATCTTCTAAAGTCCGATATTCTGCCTACATATGTTGCCATTAGAACCGTTATAGAACTCTTACAAAGTTAAAAGCTTTGGTGAAGAGGGTAATGTCTGTCTAGGTAACATGAAAAGGACAAATGACGCGAAACATGATTGAGAAAAATGTTGCACTGCGTCGAAAGACAACAAAACCATTTAATTACAATTAAAATAACAAGATCTGAAAATCACTTACCCGAATTAAGACGACTGTTGACGTTTTCAGGAAATGTGTCTCTCCATAGTCGATAAGCAATAGTTGTGTAGGTGAAAAACATAAGACACATTGGAACATCATACAAAACAACCATTAAAAATATCTGATAATACTTCTGTTGTTCGTATGGTAAAGTTTGACCACAATATTGTAAGTAACTTGTCACATATTCTGGATACAAACGATGTAGTTTTTGATACAGTAATTCTGGTAAGGCAATACAGACAGCGGATATCCAGATAGCTATGATGAAGATGGTCACTGTCGTGGGATTTAGACGACGACGTAACGGATGACAAATAGCAAAGTATCGTTCAACAGCAATTGCACCTAGCGTCAGTACAGAAACAGCAATTGACACAGTCTGAAATGTAAAATAGAAACTTGATTGTAACAGTTTTAGTATAAAGTCATTTATCATTCTAAATAATTTCTGAATATGTCTGGTTCAAGCTTAAATTTGTACTTACATGGGACATCTAACAAGTGTATTAGTTTACATTTAAATGCTGTGTGTTTTGTTCTCACAACATAGATGAGTAAGTGAAAGCATTTCATCATTACTATTTCAGATTGATTCAATGCTAGTAAATAATTCATAATCGTTTAGTATCAAAGATGTAAATAAATTATTTATCGTTTAGTATCGTTAAGTATGTTCTTAAGACTATGGACTGATATTGCTGCACACTCAAATGACGCTAAAATAGCAATATTTCTTTGTTACTTTAAAATTGACCTTCAATGAAATTACTATAAAACCCAGAACGTGGCACTATCACTAGTTCAATTTGTTTTTATTGAGGAATTGTTTCAATATAACTCCAAACCAGGAAACAGTACCACATTAATGATCAGTTTTACTTGGAACAGCTTTTTATTACTCTGATGAAATGTGAAAAATACAAAACCACACACAAACAAAAACTTCACTTTGATGTGTTCCATATTTGATACAATTTAGTCTTTACTAACGTGTGCTCACGTCAAAACTGGATTAATTTTCATTACTATATAAAAAGCTAAACCAATATTGATCTCTGCTAAAAAAACCGTAGAATAATTAAAATTCAATGTTAAAAGCAGTGGAGGAAGAAACAAAAACAGTCACTGAATAAAACCGTCTGAGATAAAATAAAATGTATTGCATATATTATAAAATGACGGATTTCATGTCCATATTCTACAAAGCAATTTAGGTCACATCCGGAAATCGAATCCAAGATTCAAGAATTCATGGTCAAAAGGTCTACCAATAAAATTGATAAAAGCCACGTTCATTTCTTTAAGTACATTAGATATGTAGTGTTTCTGCAAAGATGTCACTTAATGAAGATATATTTTACTACAACAAACATGAATACTGTCTCATAACCGTGTAGTTTTTTTATATAACATGCATTTGGGACATTTTGTTCCTAAGTTTAAGATTGACAACGTGTAAAAATGAGTCGTTTTGTAAGAGTGCACTATTTAATTTTGTATCCGTTGAAGGTGCTCATTCACAGATTTCAACATAAATATCAACTTTTTCTGAAACTAATAACGTAGTATGGAATCATTTTTTGAACCAGAAAATTGGTGCTTCGATAATGACAATTTAGTGCAAATTGACAAACAACTAAAATGAGGTTGATGATAAACATTCATGACAACATAAGCAAATTTGATTGCTCAGAATAGTGATATAACGGCATCTAGTTGCACAGAAAATGACTATATTGGTATCATTTGAGATGACATTAGTATTTCAAATGTAAATAAAACATTCTGTAGTATCTATTTCAAGCTTTTGTTTCCCTTCTAAGATTCCTTTTAATTTGCGTTTTACAATCTAGATATCACTATGTATGTCTAGCACTTTAATTGTCTCGGAAATATACATTACGTATCGCAAATACTCATTACATTATATATGATATTCCTTCCTATCAAAATAACAGGAGCTGATATTTGATAAAACTTAGCAAAGTGCACAGGAAGTTGTAATGTCAGAAGGAAATAGGGACATTACCAGAAATAATAACTATAGAAATGTTGGCAAGAAAAATATTATCTTTCGCAGTATTTTTAGGAGAAACCCATTTCCTTAAGCGATAAAATGACCGTTGCCCTATTAATGTATTTTTCTTTTGTTGCCAATATCATAGTGTAAATGATGTCATTTTTTAGACAAACAATGTCGTGCCTTTTGTCGTTTAAGCACAGTAATGTTAATGACTCTGATTGATTAAATTGTTGATTTTCTTAAAGTTACTCTTTTCGGTAACAGTCTAAAATAAGTAAAGTAAAAAATTCACTAGTAACTAATCTTATATACTAAGTGCTTTCAAATCTGAGTGATTTCAAATTAAATTAACATATTTTTAAAGTTGAAAATTTGAAATCATTTACAAACATGAAAAAAGCATTTTTTCTGGGTAGCCTCTTGAATTGTAACAAATTTCTATAATTCTTTTCATCAAATAAAGACAAGATAAATTATCACAATTGTCGCAAAGAGCATCAGCTGGTCTGCTATAAAATGATTGTTAATTAACTACTACAAACTAATCCCTTATAGAATAACGCAATAATACTTTCTTACTAACAAACGTCATAGCTTTTTAGTATTTCATATGACAAAAGCCTCAATGATTTATGAAAAACGTGATTTCAAAAATTAGAAAATGCAGACAAAGAAACAAAGCTATAATAAAAAAGTTCAACATGTTTAGGCAAAGTAATTCATCAAGGACATCTACTTAAATTTCTTATGCTCGGATTATGTGTTTCCAGTTATTCGACAACAAAATTTTCTTTTGTACACTTGCAAATATTGTAGATTAGTCTGAGATAGCAATCGTAACGTTTATTGAGATAATATATAACATATATGGTTAATATAAAGTAATTATAGTTTCAGAAAAACACGTGCTAGGTGAACATATTAGTGGCGGAATTCGATGAGAATTTACTACGATGAATAGTAATACAGCTTGGTGATAAAGGATAAAAGACGTTTTGAAGAAGAAAACACTTGAATATATACCGTCGACATCGTTGGTAAATTCAACAATTTATCACACGAAACAAATCTTTATGATATGGTTTTAAAAATATGAGACCAATACCGATAATTCATTTTGATTGGCACATATTCCAAGTCATAGATATTTATAGCCTCTGATATTTGAAACAGACATCTCGTGTGCATAAAAAGCTACAATACATCAAACATTTAATGCGCCTAGTTTTATGAATTCAATTTCATGTATTTAATTTCATGTCAAAATTGATATATCTTCTACAATTAAAAAGCTTCAATAAACAAACGGAAATTCAAGTTTTGGTGAAAACAATATCTTGCAACATAATATCTGTAGTGTTATGATATATGATTTGGCGTTTTTTGTGTGACATAACTATTTGTGTATGACAAATTGAATGACAATTTTGACGATATGCAAAATTTACAATTTACATTCTAGTACAAACAGAGATTTCCTGATAGTTCACCAAACTTTTTTTATATAGAGCGAGAATGGCCGTGTGATTACGACATAGGACTTGTAATCATTGGTATACCAACTCTTCATTTGTCCAAACCACATCCAGGCACCAACTACGTTGTTTCGATGAGGTAGAAATTCATCCTAGCTTGAATATTGTTGACGAAAACAGCAAATGTTGTCTCCAAGTAATGTGTGTAGACATTTACAGGATATCTTGTTTTTTGGCAATGAATGACTATGATCAGTGCTAATTTTGATAGATTGTCTAAAGCAACTCTTCAAGTATTAGGAACCGTTAATTTTGTGTGTGCATGTTATACTAAGACATCATCGTGTATAAAAGTAAAGAAAGATGGTTTACATTTGTATATTAAACCTGGTTTAAATCATATTTTAATAAACTAACTAATGCAGACTTTAGAATTTGATCAGATAACTTGTTGTTTCTTTTTATTGGTAAATGGGAATCAGTGAATCTTAATACAGGATTTTTTTCAAGGACTTTTAGAGGCCACTGTATATTGTAACCAACTCTAATGTCAGGTTTTCTTATTTCTTGTACTGTATAATATTAGTCTGGTAAAATAAGTGAAATAGATGGATTGTTTGGTCTAAAAAATTCATGTCTGATGACTTTTCTTTCTATCTTATTTATTTTTTATTTAGAGGTAAATGAGTTACATTCAGTCTATTATTCTTCATTTTATTGACCTAGAACGGAATGCACTTATTTATCGATCATCATCCGTTTCAATACAATGTCTGTCTACGAAATGTTTAGCTTATTTGTCTTTTAGTCTGGTAAAATAAAGCAACGCATCCATCAAAACTGATAGTTGATCCTTCTGAACGTGTGTCATTTATCTGGTACAATTAAATATACTGATGGTATTTTTGAAATTCTACGAGGTTTCTGGGTCAACTACCAATGAATTTTGATATGTCTCTGCACCTAAAACAGTTCATTATCCTAGAGCAGAATGGCGTGGAAACAAATTGAGAAAGCGGAAAATACATTCCACAACAAGTCGATGTCAAGATAAACACAGACAATGTGTTGCTCATGTCAACTCATGTATAACATTGTCATTTCATACAAATCAATATCCTGGATTTGTTGCTGCTTATTACAAAGATATATTATAGACAATTAATAACTATAGCTATTACTATAGCAATATACCAATTTGTGTTAAAGTAAATGAAGTAATCGAGTAAATCATTTATATTTGCCATAAACAGTTGACACTTTCAACCATCACAACCGTTGAGTAGTTTAGCTCACTGACATAAGATTTCTGTTATCACAACCACCGCACGTATTGGTTAAATTAAGTCTAGTATGTGTCAATGTTTCTTTATGATTAAGTAGAACGTTGCTCAAGTAGTGTCGTGTACTGAGGAATCCGGGGAATTACGATTATGTGATTTAATCTCTTCACCTCATATGACTCCTATAGTTGATATATATATAATAGACATGGAACAAACCACAAAGACGAAACATCAAAGAACTAACAAAGCGATGTTCAAATGATAAAATCATTATGCATATTCTAGTACTTTTTGTCCTGAACAGTCTTGTTAGGTATCATTTCAAGTGTGTTATCATTCGCAATGTCAATGTAATTGTTAACTATAAATGCACTGGCTATTTTTTTCTGTTACTTCAGACGTATTGTCAATAAAAATAAAGTTATTACATTTTTCTGAAGGTCTATACATATACAAAATTGACGTTTTATTATTAGAATGATACACAGTTTAACCAGTTTATCTATATATAGAAGTAATGAATGAATAATTGTCATATTTTTGCCTTTATTAACAAAATGATACATAGTTTGATTTGAACTTAATGGAAATATTCCATCGTGAATTATATATATATAAAGTAATGGTGATTCAATTACATTTAGATCTTTCCTAATTGTGAAAAACTATTTAATTATGTTGTTCACAAATGAATATTCATTACATATGATATAAACCCTCTTAAAGTCGTAAAATCTAAGAAGTATTTTCTAAAATCGTAATAATACATTTAATTATAAGTATCAGCTACCTTCACACCATTTTTGTATGATTTTGAAGTGTTACATTAAATGTAAATTCCCTGTATATTACGGTATCATAAACCCTCTAAACGTAGTAGTGATTTTTAGAAACATAGTTTTGAGACAATTCTTGACAACCAAAAGCAATAAACAGTTCAGATATGTCAAGGAAATAAGAAAAATCACAACTTGAACAGTTATTTCCCGACACGTTTCCTAAACGTCATTCATTATATAGTTGTATATTTTTATATGATTGACTATTTGAAACTTTGGAGTCGAATTAAACAAATAAAACTAACATTGTATAGTGTTCAGCAATTTTTATCCAATCACTTTTGTCGTTTATGTATTCTTATATATTTTGAATTGTAATGTTTACATCACGATTTTTGCTAATGGAAACTTTAACATAAACAGTTCATATTGGTAAAAAAACGAGACTAGCTGTAACTTTAATAATTGTAACCTGTGTGTAAATATCATAGGCAGCCTACAGAGTTCTGAGCCAAAAACCTTTTTGTCATACATAAAAGGTATATAACTCGAGTAATTCACCTTGTACGCATATACACTGCCTTTGACTAGGAGCCGTGTCAGCCGCCATTGTTGTCCTTTACATGTTTGTTATGTTTTTATTTAAGCAGTATAGTCTTTAGACGTAAGCTTTAAGTCAGTAGATGTTAAATCCGAGACGTGAAATATTAGATTTCAAAAGTGTTTGAGAATATTGATATTGAATATTTAAAATTACCGAAGAATTAATTTGTTCAATTGAATTGTTCAAGCGATGTCAAATTAGCAGATTATATTTTGTAATCCTGATGAAATTTGATGAATAATAAAACCGTCTGTTTTCTGAAATGTTCACTCCACTAACTGATTTATGTATTCGTTTATTATTCAACTACTTCACTGTAATACATAAATGTCGTACATATTGAGTTAGAAATCAAATTTATTGTTATGTATTTAGATCATTTATATCAATATAAGCAAAGATGGAGGAGGCGAGGGAATTATTGTATTTATTGACATTTACATTAAACATAGATATTCAATAAGTCTTACCGTAAAATCGAACATTTATTTCATCTCGTAAATCAACTTTAATGTATTTGTAGCATAAATCCATTGAACAGTCGATTGTCACATGAAACTCAAATAAATTCATCTGATAACTCAGAGCATCAGATGGTACTTTACAATCAAATGTTAATTAACTGAACTAATGATGATGGCCGATAACCAATCCTTTCTAAATAAACGACACTCCTTTCTTAACACAGGTCAGATTGAGTTCAGATAGTGAAGCACATAATTATATACCCTAATGTTGTAATAAATAATCAACAAATTAATAAATATATATAAAAAAGAAGACATTCATTGTATATTTATTCCGTAGACGTCTGTAAAGACAGGTTTATAAACTTGATGTTATTCTAGTGTAGTGTTGTTTTTTTACAAATGATATATTCACTTGGTGTAAAGTTATCTCGCTATCTGTCTTTGTTTGTCTGTGGTTACATGTACATAGCCAATACCTCAATATTTAGTCAACGTATATTCTTTTTCATGCATCCATTCCGTTTGACACAATTGTTTTACCAATCGTTGTGGAATGAACAATGTATAAGTTTTGAAAACACTTGTAAATAAGGGTCACATTTGACAAATGTTTACAGCAATTCCACTGCAAGTTATGTTCTTTATAGAAGATCGGCATTTACTGCTACATATGGTGTGATACATGTAGATTGATGGTTTAGTATAAAAAACACAGTTCACGAATATCTAAGCCTATCAGCTTCTATCTTGAACACCATAAAATCCCAAACAAAATTCTACCTAACATGTCTTGACTAGAGTAACAGTATGTTGTTATTCAGTATTCACGTTTTGATTTATGGTTTTGACATGAGCGATGACGATTCAAGCAATACCGTTGCAACTATAACCATGACAGTCTTAGCGGTTTCATATTTATAAAGTAATTATTTATTTTATAAGAGAAAAAATCTGTAAACTTTTGGTACAAAAAATTGTTTTGTCTTTCACAGACATGCGTTAGAACATTAGACAATTAGTTTTAGCTTGTATAATTGATTTAGTGGGCAAAATTAGCGACTAGACTTTGACAAGTCCTATATCATTTTGATAACTACGAGTAAGCGTACAGTAAAATATTTAAAATATTTATTAAAGCTCTTTAAGCCTCCAGTCGCATTACCGATACGTTTATTTGTGCAATTCAGTGTTTTATCATTGGGAATATCAAACAAGTTCTCATTTATTCCAGCATTAAGAAGTAAAATTCCTCTTATATTGTGGTCACGAGTGTTATTTGAAGTAAAATCTGAATAATTAATATGGAGAGTGCAACATTATCGAGTTTGCATTAGCGGTTGTCTAAATTTATTTCCATAACTGTACAATAATAATGTATAATTACTATTGCTGCAATAAAAAGGTGATCGCATAAATCTTTACTTGATAAATAAAACAAACCATTAAAATGTACCATGATTTTATTTAGAAATTCATTTCACAACAATATTGAGCCACTGAAGATTAACGAATGAAATGTTATACAATTTATGTATTCCTCTGTATGTAAAACAGCTTTCTAATAATGAGACAACGCGTTTAAACTACTGTCTTTTATAAGAACAATAGCAGGATATCAAACTAACGCACTAAATTTAAAAGAAGCGTTTATGATTTTAATGTACAAGATGGGAACCAAACAAAACAGTTTTGTTGGAAATAGGAATACATTCATGCAAAATGTGTTCTTCTTCAGCTCGTCTAAATGATTATAAAATCGAAACAAACCACAAAATTCTTGACTCACATAACAGTCAATAATTGAGAGCCCAAACGAACACTGACTTTGTAAACGATAATCACTTCATCCGCTGACAAGCCTGTTCCACAATTAATTGACGATTTTGTTGTTCGGCTTATATAATACACCGTTAAAAGCTCAAACGATCATTGTCTTCTTATCATAAAGTCCATTATCTTAACTTGTTCCATAATTGACAAAAAAGCACAAAAAAAACAAACATAATTCCTTGAATATATGTAACCTGCAAACCAAAACATTGTTGTTTTTCTCATCATAACAGACGAGGTACACACAAAGTTTACAGTAGTAATAATGCTCAAAATCACTTGATCAATCAATCCTATTCTCTGTATACACACTTTACATTATAATGGCACATGTTTGTAAAACAAGTAAAAATTCCATAAAAGTGAAATTCTAAATGTAGTCTATTTTGTTAAGACATATGTTAGCATCCTCATTCAATGTTATATTAAGATTATACTGGTGATCTTTTAGAACTGTTTGTATGATTCCAGTTTTGTCTGCTGGTAAATGTATTCATTGAATATCTTTCTGATCTTGTTTGTCCATTTGTACGTGTTACTCTAAAGTTGTACATTCTTACTGGAGTTTTGGTCGAATCTTGAAATGGACTATGACATCTGCTGAATGCAGCACGAAATTCTTGTCGAAACTTTCCTGAAATTACAATAAAGTTAATCATAAATCTATACTTACTGACAAATTGATTGAATCTAGTTGCAACTTTACAAATTATTAGAAAATACAATGTTAATGGCATGATGTAGTTGGGTTTTCTGATCGACGGATATAAATGTAAAAAGCTATTTTGGTGTCATTTGCTCTTTGCAAAGGTACATCTAGTATTGCATATATATATATCCAAGTTAATTGTTAGAAACTTAACCACTTGCAATAGCGTCAGTTAGAAACGTCAGCTTTTGCAATTCACCAAAACGCGTTTTAAGTTGAAACAAGTACAGGTAACCTTTCACACCAAACTTGTTGGTTGCTATTAATAACTCTTTAAAAGGTAAAAATTTGAATTACTATTAGATTAAGAGCAATTATTTCTTAAAATCATCACATACAATTATAAACAATTAAATTATTTGACAGAAACACTCAAAGGAAAATATCATCTCGTTTATTTTACAACCTTTAAGAATATGTATTTCATTATATAATTAGCAAAGCCACGAGAAAACTTCCTGTTTCATTTATCGTGATTACATGAAAATGTCAGAGGAATCCCAATAAAGCGTCCTTTTTAACAAAGGCAAGGCAATACATCCTGCTTCAATAATCGTGTGATGACTTTAGCAAATTGGCGGAGAATATTTACACTAATTTATCATTATTGTTTGACATTATACAAAATATAAACAATTATCTAGAGAAATCTAGGTCGAACTTAGCAATTAGACTTTGACTTGTAACCTTGGTACAAAAACTATTTACTGAAGTAGTTTTGTTACTAAACAGATCACATAAGTACCACGTTTTAAGGGTTACTTACTTATAAAAATTACTCAAACGGTAAATTTGTTAAGCTAATCACCACTTTTGTACGGACAAAACACATTGAACTGGCACTTATAACAAGTTTGTTTTTACTCCTTGCTAATATTATTTGACCAAGATATCTGCTTTTATCATTTATTAAGTGAGCTTGGTTTTAGTTTTAGTTGTGTTTTAGTTTGCGATATAGAGCTAAGTTAACGTCCAAGTAAGCATTGAATGCCAATTTAATATTCGACTATACTCGAATGTATAATACCGTAAATAAATCACGTGGCATGGGAACTATGATTATTGATAAACAGTAATTGAAAGAATGTTTACCACTCATGAAGTTATAGATGATTGGGTTCAAAGCACTGTTTAAATAACACATTCCACGTGATATCAAAGCATATGTTATAACAACATAATCATCCCATAAGTACAAGGTGCCATTAAATCTGAAAATATAAATATAATATACAGAGCTCCTGAAGTAACATTTTGAGATACAGTTTTCACACTAATTTTTTAAACGAAATTCATGTTTAAATAAAATAGTTGTGAAAAAAGTAAAGTATTTTAAAATGTTTAGGGGCTTCGTATTGATTTTTAATGATACAGACGAGCACCATAACAGTATCTTCAAGCTGCTTAGTAACAGATTTCAACTTAAAAGTAATCTTTAAAAAAACTTACACAAATATATTGAAACGTTTTGGAAGCAGTAAAGCACTGTTACTGCATACTTATATACTACAGTAAATAGAATTCATGTATATCCTATAAGTAACGATATAGATGGTTTTAGGGCGTCTGGGGACTTTCAATATTTATTCCTGTAATCTTTATACATGTCGGTCGTACAATTTACCAAGAAATCATTTTCTTTACACACCAAAGACACTTCCATATAAAAAACAGTGAGCATGTAGCTTTAAAACATATACGAAATAGCATTAAAAATTATATTGTTTAAGGAAAACACTTGGAGCGTTAACATAATGTGCAGACGTTCAGGAAAACGTTTATAAGTGATATATATCACACTTTGTTAAGTAGTTATTTACATATACCACAAACTGCAATGCATATACGCCAAGAAATAACTGTTTGACCTTCAAGTCTAAACAATGATGAATTTGTATACAAGGTACAGAAAATAACTCCAGACAGATTTATCGCACTTTGTTTTGCCTAACAGGGGCATCTCATGGAAATATCTGGGCCAACTACATTATAACACGAAGATACAGTAATCAAAACTGATTCAGATAATATTCTTACACAATCTCTAAAATGGTTTTGTAAGACGATTATTGGTATTAGTGATAGAAATTTAGTTTCGAAAAAAGCTCTCGGCATTGAAAATGAATTTATCCAAAAAAATCAGGATTTTGTCACAGAACTTTTGAAAGTCACTGTTTAGAACAATTATACTTACTTCAGAATGTTAAACACATGTAAAGGAAGATAACACGAAGCAAACAAAACTACTATAGTCATTAACATCTTGGCAGCTTTTCTACGTGTATTTAACTGACTATCTTGACGTGAACCTGCCACTTGTGTTCTTCTTCCTGAAATATAGACGGACATCAGCATGTTGATGAAAAGGAAATATTTAGAGCACACAGGTAGATGGAAAATGACAATTTAACCGTAAATGTGTCGCATCAACCAAAACAAATTAAGAAATCGTCATTTTTGACACGAGAACTAACCTCAAGGTTAAATATATAATTAAATTCACCTCATTAATCCGGTATCGGTTCAACTGGGATGATATTACACAAACCACATGAAGTCGGTTCTTATTCTATTGCAATCTCAACCTTATCATTAGTAAATGTAAACGATTAAACTATTTAGCTCATTGGTTGAATATGTTTACGAATTTGGTAATTTTTTGATATTTTAAAATTAACCGTCAGTGTATTTGTTTTATATTAAGATTTAAAAAAAGTATAATATCTTGAAGTGACCATGTCAATTTTATTTCTACACTTTTCCTCGTGTCTAATAACGTTTTAATATAAGAGTAAATAATTGAAAATTAATTTGATTAATTAGAAAAAGAAAATGTTATCTTGGTAATTATTTTAATTAAAGCCAGACTATCACTTCTGTCATAAAACAAGTAATTAGTCTTGGAGGCAAAGAAGAAAATTAAAATAATCTAAAATTGCGAACAAATAGTGATTTATTTTTCTCTTAAAATGAATGGTATACTTTTAGTACTATCACTTATTTCCAGAGCTAAAATCGTCATTAATGTGTAACAATTTGAGTAACGTAGTCAGTTTTATTAACAGAATGACGTCAGATGATTGCAATAACATCAAGTCAATGTATTATTTCAAGCCAAGAAAAGTAACACTTACGAGAGAGTTAATTGTTTCTTTAAAAATACTCTCTTTTTTAATTTTTTATTGGTTTTGATTTGATACAGAGGTTTTTCTTTATTTTCTGGCTAGCTTTGTATAGATTGCAAAGGTGATGTTAACTTAAATTAACAAAATAAAAAGTGGGAAAATTTATGTTTTTCCTCGAAATTTTTTATTTTATCTCGTTGAAAAAACTACAAAAATTTAGAGCTCCGTAGACTAGTCTGTTTATCCCTGTCTGTAGCGAGCCTGACATCGAATCATGGGGTAGGTTCGATTTCCGGACATAACCTGTTTACATTAGCGGAGTTTTGTCATGCAATATCTTCTAATGTCTATTATTCTGCCTACATGTGTTTCCAATAGAACCGTTATGGAACTCTTACAAAGATAAAAGCTTTGGTCAAGAGGGTAATGCCTGTCTTGGTAACATCAAAAGGACCAATGACGCAAAACATGATTGAGAAAAATGTTTCACTGCGTCATAAGACAACAAAACCATTTAATTACAATTAAAAAAATAAGATCTGAAAATCACTTACCGGAATTAAGACGACTGTTGACGTTTTCTGGAAATGTGTCTCTCCATAATCGATAAGCAATTGTTGTGTACGTGAAAAACATAAGACACATTGGAACATCATACAAAACAACCATTAAAAATATCTGATAATACTTCTGTTGTTCGTATGGTAAAGTTTGACCACAATATTGTAAGTAACTTGTCACATATTCTGGATACAAACGATGTAGTTTCTGATACAGTAATTCTGGTAAGGCCATACAGACAGCGGATATCCAGATAGCTATGATGAAGATGGTCACTGTCGTGGGATTTAGACGACGACGTAACGGATGACAAATAGCAAAGTATCGTTCAACAGCAATGGCACCTAGCGTCAGTACAGAAACAGCAATTGACACAGTCTGAAATGTAAAATAGAAACTTAATTGTAACAGTTGTAGAATAAAGTCATTTATCATTATAAATAATTCCGGGATATGTCTGGAACAAGCTGAAAGTTTTTATACATGGGGCATCTAACATCTTTATTAGTTCACATTAACATGCAAAGTGTTCTGTCCTCACAACATAGATGAGTAAGATAAAGCAATGCATCATTACTATTTCAGATTTTTTAATGCTAGTGAATAATTCATACTCATTAAGTAGCAAAGCTGTCAATAAGATATGTATCGTTTAGTAATTTTATGTCGTTAAGATTGTTCTTAAGACTATGGTCTGATATTGCTGCACATTCAAATAATGCTGAAATAGCAATATGTCTTTGTTACTTTGCAAACGACCTTCAGTGAGATTACTATAAAACCCCAGAACGTGGCACTATCGCTAGTTCAGTTTGTTTTTATTGAAGAATTGTTTCAATATAACTCCAAACCGGGAAACAGTACCACATTAATGATCAGTTTTACTTGGAACAGATTTTTATTACTCTGATGAAATGTGAAGAATAAAACACCACACACCACACACAAACAAAAACTTCGCTTTGATGTGTTCCATATTTGATACAATTTAGTATTCACTAACGTGTATTCACGTCAAAACTGGATTAATTTTCATTAATATATAAAAAGCTAAACCAATATTGATCTCTGTACAAAATGCATTCAAACAAACCGTAGAGTAATTAAAATTCATTGTCTATGCAATAGAGGGAGAAACAAAAAGTGTCACAGAATATAATCGTCTCCGATAAAATAATATGCATTGCATATACCATAAAATGACGGTTTTTATGTCCAAATTCTATAAAGCAATTCAGGTCACACCCGGAAATCGAATCCAAGATTCAAGAATTCATAATCAAAAAGGCTATCAATAAAATTGATAAAAGCCACGTTTATTCTTTAAGTATATTAGATATTTAGTGTTTCTGTAATAGTATCACTTTATGAAAACATATTTAATTACAGCAAACATAAAAACTGTCTCTAAAGTGGGTAGGTTTTTTTTAAATTTAATATGCATTCGGGACATTTTTCCTAAGTTTAAGATTGACAAAATGTTCATTTATGAAAATAAAAAACCTTTTATAAGATCAAACTGTATACATTTTTTGTTAACAATAATAATCAAAGTCGTTATTGAGCTTAATTGTGTAATTTAAAGGAATATGGTGTCCTTTCACAACTATTTATCTGAAACATGTAACATAAAATAAGCCTTTAATGTAGTAAAATTAGTTCTGGTATGCATGATCAGTTGTTTCAAAATAAAATCCAAGAACATTTGGAGGACATTTGAAGTTAATCGAATCGTGAAGGCTGTCACAGGTTATTTACATCCGTAATTATTTCGATTTTCCACCATAAATAGAATTTATCATACAGCATCCTTGTGTTCAAGGGCATTTTGGAGGACTATGATTCATTTTGACATCATTTAATACTCTTATAGAATACTTTCGTGTTCGGACTGTTTGAAAATATCTTTAAATGATATTAACATGATTTCATCAGACGTTTTAATGATTTTTAAATCAAACATCAAGACAATTATGATGTTTATCAAAACTTTAGCTTGTTTGATATCACTAAAACAAAATAACTTCAAACATATTCTCAGTCTAGAGCAAACTAATCTGAATATTAACTTTTGGCTGGGTGGTTCGATTCCCAGGTCATGTCAACATTTCATGCAATAATTCTCACATCTTCCACTGTATTGGAACATCGTCATAGTATGAGTTTAGCTTTTGTAAATATCTTTTCAGAGAAAGTGAGTTGAATGACCGTCTTGATATGAATGAAAACAAATGAAATAACATTATATAGTCAGTTTTAAATTTCAGAAAAGCTTATACAGTGCAATCCAAAAAATACCTTTACACTTTTATAAAACTAGGTATTCATTGATACCAGACTTTATATCAGATGTTTTGAACTACATGTAGTAGGATGTTTAAAATGTATTGTGACATTAAAAAGAAGATTAATGATACTAAATAAAATTAAATTGTTATAGAAGTAGTTGTACTTAAAGTTACAATACTATTTCTCATATATTGGTAAAAATTAAGAGTAAAGGTACTTATGTATGGTACTGTATAATTTGTTTTATTGTCTTGAAGACTAAAACATAAATCTTATTTGATCGTCTGAACTATGAAACACCTACTAAACTCTAAGGCATTTTTCATGAAAATACTGTATGTACTAAATGACCAAACGTATGCCAGTTTTGTTGTTTCTTAACTTCGAAAACAATCTTCATATCAATACTAAAGACGGATCATAATTTGACTTGTAAATGTAATTGACCTAAATCACCGCCCACCAGTTTATGTTGTTTACCGGCATCTAGATATGAGGATAATAAGATTATGAGATTCATGTCAAATGACAAGCGGTACAAAGATGATGGAATGTAATATGTGGTAGGAGATATAGCATTTATTTCAAGCCTAACCACATAGATATGACTGAAGAAAAGTTATAAAGTGGACAAGGAATGCCTACAACAACGGCATCTGATGGGAAGCATGTTAAAGTCAAAGTACTGATGGGGAGGTTCTTCTAAACACAACGCCATACTTTGGTAACAAAACGTAAAAAAGTAAAGCAAAGGTTTTTCTTGTTTTTACAAGCGACTGCAAATTGCTGACTCTACTGATTGTTAGCTGTCTTGTACCCTGATAGGGAACCGTCCGAAAAGTATTACATATGACACTGTGTGACTTCGTCTGTAAAACACCATACATAAGTTGGCGTTTTATGATAAGTCTTATGTCAAACAGAACAAAGAATTGTAAATTGTCTGTGACAGGAGGTCTAGATTTTATTGCTGTTGTGAAGGTTATTGCTAAATGGACATGGAAACATAATAACATTGACAATAAAAACAGTATCTCTTACCACAATATAACATTAAAAGGACGACCATATCTTTATGTTCACGCCTGGATTAATCGTAAAGTAGCATTTATGATTAACCAAGCAGATATAAATATACAGGAAGGTGAAAACATATCAAGAACTGCAACAGTAGAGTCGAATACTTCCCATACAGACAAATGATAAAAGGGGGTTGATTTTAGATCTTTATTTTGACTCTTTGTTACAATAGGGACAGCAGAAGCAAATACCGAAACCCAAAACATGTATCTTCCTTGGAAAAGACAATGGCATAACTATTGTCACTGTAGGTTTAAGCAGTTTTAGAGTAAACCAGTCTCGTAAACAGATATCATATAGACAAATGTCGTATAGGAACTTTTTTCAGGTCGCTCCGAGGGTCAGATCGAGATGAACTTTTTGTCGACTAATCAATGCGTGGCTTTTTTTTTTATCTAGAAAAAAACACTATTAATAGCATCTTGATTTCGTTATTTCTATTTTTATACCTAAGCAGTATAAAAAAGTTGACGGGGATGTTATTCACAGGCTGTGATTGGGCAGCTCTTTTCAAATTGCGTGACGTAAAAGATGTAAACAAGTTACTCAACATAATGATTGCGTCATGCACATTATAATGAGAAATATATAAAAAGATCAACTGAACCCTCATAGAACAAATAACCAGATCTTAAATTAGCGAGTTGTTGTGCGGGGAATTTTAGATCGGGTTTAATCAGATTGAGGATACACCAACTTCACAACTTGCTCCAACAGGTTCATATGAGAACAAACAATGAGTTGTCATAGTGAAAATAGCTTCAATCATTCTTCGACAATGTTACAAGCAAAGACGCACAAACACATACAATAAAAAATCTGATAGCATTACCAAGGTAAAAGACGAGTACTCATTGACTTTACAGAGGTCAGGGCAGCTGAAGGTAACTCAGCAAGTAAAACGATGACAGAAATAAAAGAAAGACCCATCTGTTATACGCTGAACCTAAATAACTATATACCACAAGACAATTTTAAGCATAAAGACAGGAATATAACAACCATAAACATAAATCTAAGACAACATAGATGTCTTATTCCAAATTTGCGTAGGTTATATAATTATACATGTATAACCATGTGTTTATATTTTATACAAAGAGAGTTATTGTGACAGAGTGGTTACAACTTTACATTGACCATCTACAAATGACAAATATTGCATTAATTAAAAACCCGCTATATCATGTGACTTTTTATGATCAGTGCGGGTCAAAAATATATAAACTGATAGATCGCCAATGAAAAAAGATTTTTTCTTCCATTACGTTCTATTAATATATATCTAGTGAATCTAACCAATCGACAATCTGCATTTGTACCACGTAGTCGTCCAATGTATTCCTGTTTTGGATAAAAATATATTATTTTCGTATTGGACGGTTGGGTACATATGCACTAAGCGATGTGATGAGAATGGCTGTGATTGCTTTGCTGGGGATGATGGCGATGATGATTATTTCAAAGTAAACGAAAGATATATAATATAAGGTTATTATACATTTTACTGTACAATACGACATATATTTGGCTCGTCCAATATGACTTTTCAAGCTGTGTACTCGTCCTAATATATTTTCGTATTGTACAGTAAAATGTATAATAACCTATAATAATTTCACTCTTAGTTGTAGTTGTTGGACAGCGTGGAGTAAACACTCCTTGTAATAAGTAACTACTTTATTGGAACAAAAACTGTACATTTTGATAAAGTGAAATGACATGCTATCTTACGGTTTCAATACGTTGATTCAAGTAACTAAAAGTAAGGATGTTATGTAAATACACGTTCTACATATAAATTACATTAACGACAGAAAACGCAAGTTTAATTTCCTAGTTTCTTGTTTTCATTATATATATATATAAATTGACATGCTATTTCACCATTTTGTTGGCATTCTACTAACGATTAAATGTAAAGAAAGGTTAATGCAAACCACTGATGAGCGTAAAAAAATATGTATGTCACATTCATGGGAATAGTGACACAATAGTCGGAGGCGCTAGAGGATCGAGGTGAACAGCGATTGAACCCACGAGGGGCACTAATAATCTAATTGATTTGATAAAAAATCCTCTGGTTGTTCTACTCTACCAGGTGTAAACCGGTATTTTGAGGGATTCTCTTGTCTGAAAGGGATTTAAATAATCAGAAAATAACGTGCAAAATTGTTAAATTGAATCAAGTAGTTATATATTATAGTTCCCTAGCTATCATTATACAAGAAAACATTAATACATGAAATACACATAATTACACTCCCCAACAATTTTCTGCACTCATAGTTCATTTGTTATAATTATGTACATTATTTTACTATTTTATGTAACTGTTGGATCAATTAGTATAAGTGTAATCTTTCTTGGTTGTTTTTAGACTTTAGATTTCTTCCTAGCCTTGAGCTACTACAATTACTTACTTATAAATACTTAGAGAAAACCTAAACCTTATACGTAATCTCGCCCACACAAAGGAAACTCCATTCTCCTCACCACGCCAACTATGTTCGTATTATTTAAAGTCTAGTTAAAACAAAACAATCAATATTTAGAATAAGGTTCTTAGACTTTTATTACACTCCAAAATATTTATATGTGCATTAAAATAGTTCCAAGATTGACTTTCAAATTTGAATTATTTTCTTTAAACATACAGTGTTCTACGAACAAAATCCTGTTTTTAACAGAAATATTTTCACATTTACCCATAAAAGAAAAACAGAAAGAAGTGAGTCATCTGAGCGAATCAACGTTAATTAGTTTATCAACATATGATTGTGTGTAAAACTGTGTTTTATCAATAAGCTTTACTATTGTAAAATCACTTTGAACAGAACAGATCATATCTTTTTTTTCATCACAGTTTACAGAGTAAATACATGTGAATAAAATTTAACATAAATACATTTATACAGCATTACGGTACAGTTTAAAATGTTAAGAAATAGCTGGCAAGTCGCAATTAAAAAGCTAGCATCAGTGTCATGAATTTCAGAAAATATTGCGAAAACAATTTCATGGATAATAGTTTATACAAATTTATGTTTCAGTGAATGGCATTGTAAGTTTGAAAATGTGTTATAATATTAACAAAAACATTGCAAGTTTGACAATGTGTTATAATATTAACAAAAACATTGCAAGTTTGACAATGTGTTATAAATGTTAACATAAACATTGCAAGTTTGACGACTTTTATATCATATAAGTATACATAAACACTGTTTACTATAACAATGCAATGAACTTACCCACGACGAGGGATGCTCAGGATGACTCTAAAATAAACAATTGTGATATGTTTTACTTGTGTCTCATTTTTAATGTTTACCAAAACACGTTTTGTTATTTTGTACGCACTATACTTAAAGTATGCAAAAACATATCAAAACATTTTAATTGACCGATAGCTTTTAAACGGCACTGTACAATTTGTTCTTCGACTTCCTTATAATATCATTGAATTTGTATTCTGTATATAAGTGTATAATTATATTCATTTTAACAATAGTAACATTCACTATCAGGTGCCTCAAGCTTCAAGGTATCTGTTCTTATCATTAAATATTCGTACATCTACGTCTTTAGACCAAATCAGATGCAGTGATGTCGACTACGGTTCATCATAATTAGAATTTTAGACATGTTGACTTTCTGATTTACAAAATAAATATACGTCATGTACATAAAGCCTGTTTTAGCTGTTTTACACAATTTTTAGATTTAAAGCCCAAATTCCAAGATTAATATTGTCTATGAATTGCATCATTTAATACTCTTATAGAATACTGTCGTTTTCAAACTGTTTAAAAATATCTATCAATGATATTTTCATCAGTTGATTTTGGATGAGTTTTAAATCGACCATAAACACAATTACGTTAAACAAAACTTTAACCTGATAGAAATCACCAAAAAAAAATCAAGGACGTAATTTCAATGGAGCGCAAACTAGGAATATTAACCTTTGGCTAGGTGGTACGATTTCCAGTTTATGCCTACAATTCATGACGATAAGTCCAACGTCTTCAACTGTGTTAGACCATCATCATGGTATGTGTTTAGCTTTAGTTAAAAACCTTTCAGAAACAGTGATTTGAATGACCGTTGTCATACGAATGAAAACAAAAAAATAGCAATATAGTCGGTTTTAAATATCAGAAGAGCAAGGGTGAATTTAAACGAACATCAAAGAAGATTTGAAACAAATAGTATTTGAATGCCAGCTCTAAACGTTTCGATGACATTTTGAGAATGACTTAAATAAGACTTTAGAACTGAAGGATATTGGCACAATTGGAATACACAATGAAAATTTTAATTTTAACAGTAAACGCTATTGTAATGAAATCACTGAATGTCAAAATGTTGTGCAAAATTACTACAGCAATATTTTGCATAAAAACTAATCTAATTTCGTTAGCAAATACATGTGCTCTTAGACTAGTTTATTTTTTTGTGTTCCGATAAAATAGCATTTTCTGGTTATTTTTATTATCAAACGGACAATTTGTGTTTTGATTAAATGTTGCATTAAACACAAAATATGATTTCAACATTTATATTGTTTCTGTTATTGAGGAATTGTTGCAATTGTCAATGGAAACAAATCAACATTTCAGTATTTTGTTATTCAAGTAACTGTGTTACAAGAAACAGGCTGTATCATTTCGATGTGAAATTAAACATAAACGTCGCCTTGAGCAGATAATAGTATCTGGATTGTGTGCATTTTATGCAATCAAGTACAATTACACAATAAAACTGGATTAAGTTTTCATATAGAATACAACATTCATTTTTGATCACGAAGAAAATAGGATTCAACTGTGCTTTTAATGAAGGCAAAAAACAAAAGAACCTTTGAAATCGGTCAACAAGTCTACGTAGATAAAATTGAGTATAAATCACAAATGCTAAATGAGGTTGATGATCAACATTCATTACAACATAAGCAAATTTGATTGCTCAGTAAAGAGATATAGCGGCATCTAATTGCACAGAAAAAGGACTGTATGGGTATCATTTGAGATGACTTTAGTTTTTCAAATCTAAATAAAACATTATGTACTATCTATTTCAAGCTTGTGTTTTTCTTCAAAGATTCCTTTTAATTTGCGTTTCACAATCTAGATATCACTATGTTTGTCTAGTACTTTAATTGTCTCGGAAATATACATTACGAATCGCAAATACTCATTACATTATATATGATATACCTTACTATCAAAATAACAGGAGCTGTTATTTGATAAAACTTAGCTAAGTACACAGGAACGTTTAATGTCATAAGGAAATATAGGTAGACATTAACAGAAATAATTACTATAGAAATATTGGCAACAAAAATATTATATTTCGCAGTATTTTTAGGAGAAACCCATTTCCTTAAGCGATAAAATGACCGTTGCCCTATTACTGTATTTTTTCTTTTACTGCCAATATCATGGTGTAAATGATGTCATTATTTTAGACAAACTTTGTCCTGATTTTGTCGTTTAAACACAGTAAGGTTAATGACAAAAGTAAAATATAAGCAAGTCACAAATCTTATATGCTAAGTGCTTTAAAGTCTGAGTGATTTCATATTAAATTAATATATATTTTTAAAGTTGAAAATTGGAAATCATTTACAAACCTGGAAAAGCTTTTTGTCTGGGTAGCCTCTTGAATTATAACAATTTTCTATAATTCTTATCATCAAACAAAGACAAGAAAAATCAACATTGTCCCAAAGAGCATCAGCTGGTCTGTGATAAAATGATCGTTAATAAACTTCTTCAAATTATTTCCTTATAGAATAACGCAAGTATACTTTCTAACTAAAACAACGTCATAGCTTTTTAGTATTTCATACGAAAGAAGCTTCATTGATTTATGGCAAACGTCATTTCAAAAATTAGAAAAAGCAGACAAAGAAACAAAGCTATAAAATCAAAGGTTCAACATGTTTAGGCAAAGCAATTCATTAGGGGCCTCTACTTAAATTTCTTAAACTCGGATTGTGTGTTTCAAGTTATTTTGTTATAAAATTTTCTTTTGTACACTTGGAAATATTGTAGATTTGTCCAAGATAGCTGTGGTAACGTTTTTTTTTTGAGAAAGTGAAGGATGAAATACGAATTTATTTGAAGAATAAAAACACTTGAATATATACCGTCGCCATCGCCATCGTTGGTAAATTCAGCAATTATCACTCCAATTTGGCCTGATAAAATGTATCACAAAAATCTTTATGATAAGGTTTGATAATGTGAGACCAATACCGATAGTTCATTTTGAATTTTATGTCACAAATTCCAAGTCATAGATATTAATAGCCTCTGATATTTGAAACAGATATATCGTGTGAAGAAAAAACAAGAATACGTCAATATTTAATGTATCTAGCTTTATTAATTCAATTTCATGTCAAAATTGGTTTATCTTCCTACATTAAAAAACTTTAATAAACAAACGGAATTTCAAGTTTCGGTGAAAGCAATATCTTGAAACGTAATATTTAGTGTTATGTTATATGATCTGGCGTTTTTGTAACAAAATTGATTGTGTATGACAAATTTTAATGGCATTTTGATGATTATGCAAAATCTACAGTTTACATGTTTGGTACAATCAGAGATTTACTGATAGTTCATAATCAATTTTTTTTTAAAATAGTCTAATAAAGAATTACAGGAGCGAGAATGGCCGAGTGTTTACGACGTTGCACTAGTAATCATTAGATAACTTCTCGTTAGTCAAAATCACATCCAAGCAATCACCACGTTGTTTCGTTGAGGTAGAAATTCATCCTAGCTTAGTAATTTGGGAACAATAATCGGGATCGAAAGTGATAAATAGCAGTTTTAATACTGTTTTTACAATGTAGCTAAACTAGTTGAATAGGTAAAGAAAGATGATTTTTATAAAACATAGTATAAATCATATGTTGATAAACTAACTGATGCGAACTTAATAATTTTGCTTAGATGACTTGTTGTTTCTTTTTTATTGGTAAACGAGACTCAATGAATCCTAATACAGGATTTTGTAAGGACTTTCAGATGCCACTGCTGTTATTTACTACGAGTATATGATGTATAATTTTACGGAAACCATGTTAAATTGATTATTCTAGAATGTCATAAGCTTGTATCAATTGTATACAGTATACAAGATATTGCATCATTTTATATCTTTATTTTTGATGACATAACGTTATGGAAGAATTTTGAATGTACTACTCAATTTTTAATTTAGCTTTATGTTTCTATAATATTCTTGAACATTCTATGAATATATACATGGTCCTGGGCCAACTACTTTTCAGTCATACTCTTCAGTTACTAAGTCTAGTTATTCAATTACAGTCATTTTGGGTGTTTATTATCAGACAATGTTGAAATATTCAAATATTAGTATTTACATCTTTATTTAGATTTCAATTGTGGCAATATTAATAGATTGGGTTCACATCTTTGGATGCTTTTCAAGAAACCCAGGATTGGTGAATAATTAGACATTCAGCTGCTAAGTTTATTTTATTTATTTTTATAGGGTTAACGTCGTGTCAACACAATTTTTGGTCATTTTACGGCGTCCAGCGCACCTAACCTAGCTTTCCTGGACATTTGTCTATAACCAGTACTTACCTACCCTTCCACGAGGCCGGAAACTTCTTCGTATATCTTATTAAAGGTGAATAAATGACATTATTGTCAATTTTAATGGAAGGGTATAACCTCCCCGGGTGGGATTCGACCCTGTACCCCCTTCGGGACACGATATTCCAAATCGCGGCGCGTTACCAACTGCGCTACCGACCCGGGTTTTTATCTGTTAAGGTTTTTTATAGTATGGATTTTTCTTCTGTTTGTGATTTTCAATAAAATTCTGCTTTTTTAAATAAATTTGTATTTGTTCATTGTAGTTTTTTGCTGGTTTCATTCCTTTTCTGTACCGTAATACTTTATATTGTAACCAACTCTAATATCTGGTTTTCTTATTTCTTGTACTGTGCAATCTTAGTTTGGTGTAGTAGATGGATTATTTGGTCTTATAAATGGATGTCTGGTGACTTTTCATTTCTATCTCATTTGGTTTCTATTAAGAAGAAAATTTGGGTCGGTAAATGAATAGTCTCGCTTATATTCAGCATAATTATTATTCTTCATTTTATTGACCCAGAACGGAGTGCATTTTTCATGTATCATCATCTGTTTCAATACAATGTCTGTCTACGAAATGTTTAGCCTATTTGTCTTTCAGTCTGGTTCAATAGAGCAACGCATTCATCAAAATTGTTAGTTGATCCTTCTGAACGTGTGTCATTTATCTGGTACAATAAAACATACTGATGGCATTTTTTGAAACCCTAAGTCTTGTAAAAGTCGAAGAACTAAGTTTCTGGGTCAACTACCAATTGTTTTATATGTCTCCGTACGTAAAACAGTTCATAATCCTAGAGCATAATAGCGTGGAATCAAATTATGAATGCGTGATATACATTCCACAACAAGTCGAGGTCAAGATAAACACAGACAAGGTGTCTGTCCTTTGCTCATGTCAACTCCTGTATAACATTGTTATTTCATACAAATCAATATCCTGGATTTGTTGCTGCATATCACAATTACATAGTATAGACATTGCTTCAATTAATAATTATAACTTCTTGTAGCAAGTGGTTTAAATTATGTTTCAATCAATTTGAAATGTATGTTTGGACGCCAACTGACAAACTGAATATACCAGTTTTAACTTAAACAATGCAAGATATTAATTTCTGTTATCATTTAATTAAAGTTAACTAAACAATTGTGTTGATCATTAATATTTGTCATAAACAGTTCACGTTCAACCACCAAAACAATCAAGTAATTAAGCTCACTAAAATTTAGATCTCTGTTATCCCAACCATAATAGGAATTGGTTGGATCTAGTTTAGTATGTGTCAAATGTGTCTTATTGAGAGAAAGTAGAACGTTGTTCACGTAGTGTTATGTACTGAGAAATCCCGGGAAGTACGTTTATGTGATTTAATCTCTTCACTTCGTACCACTCCTTCAGTTGATAATAGACGTGAAGCATACCACACAGACGAAACAGCAACGGAACTAATAAAGCGCTGTTTACATGCATGCTTAAATTATTATGAGTATTCTCGTACTTTTTGTCGGTCCTAAAAAGTCAGGTTATGTATCATTCCATGTGTGATATCATTTGTAATGACAAAGTAATTGTTAACTATAAATGCACTAGATAATTATGTTTTCTGTTACTGCAGACGTATTGTCGATGATGATGACATTATTACATTTTTTGAAGGTCTATACATGAACAAAATTGACGTTTTATTATTAGTATGATACACAGAGAACCAGTTTATCTTTATATAGAAGTAATGGATGAATAATTGTCATATTTTTGCCTTAATTAACAAAATGATACATCGTTTGGTTTGGACTTTATGGAAATATTCCATCGTGAATTATATATATATAAAGTAAGGTCAATATTCAATTACATTTAGATATTTCCTTTTTGTAAAATATATTTAATTCTGTTATTCACAAATGAATATTTATTACATTTGATATAAACCCTCTTTAAGGCGTAAAATCAAAGATGTATTTTCTTAAATCGCAAAACTTACATTTTATTGTTTATTGTAACTATCACATTAATTAAGTATAATTTTGTAGTGTAACATTAAATGTAAACTCTCTGTGTATTATAGCATTGTAAACTCTTACTTAACGTGGTAGTGACGTGCAGACACATAGTTTTGAGAAAATACTTGACAACCATATAATAAACAATCAGATATGTCAAGGAAAAAATCACAACTCGAACAGTTATTTCCCGACACGTTTCCTAAATGCCATTCATTATATAGCTGCATACTTATATATGATTGACTGTCGGCAACTCTGGAGGCGAATTGCAAATTCAAATAACATTATATAGTGTTAAGCTATTTTATTCAATCATTTTGTGTCGTTCCTTTATTTTTATATACTTTGAATTGTAATGTTTACTACACCATTTTTTTCTGCTGGAAGCTTTTAATTACTCGATATTAGTAAGACAACGAGACTAGCTGTAACATTAATAATTGTCCAAATTTTAGGCAGCCTACAGAGTTCTGAGCTAAAATCATTTTGTCATACAAAAAAGGAATATAACTCGATTTATATACCTTGTACGCATATACACTGCGTTTGACTAGGAACCGTGTCAGCTGTCTTCGTCCTATACATTTTTGTTACGTTAATGTGTTAAGATGTAAATTCTTTAGACCTAAGCTTTAAGTCAGTAGATGTAAGATCCGAAAAGTGTTTGAGAATATTGATATTGAATATTTAAAATTACCGAAGAATTAATTTATTCAATTGAATTGTTCAAACGATGTCAAATTAGCAGATTATATTTTGTAATCCTGATGAAATTTGATGAATTGTGAATAAAATGAATAATAAAACCGTCTAGTTTTCTGAAATGTTCACTCCATTAACTGATTTATGTATTCGTTTATTATTCAACTACTTCACTCTAATACATAAATGGCGTACATATTGAGTTAAAAATCAAATTTATTGTTATGTATTTAGATCATTTATATCAATATAAGCAAAGATGGAGGAGGCGAGGGAATTATTGTATTCATTGACATTTACATTAAACATAGATATTCAATAAGTCTTACCGTAAAATCGAACATTTATTTCATCTCGTATATCAACTTTAATGTCTTTGTAGCACAAATCCATTGAACGTCAGAACAGTCGATTGTCACATAAAACTAAAATAAATTCATCTGATAACTCAGAGCTTCAGATGGTACTTTACAATCAAATGTTAATTAACTGAACGAATGGTGATGGACGATAAACAATCCTTTTTTAAATAAACGACACTCCCTTGTTAATACGGGTCAGATTGAGTTCAGATAGTGTAGCACATATATACCTTAATGTTGTAATAAATAATCAACAAATTAATTAAATATATATAAAAAGAAGACATTCATTGTATATTTATTCCATAGACGTCTGTAAAGACAGGTTTATAAACTTGATGTTATTCTATTGTAGTGTTGTTTGTTTACAAATGATATTCACTTGGTGTAAAGTTATCGCGCTATCTGTCTTTGTTTGTCTATGGTTACATGTACAAAGCCAATACTTCAATATTAAGTCAGTGTATTATTCTTTTTCATGCATATATTCTATTGCATTTGACACAATTGTTTTACCATTAGTTGTGGAATGAAAAATGAATAAGTTTACACTTGTAAATTAAGATCACATCAGACAAAAGTTTACAGCAGTTCCACTCCAATTTATGTTCTTTATAGAAGATCGGCATTTTCTGCTACATATGGTGTAATACATGTAGGTCGATGGTTTAGTATCAATAAATTCAGTCCATGAATATCTAAGCCTATCAGCTTCTATCTGGAACACCATAAAATCCCAAACAAAAATTCTACATAACATGGCTTGACTAGAGTAACAGTATGTTGTTAATCAGTATTCAAGTTTTGATTTATGGTTATGGTTCTGACATGAGCGATGACGATACAAACAAAACCGTTGAAATCTATAACCCTGTCAGTCTTAGCGGTTTCATATTTATAACGTAATTATTTATTTTATAAGAGAAAAAACATCTGTAAACTTTTGGTACAATCAACAGTTTTGTCTTGCACAGACATGCGTTAGAACATTAAACAATTAGTTTTTGTACGACCAGTAAAACTTATTAAAACTGTTATCTAATGTATGTTTGTATAACTGATTTAGTGGGCAAAAGCGTCGTCTTAACTTTGACAAGTCCTAAACCATTTTGATAACTACTAGTAATCGTACAGTAAAATATTTATTAAAGCCTATGAGCCTCCAGTTGCATCACCGATAAGTTTATTTGTGCAATTCTGTGTTTTAGCATTGTGAATATCAAACAAGTTCTCATTTATTCCAGCATTAAGAATTGAAATTTCTCTTACATTGTGGTCATGAGTGTTATTTGAAGTAAAAATTGAATAATCATTATGGAAAGATGCAACATTTTCGGGTTTGCATTAGCGGTTGTCTAAATTTATTTCAATAACTGTACAATAAAATGTATAATTACAATTGCTGCAACAAATATTTGATTGCAGAAATCTTAACTTGATAAATAAAAAATATCATTATAATGTACCATGATTTTATTTAAAAATTCATTTCACAACAATATTGAGCCATTTAAGATTAAAGAATAAAATGTTTTACAATTTATATATTCCTTTGTATGTAAAACAGCTTTCTAATAATGGGACAACGCGTTTATATCACGGTCTTTTATAAGAACAATAGCAGGGTACCAAACAAGTTTTAAGCACTAAGTTTTAAAGAAGCATTTATGATTTTAATGTACAAAATGGGAACCAAACAAAACATTTTTGTTCGAAATAGTAATACATTCATGCAAAATATGTTCTTTTTCAGCTCATCTGAATGTTTATAAAATCGGAACAAACCACAAAATGCTTGACTCACATAGCAATCAATAATTGATAGCCCAAATGAACACTGACTTTGTAAATGATAGTCACACCATCCGCTGACAAGCCTATTCTACATTAATTGACGATTTTGTTGTTCGGTTTATACAATACACCGTTAAAAGCTCAAACGATCATGTCATTGTCCTCTTATCATAAAGTACATTATCTAAAAGTGTTCCAAAATTGACAACCAAACAAAAAACTAACAAATATAAGTCCTTGAATATATGTAAACCGCAAACCAAAACATTGTAGTTTTTCTCATCAGAACAAACAAGGTACACACAAAGTTTTCAGTATTAATAATGCTCATAATCACTTGATCAGTCAATCCTATTCTCTGTATGCACACTTTACATTATAATGGCACATGTTTGTATGTACAACAAGTATAATTTCCATAAATGTGAAATTCTAGATGAAGTCTATTTGGTTAAGACATTTGTTATTCAATGTTATATTTAGATCAAGTATACTATTTATACTGGTGACCTTTTAGAACTGTTTGTATGATTCCAGTTTTGTCTGCTGGTAAATGTATTCATTGAATATCTTTCTGATCTTGTTTGTCCGTTTGTACGTGTTACTCTAAAGTTGTACATTCTTACTGGAGTTTTGGTCGAATCTTGAAATGGACTATGACATCTGCTGAATGCAGCACGAAATTCTTGTCGAAACTTTCCTGAAATTACAATAAAGTTAATCATAAATCTATACTTAATGACAAATTTATTGAATCTAGTTGCAACTCTAAAATTATTAAAAAAGTGCAATGTTGGTCGCATGATGTAGTTGGGTTTTCTTATCGACGGATATAAATGTAAAAAGCTATTTTGGTGTCATTTGCTCTTAACAAAGGTACACCTAATGTTGCATTCAGATATATGTATCCAAGTTAAATATTAGAAACTTAAGCATTTGCAGAATCGTCCGGTTAGAAGCGCCAGCTTTTGCAATTGATCAAAACGAGTTTTAATTTTAAACAAGTACAATTCTAATCACTACTTCTGTTATATTAAGAGCAATTATTTGTTAAAAATCATCACATGCAATTATAAACAATTAAATTTTTTAACAGAAACGCTCAAAAGGAAAATATCATCTCGTTTATTTTACAACCTTTAAGAATATGTATGTCATTCTATAATATGCAAAGCCACGTGAAAACCTCCTGTTTCATTTATCGTGATTACATGAAAATGTCCGAATAATCCGACTGAAGCGTTCTTTTTGAATAAAGCCAAGGAAATACATCCTGCTTCAATTATCGTGTGATGATTTTAGCAAATTGGCGGATAATATTTACGCTAATTTATCATTATTGTTTGGCATTATACAAAATATAAACAATTATCTAGAGAAATCTAGGTCGAACTTAGCAATCATACTTTGACTTGTAACATTGGTACAAAAACTATTTACTGAAGTAGTGTTGTTACTAAACAGCTCAATAAGTACCACGTTTTAAGAGTTATTTACTTATAAAAATTACTCAAATGGTAAATATGTTAAGCTAATTACCCATTTTGTACAAACAAATGACATTGAACTGGCATGAATAACAAGTTTGTATTTACTCCATGCTAATATCATTTGACAAAGATATCTGTTTTTATCATTTACAAAGTGAGCTTTGTTTTAGTTCTACTTTTGTTTTAGTTTACGATATAGAGCTAAGTTAACGTCCAAGTAAGCAATGGATGCCATTTTAATATACGACTATACTGGAATGTATAATACAGTAAATAAATCACGTGGCAAGGGAACTATGATTATTGATAAACAGTAATTGAAAGAATGTTTACCACTCATGAAGTTATATATGATTGGGTTCAAAGCACTGTTTAAATAACACATTCCACGTGATATCAAAGCATATGTTATAACAACATAATCATCCCATAAATACAAGGTGCCATTGAATCTGAAAATATAAATATAATAAACTACAGAGCTCCTGAAGTAACATTTTGAGATACAGTTTTCACACTAATTTTTTAAACGTAATTCATGTTTAAATGAAATAGTTGTGAAAACATAAAGTATTTCAAAATGTTTAGGGGCTTCGTATTGTTTTAATGATACAGACGAGCACCATAACATTATATTCAAGCTGTCTAGTAACAGATTTCAACTTAAAAGTAATCTTTAAAAAAACTTACACATATATATTGAAACGTTTTGGACGCTGTAAGGCACTGTTCTGTTAGAAGAAAATATACTTACTTCATATTTATATACCACCGTAAGTATATTTCATGTATATCCTATAAGTAACGATATAGATGGTTTTAGTGCATCTGGGGACTTTTAATACATATTTCCTGTAATCTTTATGCAAGTCTGTCGTACAATTTACCAAGAATTCATTTTCTTTACATATCAAAGATATATATAAAAAACAGTGAGCATGTAAAACAAATACGAAATAACATTAGAAATTATATTGTTTAAGGAAAGCACTCGGAGCGATAACATAATGTGCTGACGTTCAGGAAAACGTTTAAAAGTGATATATATCACACTTTGTTAAGTAGTTATTTACATATATCACGAACTGCAATGCATATACGACAAGAAATGGCTATGTTTGACCTTCAAGTCTAAACAATGATGAATTTATATACAAGGTATAGAAAATAACTCCAGACAGAATTATCACATTTTGTTTTGCCTAACAGGGGCATCTCATGGAAATATCTGGGCCAACTACATTATAACACGAAGACACAGTAATCAAAACTGATTCAGATAATATTCTTACACAATCTCTAAAAGAAGATTGGTTTTGTAAGACGATTATTAGTATTAGTGATAGAAATTTAGTTTGGAAAAAAGCTGTCGGCATTGAAAATGAGTTTATCCTAAAAAATCAGGATTTTGTCACAGAACTTTTGAAAGTCGCTGTATATTACTAGCATACTTACTTCAGAATGTTAAACACATGTAAAGGAAGATAACACGAAGCAAACAATGCTACTATAGTCATTAACATCTTAGCAGCTTTTCTACGTGTATTTAACTGACTATCTTGACGTGAACCTGCCACTTGTGTTCTTCTTCCTGAAATAGACACATTAACATGTTTATAGAAAGGTAATATTTACAGCACACAGGTAAATGGAAAATGACGTTAATGTGTAGCATCAACCATACAAAGTAAGAAATCGTCTTTTTGACATGAGAACCAACCTCATGTTTAAATGTATCATACATTCACCTCATTATTCCGGTATCAGTTCAACTGGGATGATGTTACACCAACCACATGAAGTCGTTTGATATTCTATCGCAATATCAAGCTTATCATTAGAAAATGTAAACAATTAAACTACTTAGTGCATTGGTTGAATATGTTTAATTTGGTTGATATTTTAAAATTAACCTTCGGTGGATTATTTTATATGAATAAGATTTAATAAAAGTACAATATATTGAAGTGACCATGTCAATTTTACTTCTACATTTTTCCTCGTGGCTAATAACGTTTTAATATTAGAGTAAATAATTGAAAATTAATTGGATTAATTAGAAAAAGAAAATGCTATCTTAGTAATTACTTTAATCAGAGCCAGACTATCACTTCTGTCATAGAACAAGTAATTAGTCTTGAAGGCATTGAAGAAAATTAAAATTATATAAAATTGAGAACAAATGGTGATTTATTTTTCTCTTAAAAATGAATGATATACTTTTAGTACTATCACAAATTTCCAGAGCTAAAATCATCCTTAATGTGTATCAATTTGAGTAAGGTAGTCAGTTAGTTTTATTAACAGAATGACGTCAGATGATTGCAATTACATCAAGTCAGTATTATTTCAAGCCAAGAAAAGTTACACTTACGAGGGAGTTAATTGTTTCTTTAAAAGTTCTCTTTACGAAAATGCTCTCTTTTTTATTTTTTATTGGTTTTGATTTGATACAGAGGTTTTCTTTATTTTCTGGTTAGCTTTGTATAGATTGTAAAGGTGGTGTTAACTTAAATTAACAAAATAAAAGTGGGAAAATTTATATTTTTTCTGGAAATTTTAAATTTTATCTCGTTGAAAAAAACTACAAAAATTTAGAGCTCCGTAGACTAGTCTGTTTATCTCAGTCTGTAGCGAGCCTGACATCGAATCATGAGGTAGGTTAGATTTCCGGACATAACCTGTTTACATTAGCTGAGATTTGTAATGCAGTATCTTCTAAAGTCCATTATTCTGCCTACATATGTTGCCAATAGGACCGTTATGGAACTCTTAAAAAGTTAAAAGCTTTGGTCAAGAGGGTAATGTCTGTCTAGGTAACATGACAAAAATCAATGACGCGAAACATGATTAAGAAAAACGTTGCACTGCGTCGAAAGACAACAAAACCATTTAATTACAATTAAAATAATAAGATCCGAAAATCACTTACCGGAATTAAGACGACTGTTGACGTTTTCTGGAAATGTGTCTCTCCATAGTCGATAAGCAATTGTTGTGTACGTGAAAAACATAAGACACATTGGAACATCATACAAAACAACCATTAAAAATATCTGATAATACTTCTGTTGTTCGTATGGTAAAGTTTGACCACAATATTGTAAGTAACTTGTCACATATTCTGGATACAAACGATGTAGTTTCTGATACAGTAATTCCGGTAAGGCCATACAGACAGCGGATATCCAGATAGCTATGATGAAGATGGTCACTGTCGTGGGATTTAGACGACGACGTAACGGATGACAAATAGCAAAGTATCGTTCAACAGCAATGGCACCTAGCGTCAGTACAGAAACAGCAATTGACACAGTCTGAAATGTAAAATAGAAACTTAATTGTAACAGTTGTAGAATAAAGTCATTTATCATTATAAATAATTCCGGGATATGTCTGGAACCAGCTGAAAGTTTTTATACATGGGGCATCTAACATCTTTATTAGTTCACATTAACATGCAAAGTGTTCTGTCCTCACAACATAGATGAGTAAGATAAAGCAATGCATCATTACTATTTCAGATTTTTTAATGCTAGTGAATAATTCATACTCATTAAGTAGCAAAGCTGTCAATAAGATATGTATCGTTTAGTAATTTTATGTCGTTAAGATTGTTCTTAAGACTATGGTCTGATATTGCTGCACATTCAAATAATGCTGAAATAGCAATATTTCTTTGTTACTTTGCAAACGACCTTCAGTGAAATTACTATAAAACCCCAGAACGTGGAACTATCGCTAGTTCAGTTTGTTTTTATTGAAGAATTGTTTCAATATAACTCCAAACCGGGAAACAGTACCACATTAATGATCAGTTTTACTTGGAACAGATTTTTATTACTCCGATGAAAAGTGAAGAATAAAACACCACACACAAACAAAAACTTCGCTTTGATGTGTTCCATATTTGATACAATTTAGTATTCACTAACGTGTACTCACGTCAAAACTGGATTAATTTTCATTAATATATAAAAAGCTAAACCAATATTGATATCTGTACAGAATGCATTCAACGTACCGTAGAGTAATTAAAATTCATTGTCTATGCAATGGAGGGAGAAACAAAAAGTGTCACAGAATAAAATCGTCTCAGATAAAATAAAATGCATTGCATATATCATAAAATGACGGTTTTTATGTCCAAATTCTATAAAGCAATTCAGGTCACATCCGGAAATCGAATCCAAGATTCAAGAATTCATAATCAAAAGGTCTACCAATAAAATTGATAAAAGCCACGTTTATTCTTTAAGTATATTAGATATTTAGTGTTTCTGTAATAGTATCACTTTATGAAAACATATTTAATTACAGCAAACATAAAAACTGTCTCTAAAGTGGGTAGGTTTTTTTAATTTAATATGCATTCGGGACATTTTTCCTAAGTCTAAGATTGACAAAGTGTTCATTTATGAAAATACAAACCTGTTATAAGATCAAACTATATACATTTTTTGTTAACAAGAATAATCTAATCAAAATCGTTATTGGGCTTAATTGTGTAATTTAAAGGAATATAGTGTGCTTTCACAACTATTTATCTTAAACACGTAACATAAAAAAAGCCTTTAATGTAGTAAAATTAGTTCTGGTATGCATGATCAGTTGTTTCAAAATAAAATCCAAGAACATTTGGAGGACATTTGAAGTTAATCGAATCGTGAAGGCTGTCACAGGTTATTTACATCCGTAATTATTTTGATATTCCACCATAAATGGAATTTATCATACAGCAACATTGTGTTCAAGGGCATTTTAAAGGACTATGATTCATTTTGACATCGTTTAATACTCTTATAGAATACTTTCGTGTTCGGACTGTTTGAAAATATCTTTAAATGATATTAACATGATTTCATCAGACGTTTTAATGATTTTTAAATCAAACATCAAGACAATTATGATGTTTATCAAAACTTTAGCTTGTTTGTAATCACTTAAACAAAATAACCCCAAACATATTCTCAGTCTAGAGCAAACTAATCTGAATATTAACTTTTGGCTGGGTGGTTCGATTCCCAGGTCATGTCAACATTTCATGCAATAATTCTCACATCTTCCACTGTATTGGAACATCGTCATAGTATGAGTTTAGATTTTGTAAAAAATCTTTTCAGAGAAAGTGAGTTGAATGACCGTCTTGATATGAATGAAAACAAATGAAAGAACATTATATAGTCAGTTTTAAATTTCAGAAAAGCTTATACAGTGCCATCCAAAAAATACCTTTACACTTTTATAAAACTGGGTATTCATTGATACCAGACTTTATATCAGATGTTTTGAAGTACATGTAGTAGGATGTTTAAAATGTATTGTGACATTAGAAAGAAGATTAATGATACTAAATAAAATTAAATTGTTATAGAAGTAGTTGTACTTAGTAAAGGTACTTATGTATGGTACTGTATAATTTGTTTTATTGTCTTGAAGACTAAAACATAAATCGTATTTGATCGTGTGAACTATGAAACACCTACTTAACTCTAAGGCATTTTTCATGAAAATACTTTATGTACTAAATGACCAAACTTTATGACAGTTTTGTTGTTTCTTAACTTCGAAAACAATCTTCATATCAATACTAAATACGGATCATAATTTGACTTGTAAATGTAATTGACCTAAATCACCGCCCACCAGTTTATGTTGTTTACCGGCATCTAGATAAGATGATAATAAGATTATGAGATTCATGTCAAATGTCAAGCAGTACAAAGATGATGGAATGTAATATGTGGTAGATATGTGGAGATGTAGCATTTATTTCAAGCCTAACCACATAGATATGACTGAAGAAAAGTTATAAAGTGGACAAGGAATGCCTACAACAACGGCATCTGATCGAAAGCATGTTAAAGTCAAAGTACTGATGGGGAGGTTTTTCTAAACACAACGCCATACTTTGGTAACAAAACGTAAAAAAGTAAAGCAAAGGTTTTTCTTGTTTTTACAAGCGAATGCAAATTGCTGACTCTACTGATTGTTAACTGGCTTGTACCCTGATAGGAAACCGTCCGAAAAGTATGACATATGACACTGTGTGACTTCGTCTGTAAACCACCATACATTAGTTGGCGTTTTATGATATAGTCTACCTATCTTATAGTGAAATTTTGACCACCGTAGGACATTTTTGTTAATGCAAATCTAATGGTTGATTCATGTAGCTGGATGCCTCCCTGATATCGTACGGGGGGATGTATAAAATCTAAGTCGCGTTTAAGTCCGTAATCTAGGTCAAAGGTCAACTAGGTGCATTTATTTTTTATTAGACCCTATGCTCTTTATACTGAAATTTTAAGAAATTTAATCGGTAAAGTGGAGATTTTCTTTGTTGAAAACTAAAGTATTATGATTAAACTTTATTTTTATGAAAATATTTGAGTGTTTGATTACATAATTACTTCCCTTTTAAGCCTTTTGTCGCGAAAATAGGTGACAATAAAAAAATCGTCTACAATAGTTCAACTAGTAGAACTACAGTTAGTGTTTATAATTTAAATCTACTTGAATTGTGTTTATTGATGCTTCATGACCTTTTAAGTAGATATTTAATACTCGATAAGGTTAAAATAATGTCACAGTGGTGTAAAATTAAGAGCGAATGGTAAAACTGTTTTTAGAGATTTTTTGACAAATGTGGAAAACTTTTGAAAAGGCAGTTCATTATTTAATTAACGTTGCTAGATGACTTACTGAGCCACATAGAGAATGTTTAAAAACATATTTTGTGATAAAATGTGTTATTTAGGTCAAAGGTCAACACAGTGCATTTTCTTATTATTAAAGCAATTTAATCATTGTACAGTAAATTCTTACAAAAAGTCATGTAAATTTATAATAGAAAACTTTTAAAATACTTTCAAATTGTTCAAAAGATTTTTAAATGCGTTTGGTTACATGATTACTTCCCTTTATGTAATGTTTGTCGCGTAAATAGGTAAAACTACAGCTCCCATTTAGCTCAGTAGGTAGCATGCTAGTCTGCTGATCGCGAGTTTTTTTTCTATTCTCGGGCAAAGCATACTTTCATGGAGTTTGTTCATGAATTGATTTCTATGGAAATTCTCCCTCCTATCACTAATTCTCAATTATGTCAGTCACTGACGAAAGTACATGCTTAGTAATTGGTAGAGAGCTAAATCCAGATATTTAGCTTTTCGAGGACGGCCGTGATATGACCTTTACGATGTGCTGCTACGGCGTTGGACCCAACTAAACGGAGAATTACACAATAAATCAACCCTTACAAGACAAACATTGAGTTAAGAACATATTTCGATTTATGAAATGTTTGTAAAATGTATCATAATCTAAATGGTACAAATTCTAAACATATAGTTTCTCAAAAGATGAAACAGGATTATCACAATGTTGTACTTCACAATCACACTCAAATATGCAGACTTGGCCAGCCTTATAACATTTGCATCTAACAGAAATGCATTTGGATCTAACACCACAGGTTACTATTTGCAAGCATGCCGAAGTATTTGGCGACTTTCGAATCCAAACAGGAGATATAGTATCATTTTCATGTGAAAATTTCAGTATTTCACGACATTAATCTATGTAGGTTTTTAGAATTGCCCGTGAATAGAAATAAAAAAAACTCGCGATCAGCAGTACCTACTGAGCTAAATGGGAGCTGTATTTTTACCTATTTACGCGACAAACATTACATAAAGGGAAGTAATCATGTAACCAGACACATATAAAAATCTTTTGAACAATATGAAATTATTTTTAAAGTTTTCTATTATAAATTGACATGACTTTTTCAAGAAATATACTGTACAATGATAACATAGCTTTAATGTTAAGAAAATGCACTGTGGTGACCTTTGACCTAAATAACACATTTTATCACAAAAAATGTTTTAAACATTCCCTATGTGGCTCAGTAAGCATCTAGCAACGTAAATTAAATAATGAACTGCCTTTTCAAAAGTTTTCCACATTTGTCAAAAAATCTCTAAAAACAGTTTTACCACTCGCCCTCAATTATACACCACAGTGACATTATTTTAACCTTATCGAGTATTAAATATCTACTAAAAAGGTCATGAAGCATCAATAAACACAATTCAAGTAGATTTAAACCATAAACACTAACTGTAGTTCTACTAGTTGAACTATTGTAGACGATTTTTTTATTGTCACCTATTTTCGCAACAAAAGGCTTAAAAGGGAAGTAATCATGTAATCAAACACTCAAATATTTTCATAAAAATAAAGTTCAATCATAATACATTAGTTTTCAACAAAGAAAATCTCCACTTTACCGATTAAATTTCTTAAAATTTCAGTATAAAGAGCATAGGGTCTAATAAAAAATAAATGCACTTAGTTGACCTTTGACCTAGATTACGGACTTAAACGCGACTTAGATTTTATACATCCCCCCGTAAGATATCAGGGCGGCATCCAGCTAAATGAATCAACCATTAGATTTGCATTAACAAAAATGTCCTACGCTTTCATTTTCTAGAGGGTTTTTTTGAAATCGTAGGTAGACTAATAAGTCTTATGTCAAACAGAACAGAGAATTGTAAATTGTCTGTGACAAGAGGTCTAGATTTTATTGCTGTTGTGAAGGTTATTGCTAAATGGTCATGGAAACATAATAACATTGGCAATAAAAACAGTATCTCTTACCACAAAACAACATTAAAAGGACGACCATATCTTTATGTTCACGCCTGGATTAATCGTAAAGTAGCATTTATGATTAACCAAGCAGATATAAATATACAGGAAGGTGAAAACATATCAAGAACTGCAACAGTAAAGTCGAATACTTCCCATACAGACAAATGATAAAAGGGGGTTGATTTTAGATCTTTATTAGGACTTTTTGTTATAAAAGGGACAGCAGAAGCAAATACCTAAACCCAAAACATGTACCTTCCTTGGAAAAGACATAACTGTTGTCACTGTAGGTTTAAGCAGTTTTAGAGTAAACCAGTCTCGTAAACAGATATCATATAGACAAATGTCGTATAGGAACTTTTTTTCAGGTCGCTCCGAGGGTCAGATCGAGATGAACTTTTTGTCGACCAATCAATGCGTGGCTTTTATCTAGACAAAACACTATTAATAGCATCTTGATTTCGTTATTTCTTTTTTTATACCTAAGCAGTATAAAAAAGTTGACGGGGGTGTTATTCACAGGCTGTGATTGGGCAGCTCTTTCAAATTGCGTGACGTAAAAGATGTAAACAAGTTAGTCAACATAATGATTGCGTCATGAACATTATAATGAGAAATAAATAAAAAGATCAACTGAACCCTCATAGAACAAATAACCAGATCTTAAATTAGCGAGTTATTGTGCGGGGAATTTTAGATCGGGGTTTAATCAGATTGAGGATACACCAACTTCACAACTTGCTCCAACAGGTTCATATGAGAACAAACAATGAGTTGTCGTAGTGAAAATAGCTTCAATCATTCTTCGAAAATGTTACAAGCAAAGACGCACAAACACATACAATAAAAAATCTGATAGCATTACCAAGGTAAAGACGAGTACTCATTGACTTTACATAGGTCAGGGCAGCTGAAGGTTACTCAGCAAGTAAAACGATGACAGAAATAAAAAGGAAGACCCATCTGTTATACGCTGAACCAAAATAACTATATACCACAAGACAATTTTAAGCATAAAGACAGGAATATAACAACCATAAACATAAATCTAAGACAACATAGTGTCTTATTCCAAATTTGCGTAGGTTATATAATTATACATGTATAACCATGTGTTTATATTTTATACAAAGAGAGTTATTGTGACAGAGTGGTCACAACTTTACAATGACAATATATAAACTGATAGATCGCCAATGGAAAAAGATTTTTTCTTCCATTACGTTCTATTATTATATATCTAGTGAATCTAACCAATCGACAATCTGCATTTGTACCACGTAGTCGTTCAATGTATTCCTGTTTTGGATAAAAATATTTTTTTTTCGTATTGGACGGTTGGGTACATAAGTATGCACTAAGCGATGTGATAAGAATGGATGTGATTGCTTTGCTGGGGATGATGGCGATGATGATTATTTCAAAGTAAACGAAAGATATATAATATAAGGTTATTATACATTTTACTGTACAATACGCCATATATTTGGACTCGTACACAGCTTGAAATGTCATATTGGACTCGCCTTTTGGCTCGTCCAATATGACTTTTCAAGCTGTGTACTCGTCCCAATATATTTTCGTATTGTACAGTAAAATGTATAATAACCTATAATAATTTCACTCTTAGTTGTAGTTGTTGGACAGCGTGGAATAAACACTCCTTGTAATAAGTAACTACTTTATTGGAACAAAAACTGTACATTTTGATAAAGTGAAATGACATGCTATCTTACGGTTTCAATACGTTGATTCAAGTAACTATAAGTAAGGATGGTATGCAAATACACGTTCTACATATAAATTACATTAACGACAGAAAACGCAAGTTTAATTTCCTAGTTTCTTGTTTTCATTATATATATATATAAATCGACATGCTATTTCACCATTTTGTTGGCATTCTACTAGCGATTAAATGTAAAGAAAGGTTAATGCAAACCACTGATGAGCGTAAAAAATATGTATGTCACATTCATGGGGATAGTGACACAATAGTCGGAGGCGCTAGAGGATCTAGGTGACCAGCGATTGAACCCACGAGGGGCACTAATAATCTAATTGATTTGATAAAAAATCCTCTGGTTGTTCTACTCTACCAGGTGTAAACCGGAATTGTGAGGGATTCTCTTGTCTGAAAGTGATTTAAATAATCAGAAAATAACGTGCAAAATTGTTAAATTGAATCAGAGGAGTTATATAAATTTCCTTAGACGAATGAAAACGTATATGGAAGCAGACTAAAAAGCTCACTTTAACTTTTAAATTTCGTAAGAGTATGGTAAGCAGCAATGTTTAGAATGCATTTTATAGTTCACTAGCTTTCATTATACAAGAAAACATTAATACATGAAATACACATAATTACACTCCCCAACAATTTTCTGCAGTCATAGTTCATTTGTAATAATTATGTACATTATTTTACTATTTTATGTAACTGTTGGATTAATTAGTATAAGTGTAGTCTTTTCTTGGTTGTTTTTAGACTTTAGATTTCTTCCTAGCCTTGAGCTATTACAATTACTTACTTATAAATACTTAGAGAAAACCTAAACCTTGTACGTAATCTCGCCCACACAAAGTAACTCCATTCTCCTCACCACGCCAACTATGTTCGTATTATTTAACGCAATTAAAAAATTAGCATCAGTGTCATGAATTTCACATAATATTGCGAAAACAATCTAATTGACAATTGTTTACTTTAATATACGTATGTTTCAGTGAATGTCATTGCAAGTTTGACGATTTTTATAAATATAAACACAAACATTGTAATGGATTGTAAAGTTTGGGGATGGTGGTGCAAAAAAACAAACAAACGTTTTTTAAGTACTTGAAGTATACAAAAATATATCAAAACATTTGAATTGATCAAGAACTTTTAAATGGCACTGTACCATTTGTTCTTCGACTATCTTATAATATCATTGAATTTGTATTCTGTATATAAGTGTATAATTATATTCATTTTAACAATAGTAACATTCACTATCAGGTGCCTCAAGCTTCAAGGTATCTGTTCTTATCATTAAATATTCGTACATCTACGTCTTTAGACCAAATCAGATGCAGTGATGTCGACTACGGTGATTTTTACATGTCTTGACTTAAACACTCCAGGCAGTTCATCATAATTAGAATTTTAGACATGTTGACTTTCTGATTTACAAAATAAATATACGTCATGTACATAAAGCCTGTTTTAGCTGTTTTACACAATTTTTAGATTTAAAGCCCCAATTCCAAGATTAATATTGTCTATGAATTGCATCATTTAATACTCTTATAGCATACTGTCGTTTTCAAACTGTTTAAAAATATCTATCAATGATATTTTCATCAGTTGATTTTGGATGAGTTTTAAATCAGACCATTAACACAATTACGTTAAACAAAACCTGTTTGAAATCACCAAAACAAAATAACCCAGGACATAATTTCAATGGAGCGCAAACTAGGAATACTAACCTTTGGCTAGGTGGTACGATTTCCAGTTTATGCCTACAATTCATGACGATAAGTCCAACGTCTTCAACTGTATTAGACCATCATCATAGTATGTGTTTAGCTTTAGTTAAAAACCTTTCAGAAACAGTGATTTGAATGACCGTTGTCATACGAATGAAAACAAAATCGGGATTTGGATACTCGTGCCCGAGGAGGTGCGGGTTCGAATACCTCCCGGGGAGGTTATACCCTTCCATGAAAATTTGACAATAATGTCGATTTTCCTCCATTGATTAGATAATATGGAGAAGTTTCCGGCCTTGTGGAAGGGTAGGTGAGTACTGGTTATAGACAATGGTCCAGGAAAGCTAGGTTAGGTGCGCTGGACGCCGTGAAATGACCTAAATTGTGTTGATACGGCGTTACCTCCAATAAATAAATAAATAAGAAAACAAAATAAATAGCAATATAGTCGGTTTTAAATATCAGAATAGCAAGGGTGAATTTAAACGAACATCAAAGAAGATTTGAAACAAATAATATTTGAATGCCAGCTCAAAACGTTTCGATGACATTTTGAGAATGACTTCAATAAGACTTTAGAACTAAAGGATATTGGCACAATTGGAATACACAATGAAAATTTTAATTTTAACAGTAAACGCTATTGTAATGAAATCACTGAATGTCAAAATGTAGTGCAAAATTACTGCAGCAATTATTTGCATAAAAACTAATCTAATTACGTTACCAAATACATGTGCTCTTAGACTAGTATATTTTTTGTGTACCGATAAAATAGCATTTTTTGGTTATTTTTATTATCAAACGGACAATTTGTGTTTTGATTAAATGTTGCATTAAACACAAAATATGATTTCAACATTTTTATTGTTTCTGTTATTGAGGTATTGTTGCAATTGTCAATGGAAACAAATCAACATTTCAGTTTTTTGTTATTCAAGTAACTTTGTTACACGAAACAGGCTGTATCATTTCAATGTGAAATTAAACATAAACGTCGCCTTGAGCAGATAATAGTATCTGGATTGTGTGCATTTTATGCAATCAAGTACAATTACACAATAATACTCGATTAAGTTTTCATATAGAATACAACATTCATTTTTGATCACGAAGAAAATATAATTCAAATGTGCTTTTAATGAATGCAAAAAACAAAAGAACCTTTGAAATCGGTCAACAAGTCTACGTAGATAAAATTGAGTATAAATCACAAATGCTAAATGAGGTTGATGATCAACATTCATTACAACATAGGCAAATTTGATTGCTCAGTAAAGATATATAGCGGCATCTAATTGCACAGAAAAAAGACTGTACGGGTATCATTTGAGATAGTTTTAGTTTTATCAAATCTATATGAAACATTATGTGCTATCTATTTCAAGCTTGTGTTTTTCTTCAAAGATTCCTTTTAATTTGCGTTTCACAATCTAGATATAACTATGTATGTGTAGCACTTTAATTGTCTCGGAAATATACATTACGTATCGCAAATACTCATTACGATATACCTTCCTATCAAAATAACAGGAGCTGATATTTAAAAAATCTTAGCTAAGTACACAGGAACGTTTAATGTCATAAGGAAATATAGGTAGACATAAACAGAAATAATTACTATAGAAATATTGGCAACAAAAATATTATATTTCGCAGTATTTTTAGAAGAAACCCATTTCCTTAAGCGATAAAATGACCGTTGTTTTATTAATGCATTTTTCTTTTACTGCCAATATCATAGTGTGAATGATGTCATTATTTTAGACAAACTTTGTCCTGACTTTTGTCGTTTAAACACAGTGAGGTTAATGACAAAAGTAAAATATAAGCAAGTCACAAATCTTATATACTAAGTGCTTTAAAGTCTGAGTGATTTCATATTAAATTAATATATATTTTTAAAGTTGAAAATTGGAAATCATTTACAAACCTGGAAAAGCATTTTGTCTGGGTAGCCTCTTGAATTATAACAAATTTCTATAATTCTTATCATCAAAAAAAGACAAGAAAAATCAACATTGTCCCAAAGAGCATCAGCTGGTCTGTTATAAAATGATCGTTAATAATCTTCTTCAAATTATTTCCTTATAGAATAACGCAAGTATACTTTTTAACTAAAACAACGTCATAGCTTTTTAGTATTTCATACGAAAGAAGCTTCATTGATTTATGGCAAACGTCATTTCAAAAATTAGAAAAAGCAGACAAAGATACAAAGCTATAAAATCAAAGGTTCAACATGTTTAGGCAAAGCAATTCATTAGGGGCCTCTACTTAAATTTCTTAAACTCGGATTGTGTGTTTCAAGTTATTTGGTTATAACATTTTCTTTTGTACACTTGGAAATATTGTAGATTTGTCCAACATAGCTGTGGTAACGTTTTTTTTAGATAAAGAGATTTTGAAGGATGAAATTTGAATTTATTTGAAGAATAAAAACACTTGAATATATACCGTCGCCATCGCCATCGTTGGTAAATTCAGCAATTATCACTCCAATTTGGCCTGACAAAATGTATCACAAAAATCTTTATGATAAGGTTTGATAATGTGAGACCAATACCGATAGTTCATTTTGAATTTTATGTCACAAATTCCAAGTCATAGATATTAATAGCCTCTGATATTTGAAACAGATATATCGTGTGAAGAAAAAACAAGAATTCATCAATATCTAATGTATCTAGCTTTATTAATTCAATTTCATGTCAAAATTGGTTTATCTTCCTACATAAAAAACTTCAATAAACAAACGGAAATTCAAGTTTCGGTGAAAGCAATATCTTGAAACGTAATATTTAGTGTTATGATATATGATCTGGCGTTTTTGTAACAAAATTGATTGTGTATGACAAATTTTAATGGCATTTTTGATGATTATGCAAAATCTACAGTTTACATTTTTGGTACATTTAGAGATTTACTGATAGTTCATAATCATTATTTTTTTGAAAATAGTCTAATAAAGAATTACAGGAGCGAGAATGGCCGAGTGTTTACGACGTTGCACTAGTAATCATTAGATAACTTCTCGTTAGTCAAAATCACATCCAAGCACTCACCACGTTGTTTCGTTGAGGTAGAAATTCATCCTAGCTTAGTAATTTGGGAACAATCGGGATCGAAAGTGATAAATAGCAGTTTTTAATACTGTTTTTACAATGTAGCTAAACTAGTTGAATAGGTAAAGAAAGATGATTTTTATAAAACATAGTATAAATCATATGTTGATAAACTAACTGATGCGAACTTAATAATTTTGCTTAGATGACTTGTTGTTTCTTTTTTATTGGTAAACGAGAATCAATGAATCCTAATACAGGATTTTGTAAGGACTTTCAGAGGCCACTGCTGTTATTTACTACGAGTATATGATGTACAATTTTACGGAAACCATGTTAAATTGATTATTCTAGAATGTCATAAGCTTGTATCAATTGTATACAGTATACATGATATTGCATCATTTTATATCTTTAATTTTGATGACATAACGTTATGGAAGAATTTTGAATGTACTACTCAATTTTTGATTTAGCTTGATGTTTCTATAATATTCTTGAATATTCTATGAATATATACATGGTCCTGGGTCAACTACTTTTCAGTCATACTCTTCAGTTACTAAGTCTAGTCATTCAATTACAGTCATTTTGGTGTTTATTATCAGACAATGTTAAAATAGTAGTATTTACATCTTTATTTAGATTTCAATTGTTACAATATTAATAGATTGAGTTCACATATTTGGATGCTTTACCAAGAAACCCAGGAATGGTGAATAAATAGACATTCAGCTGTTAAGTTTATTTTATTTATTTTTATAGGGTTAACGTCGTGTCAACACAATTTTTGGTCATTTTACGGAATCCAGCGCACCTAACCTATCTTTCCTGGACATTTGTCTATAACCAGTACTTACCTACCCTTCCACGAGGCCGGAAACTTCTTCGTATATCTTATTAAAGGAGAATAAATGATATTATTGTCAATTTTAATGGAAGGGTATAACCTCCCCGGGTGGGATTCGACCCTGTACCCCCTTCGGGACACGATATTCCAAATCGCGGCGCGTTACCAACTGCGCTACCGACCCGGGTTTTTATCTGTTAAGGTTTTTTTATAGTATGGATTTTTCTTCTGTTTGTGATTTTCAATAAAATTCTGCTTATTTAAAATAAATTTGTATTTGTTCATTGTAGTTTTTTGCTGGTTTCATTCCTTTTCTGTACCGTAATACTTTATATTGTAACCAACTCTAATATCTGGTTTTCTTATTTCTTGTACTGTGCAATCATAGTTTGGTGTAGTAGATGGATTATTTGGTCTTATAAATGGATGTCTGGTGACTTTTCATTTCTATCTCATTTGGTTTCTATTAAGAAGAAAATTTGGGTCGGTAAATTTATAGTCTCGCTTATATTCAGCATATTATTCTTCATTTTATTGACCCAGAACGGAGTGCATTTTTCATTTATCATCATCTGTTTCAATACAATGTCTGTCTACGAAATGTTTAGCCTATTTGTCTTTCAGTCTGGTTCAATAGAGCAACGTATTCATCAAAATTGTTAGTTGATCCTTCTGAACGTGTGTCATTTATCTGGTACAATAAAACATACTGATGGCATTTTATGAAACCCTAAGTCTTGTAAAAGTCGAAGAACTAAGTTTCTGGGTCAACTACCAATTGTTTTGTACGTAAAACAGTTCATAGTCCTAGAGCACAATAGCGTGGAATCAAATTATGAATGCGTGATATACATTCCACAACAAGTCAAGATCAAGATAAACACTGGCAAGGTGTTGCTCATGTCAACTCCTGTATAACATTGTATACAAATCAATATCCTGGATTTGTTGCTGTATATCACAATTACATAGTATAGACATTGTTTCAATTAATAATGATAACTTCTTGTAGCAAGTGGTTTAAATTATGTTTCAATCAATTTGAAATGCATGTTTGAACGCCAACTGACAAACTGAATATACCAGTTTTAACTTAAACAATGCAAGATATTAATTTCTGTTATCATTTAATTAAAGTTAACTAAACAATTGTGTTGATCATTAATATTTGTCATAAACACTTGACTTTCAACCATTAAAACAATCAAGTAATTTAGCTCACTAAAATTTAGATCTCTGTTATCCCAACCATAATAGGAATTGGTTGGATCTAGTTTAGTATGTGTCAAATGTTTCTTAATGAGAGAAAGTAGAACGTTGTTCGCGTAGTGTAATGTACTGAGGAATCCCCGGAAGTACGTTTATGTGATTTAATCTCTTCACTTCATACCACTCCTGTAGTTTAAAATAGACGTGAAGCATACCACACAGACGACACAACAACGGAACTAACAAAGCGCTGTTCACATGCATGATGAAATCATTATGAGTATATTCGACTTTTTTCTTATTGTTGGTCCTCAACAGTCAGAATAAGTATTATTCCAAGTGTGTTTACATATGTAATGTCAATGTAAATTTTAACTATAAATGCACTAGATAATTATGTTTTCTGTTACAGCAGACGTATTGTCGATGATGATGACATTATTATATTTTTTGAAGGTCTCTACATGTACAAAATTGACGTTTTATTATTAGAATGATACACATTAAAACCAGTTTATCTATATATAGAAGTTATGAATGAATAAGTGTCATATATTTGCCTTTATTAATAAAATGATACATCGTTTGATTTGAACTTTATGGAAATATGTCATCGTGAATTATATATATATATAAAGTAATGGTGATTCAATTACATTTAGATCTTTTCTTATTTGTGAAAAATATTTAATTCTGTTGTTCACAAATGAATATTCATTACATATGATATAAACCCGCGAAAAGGCGTAAAATCTAAGAAGTATTGTCTAAAATCGTAATAATACATTTAATTATAAGTATCTGCTACCTTCACCCCATTTGTGTATGATTTTGAAGTGTTACATTAAATGTAAATTCCCTGTATATTACGGTATCATAAACCCTTTAAACGTAGTAGTGATTTTTAGAAACATAGTTTTAAGGCAATTCTTGACAACCAAAAGTAATAAACAGTTCAGATATGTCAAGGAAATAAGAAAAATCACAACTTGAACAGTTTTTTCCCGACACGTTTCCTAAACGTCATTCGTTATATAGTTGCATACTTTAATATGATTGACTGTTTGAAACTTTGGAATCGAATTGAACAAATAAAACCAACATTGTATAGTGTTCAGCAATTTTTATCCAATCACTTTTGTCGTTCCTGTATTTCTATATATTTTGAATTGAAATGTTTACATCACAATTTTGCTGTTGAAAACTTTAACATAATCAATTCATATTGGTAAGACAACGAGACTAGTTGAAACTTTAATAATTGTTACCTGTGTGCAAATATCATAGGCAGCCTACAGAGTTCTGAGCCAAAAACACTTTTGTCATACATAAAAGGTATATAGCTCGAGTAATTCACCTTGTACGCATATACACTGCCTTTGACTAGGAACCGTGTTAGCCGTCATTGTTGTCCTTTACATGTTTGTTATGTTTTTATTTAAGCAGTATAGTATTTAGACATAAGCTTCTAGTCAGTAGATGTTAGATCCGAGACGTGAAATATTAGATTTCAAAAGTGTTTGAGAATATTGATATTGAATATTTAAAATTACCGAAGAATTAATTTATTCAATTGAATTGTTCAAGCGACGTCAAATTAGCAGATTATATTTTGTAATGCTGATGAAATTTGATGAATTGTGAATAAAATGAATAATAAAACCGTCTAGTTTTCTGAAATGTTCACTCCACTAACTGATTTATGTATTCGTTTATTATTCAACTACTTCACTGTAATACATAAATGTCGTACATATTGAGTTAGAAATGAAATTTATTGTTATGTATTTAGATCATTTATATCAATATAAGCAAAGATGGTGGAGGCGAGGGAATTATTGTATTCATTGACATTTACATTAAACACAGATATTCAATAAGCCTAAAATCGAACATTTATTTCATCTCGTATATCAACTTTAATGTCTTTGTAGCACAAATCCATTGAACGTCAGAACAGTCGATTGTCACATAAAACTAAAATAAATTCATCTGGTAACTCAGAGCATCAGATGGTACTTTACAATCAAATGTTAATTAACTGAACGAATGATGATGGACGATAAGCAATCCTTGTTTAAATAAACGACACTCCCTTGTTAATACGGGTCAGATTGAGTTCAGATAGTGTAGCCCATATATACCTTAATGTTGTAATAAATGATCAACAAATTAATTAAATATGTATAAAAAGAAGACATTCATTGTATATTTATTCAATAGACTTCTGTAAAGACATGTTTATAGTCTTGATGTTATTCTAGTGTAGTGTTGTTTTCACGAATGATATTCACTTGGTGTAAAGTTATCTTGCTGTCTGTCTTTGTTTGTCAATGGTTACATGTACATAGCCAATACCTCAATATTTAGTCAACGTATATTCTTTTTCATGCATCCATTCCGTTTGACACAATTGTTTTACCAATCGTTGTGGAATGAAAAATGTATAAGTTTTTAAAGCACTTGTAAATCAGGATCACATCTGACAAAAGTTTACAGCAGTTCCACTCCAATTTATTTTCTTTGTAGAAAATCGGCATTTTCTGCTACAAATGGTGTGATACATGTAGGTCGATGGTTTAGAATCAATAAATACAGTCCATGGATATCTAACCCTATCAGTTTCTAGCTTAAACACCATCAAATCCCAGACATAAATTCTACATAACACGGCTTAACTATAGTAACAGTATGTTGTTATTCAGTATTCACGTTTTGATTTATGGTTATGACATGAGCGATGACGGTACAAACAAAACCGTTTCAACTATAACCGTGGCAGTCTTAGCGGTTTCATATCTATAAATTAATTATTTCTTTTATAAGAGAAAAACATCTGTAAACTTTTGGTACAAACAATAGTTTTGTCTTTCACAGACATGCGTTAGAACATAAGACAATTAGTTTTAGTACGACCAGTAAAACTTATTAAAACTGTTATCTAATGTATGTTTGTATAACTGATTTAGTGGGCAAAAGCGGCGTCTTAACTTTGACAAGTCATAAACCATTTTGATAACTACTAGTAATCGTACAGTAAAATATTTATTAAAGCCTATGAGCCTCCAGTTGCATACCCGATACGTTTATTTGTGCAATTCTGTGTTTTAGCATTGTGAATATCAAACAAGTTCTCATTTATTCCAGCATTAAGAATTGAAATTTCCCTTACATTGTGGTCATGAGTGTTATTTGAAGTAAAAATTGAATAATCATTATGGAAAAATGCAACATGTTTGGGTTTGCATTAGCGGTTGTCTAAATTTATTTCAATAACTGTACAATAAAATGTATAATTACAATTGCTGCAACAAATGTTTGATTGCAGAAATCTTTACTTGATCAATAAAAAATATCATTATAATGTACCATGATTTTATTTAGAAATTCATTTCACATCAATATTGAGCCATTTAAGATTAGAGAATAAAATGTTATCACGAGTGTTATTTGAAGTAAAATCTGAATAATTAATATAGAAAGGTGCAACATTATCGAGTTTGCATTAGCGGTTGTCTAAATTTATTTCCATAACTGTACAATAATAATGTATAATTACTATTGCTGCAACAAAAAAGTGATCGCATAAATCTTTACTTGATAAATAAAAAAACCCATTAAAATGTACCATGATTTTATTTAGAAATTCATTTCACAACAATATTGAGCCATTTAAGATTAACGAATGAAATGTTATACAATTTATGTATTCCTTTTTATGTAAAACAGCTTTCTAATAATGGGACAACGCGTTTATATCGCGGTCTTTTATAAGAACAATAGCAGGGTACCAAACAAACGCACTAAGTTTTAAAGAAGCATTAATGATTTTAATGTACAAAATGGGAACCAAACAAAACAATTTTGTTCGAAATAGTAATACATTCACGCAAAATATGTTCTTTTTCAGCTCATCTGAATGTTTATAAAATCGGAACAAACCACAAAATGCTTGACTCACATAGCAGTCAATAATTGATAGCCCAAATGAACACTGACTTTGTAAATGATAGTCACACCATCTGCTGACAAGCCTATTCCACATTAATTGACGATTTTGTTGTTCGGTTTATACAATACACCGTTAAAAGCTCAAACGATCATGTCATTGTCCTCTTATCATAAAGTACATTATATAAAAGTGTTCCAAAATTGACAACCAAACAAAAAAAACTAACAAATATAAGTCCTTGAATATATGTAACCCGCAAACAAAAACATTGTTGCTTTTCTCATCAGAACAAACGAGGTACACACAAACATTACAGTATCAATAATGCCCAAAATCACTTGATCAATCAATCCTATTCTCTGTATGCACACTTTACATTATAATGGCACATGTTTGTATGTACAACAAGTAAACATTCCATAAATGTGAAATTCTAGATGAAGTCTATTTGGTTAAGACATTTGTTATTCAATGTTATATTTAGATCAAGTATACTATTTATACTGGTGACCTTTTAGAACTGTTTGTATGATTCCAGTTTTGTCTGCTGGTAAATGTATTCATTGAATATCTTTCTGATCTTGTTTGTCCGTTTGTACGTGTTACTCTAAAGTTGTACATTCTTACTGGAGTTTTGGTCGAATCTTGAAATGGACTATGACATCTGCTGAATGCAGCACGAAATTCTTGTCGAAACTTTCCTGAAATTACAATAAAGTTAATCATAAATCTATACTTAATGACAAATTTATAGAATCTAGTTGCAACTCTAAAATTATTTAAAAAGTGCAATGTTAGTCGCATGATGTAGTTGGGTTTTCTTATCGACGGATATAAATGTAAAAAGCTATTTTGGTGTCATTTGCTCATTGCAAAGGTACACCTAATATTGCATTCAGATATATGTATCCAAGTTAAATATTAGAAACTTAAGCATTTGCAAAATCGTCCGGTTAGAAGCGCCAGCTTTTGCAATTGATCCAAACGAGTTTTAATTTTAAACAAGTACAATTCTAATCACTACTTCTGTTAGATTAAGAGCAATTATTTGTTAAAAATCATCACATGAAATTATAAATAATTTAATTATTTAACAGAAACGCTCAAAAGGAAAATATCATCTCGTTTATTTTACAACCTTTAAGAATATGTATGTCATTCTATAACATGCAAAGCCACGTGAAAACCTCCTGTTTCATTTATCGTGATTACATGAAAATGTCAGAGGAATCCGACTGAAGCGTTCTTTTTGAATAAAGCCAAGGAAATACATCCTGCTTCAATTATCGTGTGATGATTTTAGCAAATTGGCGGATAATATTTACGCTAATTTATCATTATTGTTTGGCATTATACAAAATATAAACAATTATCTAGAGAAATCTAGGTCGAACTTAGCAATCATACTTTGACTTGTAACATTGGTACAAAAACTATTTTCTGTAGTAGTGTTGTTACTAAACAGCTCAATAAGTACCACGTTTTAAGAGTTATTTACTTATAAAAATTACTCAAATGGTAAATATGTTAAGCTGATTACCCATTTTGTACAAACAAATGACATTGAACTGGCATGAATAACAAGTTTGTTTTTACTCCATGCTAATATCATTTGACAAAGATATCTGTTTTTATCATTTACAAAGTGAGCTTTGTTTTAGTTCTACTTTTGTTTTAGTTTACGATATAGAGCTAAGTTAACGTCCAAGTAAGCAATGGATGCCATTTTAATATACGACTATACTCGAATGTATAATACAGTAAATAAATCACGTGGCAAGGGAACAATGATTATTGATAAACAGTAATTGAAAGAATGTTTACCACTCATGAAGTTATAGATGATTGGGTTCAAAGCACTGTTTAAATAACACATTCCACGTGATATCAAAGCATATGTTATAACAACATAATCATCCCATAAATACAAGGTGCCATTGAATCTGAAAATATAAATATAATAAACTACAGAGCTCCTGAAGTAACATTTTGAGATACAGTTTTCACACTAATTTTTTAAACGTAATTCATGTTTAAATGAAATAGTTGTGAAAACATAAAGTATTTCAAAATGTTTAGGGGCTTCGTATTGTTTTAATGATACAGACGAGCACCATAACATTATATTCAAGCTGTCTAGTAACAGATTTCAACTTAAAAGTAATCTTTAAAAAAACTTACACATATATATTGAAACGTTTTTGAAGCTGTAAGGCACTGTTCTGTTAGAAGAAAATATACTTACTTCATATTTATATACCACCGTAAGTATATTTCATGTATATCCTATAAGTAACGATATAGATGGTTTTAGTGCATCTGGGGACTTTTAATACATATTTCCTGTAATCTTTATGCAAGTCTGTCGTACAATTTACCAAGAATTCATTTTCTTTACATATCAAAGATATATATAAAAAACAGTGAGCATGTAGCATTAAAACATATACGAAATAACATTAGAAATTATATTGTTTAAGGAAAGCACCCGGAGCGATAACATAATGTGCTGACATTCAGGAAAACGTTTAAAAGTGATATATATCACACTTTGTTAAGTAGTTATTTACATATATCACGAACTGCAATGCATATACGACAAGAAATTGCTATGTTTGACCTTCAAGTCTAAACAATGATGAATTTATATACAAGGTATAGAAAATAACTCCAGACAGAATTATCACATTTTGTTTTGCCTAACAGGGGCATCTCATGGAAATATCTGGGCCAACTACATTATAACACGAAGACACAGTAATCAAAACTGATTCAGATAATATTCTTACACAATCTCTAAAAGAAGATTGGTTTTGTAAGACAATTATTAGTATTAGTGATAGAAATTTAGTTTGGAAAAAAGCTGTCGGCATTGAAAATGAGTTTATCCTAAAAAATCAGGATTTTGTCACAGAACTTTTGAAAGTCGCTGTATATTACAAGCATACTTACTTCAGAATGTTAAACACATGTAAAGGAAGATAACACGAAGCAAACAATGCTACTATAGTCATTAACATCTTAGCAGCTTTTCTACGTGTATTTAACTGACTATCTTGACGTGAACCTGCCACTTGTGTTCTTCTTCCTGAAATAGACACATTAACATGTTTATAGAAAGGTAATATTTACAGCACACAGGTAAATGGAAAATGACGTTAATGTGTCTCATCAACCATACAAAGTAAGAAATCGTCTTTTTGACATGAGAACCAACCTCATGTTTAAATGTATCATAAATTCACCTCATTATTCCGGTATCAGTTCAACTGGGATGATGTTACACCAACCACATGAAGTCGTTTGATATTCTATCGCAATATCAAGCTTATCATTAGAAAATGTAAACAATTAAACTACTTAGCGCATTGGTTGAATATGTTTAATTTGGTTGATATTTTAAAATTAACCTTCGGTGGATTATTTTATATGAATAAGATTTAATAAAAGTACAATATATTGAAGTGACCATGTCAATTTTACTTCTACATTTTTCCTCGTGGCTAATAACGTTTTAATATTAGAGTAAATAATTGAAAATTAATTGGATTAATTAGAAAAAGAAAATGTTATCTTAGTAATTACTTTAATCAGAGCCAGACTATCACTTCTGTCATAGAACAAGTAATTAGTCTTGAAGGCATTGAAGAAAATTAAAATTATATAAAATAGAGAACAAATGGTGATTTATTTTTCTCTTAAAAATGAATGATATACTTTTAGTACTATCACAAATTTCCAGAGCTAAAATCATCCTTAATGTGTATCAATTTGAGTAACGTAGTCAGTTAGTTTTATTAACAGAATGACGTCAGATGATTGCAATTACATCAAGTCAGTATTATTTTAAGCCAAGAAAAGTTACACTTACGAGGGAGTTAATTGTTTCTTTAAAAGTTCTCTTTACGAAAATGCTCTCTTTTTTATTTTTTATTGGTTTTGATTTGATACAGAGGTTTTTCTTTATTTTCTGGTTAGCTTTGTATAGATTGTAAAGGTGGTGTTAACTTAAATTAACAAAAAAAAAGTGGGAAAATTTATATTTTTTCTCGAAATTTTAACTTTTATCTCGTTGAAAAAACTACAAAAATTTAGAGCTCCGTAGACTAGTCTGTTTATCTCAGTCTGTAGAGAGCCTGACATCGAATCATGAGGTAGGTTCGATTTCCGGACATAACCTATTTACATTAGCTGAGATTTGTAATGCAGTATCTTCTAAAGTCCATTATTCTGCCTACATATGTTTCCAATAGGACCGTTATGGAACTCTTAAAAAGTTAAAAGCTTTGGTCAAGAGGGTAATGCCTGTCTAGGTAACATGACAAAAATCAATGACGCGAAACTTGATTAAGAAAAACGTTGCACTGCGTCGAAAGACAACAAAACCATTTAATTACAATTAAAATAATAAGATCCGAAAATCACTTACCGGAATTAAGACGACTGTTGACGTTTTCTGGAAATGTGTCTCTCCATAATCGATAAGCAATTGTTGTGTACGTGAAAAACATAAGACACATTGGAACATCATACAAAACAACCATTAAAAATATCTGATAATACTTCTGTTGTTCGTATGGTAAAGTTTGACCACAATATTGTAAGTAACTTGTCACATATTCTGGATACAAACGATGTAGTTTCTGATACAGTAATTCTGGTAAGGCCATACAGACAGCGGATATCCAGATAGCTATGATGAAGATGGTCACTGTCGTGGGATTTAGACGACGACGTAACGGATGACAAATAGCAAAGTATCGTTCAACAGCAATGGCACCTAGCGTCAGTACAGAAACAGCAATTGACACAGTCTGAAATGTAAAATAGAAACTTAATTGTAACAGTTGTAGAATAAAGTCATTTATCATTATAAATAATTCCGGTATATGTCTGGAACAAGCTGAAAGGTTTTATACATGGGGCATCTAACATCTTTATTAGTTCACATTAACATGCAAAGTGTTCTGTCCTCACAACATAGATGAGTAAGATAAAGCAATGCATCATTACTATTTCAGATTTTTTAATGCTAGTGAATAATTCATACTCATTAAGTAGCAAAGCTGTCAATAAGATATGTATCGTTTAGTAATTTTATGTCGTTAAGATTGTTCTTAAGACTATGGTCTGATATTGCTGCACATTCAAATAATGCTGAAATAGCAATAATTCTTTGTTACTTTGCAAACGACCTTCAGTGAAATTACTATAAAACCCAGAACGTGGCACTATCGCTAGTTCAGTTTGTTTTTATTGAAGAATTGTTTCAATATAACTCCAAACCGGGAAACAGTACCACATTAATGATCAGTTTTACTTGGAGCAGATTTTTATAACTCTGATGAAATATAAAGAATAAAACACCACACACCACACACAAACAAAAACTTCGCTTTGATGTGTTCCATATTTGATACAATTTAGTATTCACTAACGTGTATTCACGTCAAAGCTGGATTAATTTTTATTAATATATAAAAAGCTAAACCAATATTGATCTCTGTACAAAATGCATTCAAACAAACAGTAGAGTAATTAAAATTCATTGTCTATGCAATGGAGAGAGAAACAAAAAGTGTCACAGAATAAAATCGTCTCAGATAAAATAAAATGCATTGCATATACCATAAAATGACGGTTTTTATGTCCAAATTCTATAAAGCAATTCAGGTCACACCCGGAAATCGAATCCAAGATTCAAGAATTCATAATCAAAAGGTCTACCAATAAAATTGATAAAAGCCACGTTTATTCTTTAAGTATATTAGATATTTAGTGTTTCTGTAATAGTATCACTTTATGAAAACATATTTAATTACAGCAAACATAAAAACTGTCTCTAAAGTGGGTAGGTTTTTTTAATTTAATATGCATTCGGGACATTTTTCCTAAGTCTAAGATTGACAAAGTGTTCATTTATGAAAATAAAAAACCTGTTATAAGATCAAACTATATACATTTTTTGTTAACAATAATAATCAAAGTCGTTATTGAGCTTAATTGTGTAATTTAAAGGAATATAGTGTCTTTTCACAACTATTTATCTTAAACACGTAACATAAAAAAGACTTTAATAGTAAAATTAGTTCTGGTATGCATGATCAGTTGTTTCAAAATAAAATCCAAGAACTTTTGGAGGACATTTGAAGTTAATCGAATCGTGGAGGCTGTCACAGGTTATTCCCATCCGTAATTATTTTGATTTTCCACCATAAATGGAATTTATCATACAGCAACATTGTGTTCAAGGGCATTTTGGAGGACTTTGCTTAATTTTGACATCATTTAATACTCTTATAGAATACGTTCGTGTTCGGACTGTTTGAAAATATCTATAAATGATATTAACATGATTTCATCAGACGTTTTAATGATTTTTAAATCAAACATCAAGACAATTATGATGTTTATCAAAACTTTAGCTTGTTTGTAATCACTAAAACAAAATAACCCCAAACATATTCTCAGTCTAGAGCAAACTAATCTGAATATTAACTTTTGGCTGGGTGGTTCGATTCCCAGGTCATGTCAACATTGCATGCGATATTCTCACATCTTCCACTGTATTGGAACATCGTCATAGTATGAGTTTAGCTTTTGTAAAAAATCTTTTCAGAGAAAGTGAGTTGAATGAACGTCTTGATATGAATGAAAACAAATGAAATAACATTATATAGTCAGTTTTAAATTTCAGAAAAGCTTATACAGTGCCATCCAAAAAATAACTTTACAATTTTATAAAACTGGGTATTCATTGATACCATCAGACTTTATATCAGATGTTTTGAAGTACATGTAGTAGGATGTTTAAAATGTATTGTGACATTAGAAAGAAGATTAATGATACTAAATAAAATTAAATTGTTATAGAAGTGGTTGTACTTAAAGTTACAATACTATTTCTCATATATTGGTAAAAATTAAGAGTAAAGGTACTTATGTATGGTACTGTATAATTTGTTTTATTGTCTTGAAGACTAAAACATAAATCTTATTTGATCGTCTGAACTATGAAACACCTACTTAACTCTAAGGCATTTTTCATGAAAATACTTTATGTACTAAATGACCAAACTTTATGACAGTTTTGTTGTTTCTTAACTTCGAGAACAATCTTCATATCAATACTAAAGACGGATCATAATTTGACTTGTAAATGTAATTGACCTAAATCACCGCCCACCAGTTTATGTTGTTTACCGGCATCTAGATATGATGATAATAAGATTATCAGATTCATGTCAAATGTCAAGCAGTACAAAGATGATGGAATGTAATATGTGGTAGATATGTGGAGATATAGCATTTATTTCAAGCCTAACCACATAGATATGACTGAAGAAAAGTTATAAAGTGGACAAGGAACGCCTACAACAACGGCATCTGATCGAAAGCATGTTAAAGTCAAAGTACTGATGGGGAGGTTCTTCTAAACACAACGCCATACTTTGGTAACAAAACGTAAAAAAGTAAAGCAAAGGTTTTTCTTGTTTTTACAAGCGAATGCAAATTGCTGACTCTACTGATTGTTAACTGTCTTGTACCCTGATAGGGAACCGTCCGAAAAGTATTACATATGACACTGTGTGACTTCGTCTGTAAAGCACCATACATTAGTTGGCGATTTATGATAAGTCTTATGTCAAACAGAACAGAGAATTGTAAATTGTCTGTGACAGGAGGTCTAGATTTTATTGCTGTTGTGAAGGTTATTGCTAAATGGACATGGAAACATAATAACATTGGTAATAAAAACAGTATCTCTTACCACAATACAACATTAAAAGGACGACCATATCTTTATGTTCACGCCTGGATTAATCGTAAAGTAGCATTTATGATTAACCAAGCAGATATAAATATACAGGAAGGTGAAAACATATCAAGAACTGCAACAGTAAAGTCGAATACTTCCCATGCAGACAAATGATAAAAGGGGGTTGATTTTAGATCTTTATTAGGACTTTTTGTTATAAAAGGGACAGCAGAAGCAAATACCTAAACCCAAAGCGTTTACCTTCCTTGGAAAAGACAATGACATAACTATTTTCACTGTAGGTTTAAGCAGTTTTAGAGTAAACCAGTCTCGTAAACAGATATCATATAGACAAATGTCGTATAGGAACTTTTTTCAGGTCACTCCGAGGGTCAGATCGAGATAAACTTTTGTCGTCCAATCAATGCGTGGCTTTTATCTAGAAAAAAACACTATTAATAGCATCTTGATTTCGTTATTTCTTTTTTTTTATATCTAAGCAGTATAAAAAAAGTTGACGGGGTGATATTCACAGGCTGTGATTGGGCAGCTCTTTTCAAATTGCGTGACGTAAAAGATGTAAACGAGTTACTCAACATAATGATTGCGTCATGAACATTATAATGAGAAATAAATAAAAAGATCAACTGAACCCTCATAGAGCAAATAACCAGATCTTAAATTAGCGAGTTGTTGTGCGGGGAATTTTAGATCGGGGTTTAATCAGATTGAGGATACACCAACTTCACAACTTGCTCCAACAGGTTCATATGAGAACAAACAATGAGTTGTCATAGTGAAAATAGCTTCAATCATTCTTCGACAATGTAAAAGCAAAGACGCACAAACACATACAATAAAAAATCTGATAGCATTACCAAGGTAGAAGACGAGTACTCATTGACTTTACAGAGGTCAGGGCAGCTGAAGGTTACTCAGCAAGTAAAACGATGACAGAAATAAAAAGAAAGACCCATCTGTTATACGCTGAACCAAAATAACTATATACCACAAGACAATTTTAAGCATAAAGACAGGAATATAACAACCATTAACATAAATCTGAGACAACATAGATGTCTTATTCCAAATTTGCGTAGGTTATATAATTATACATGTATAACCATGTGTTTATATTTTATACAAAGAGAGTCATTGTGACAGAGTGGTTACAACTTTACATTGACCATCTACAAATGACAAATATTGCATTAATTAAAAACCCGCTATATCATGTGACTTTTTATGATCAGTGCGGGTCAAAAATATATAAACTGATAGATCGCCAATGAAAAAAGATTTTTTTCTTCCATTACGTTCTATTATTATATATCTAGTGAATCTAACCAATCGACAATCTGCAATTGTACCACGTAGTCGTCCAATGTATTCCTGTTTTGGATAAAAATATATTTATTTCGTATTGGACGGTTGGGTACATATGCACTAAGCGATCTGATGAGAATGGCTGTGATTGCTTTGCTGGGGATGATGGCGATGATGATTATTTCAAAGTAAACGAAAGATATATAATATAAAGTTATTATACATTTTACTGTACAATACGCCATATATTTGGACACGTGCACAGCTTGAAATGTCATATTGGACTCGCCTATTGGCTCGTCCTATATGACTTTTCAAGCTGTGTACTCGTCCCAATATATTTTCGTATTGTACAATAAAATGTATAATAACCTATAATAATTTCACTCTTAGTTGTAGTTGTTGGACAGCGTGGAGTAAACACTCCTTGTAAGAAGTAACTACTTTATTGGAACAAAAACTGTACTTTTTGATAAAGTGATATGACATGCTATCTTACGGTTTCAATACGTTGATTCAAGTAACTAAAAGTAAGGATGTTATGCAAATACACGTTCTACATATAAATTACATTAACGACAGAAAACGCAAGTTTAATTTCCTAGTTTCTTGTTTTCATTATATATATATATAAATTGACATGCTATTTCACCATTTTGTTGGCATTCTACTAGCGATTAAATGTAAAGAAAGGTTAATGCAAACCACTGATGAGCGTAAAAAAATATGTATGTCACATTCATGGGAATAGTGACACAATAGTCGGAGGCGCTAGAGGATCGAGGGGACTAGGGATTGAACCCACGAGGGACACTGATAATCTAATTGATTTGATAAAAAATCCTCTGGTTGTTCTACTCTACCAGGTGTAAACTGGTATTGTGAGGGATTCTCTTGTCTGAAAGTGATTTAAATAATCAGAAAATAACATGCAAAATTGTTAAATTGAATCAGAGGAGTTATATAAATTTCCTTAGTCGAATGAAAACGTATATGGAAGCAGACTAAAAAGCGCACTTTAACTTTTAAATTTCGTAAGAGTATGGTAAGCAGCAATGTTTAGAATACATTTTATAGTTCCCTAGCTACCATTATACAAGAAAACATTAATACACGAAATACACATAATTACACTCCCCAACAATTTTCTGCACTCATAGTTCATTTGTAATAACTATGTACATTATTTTACTATTTTATGTAACTGTAGGATTAATTAGTATAAGTGTAATCTTTCTTGGTTGTTTTTAGACTTTAGATTTCTTCCTAGCCTTGAGCTACAACAATTACTTACTTATGAATACTTAGAGAAAACCTAAACCTTATACGTAATCTCGCCCACACAAAGTAAACTCCAGTCTCCACACCACGCCAACTATGTTCGTATTATTTAAAGTCTAGTTTAAACAAAACAATCAATATTTAGAATAAGGTTCTTAGACTTTTATTACACTCCCAAATATTTATATGTGCATTAAAATAGTTCCAAAATTGACTTTCAAATTTGAATTATTTTCTTTAAACATACAGTGTCCACCAAAAGTCTACGAAACAAAATCCTGTTTTTAACAGAAATATTTTCACATTTACCCATAAAAGAAAAACAGAATGAAAAAAGTCATCTGAGCAAATCAACATTAATTAGTTTATTAACATATGATTCAATTTGTGTATCATAAATAAGCTTTACTATTGTAAAAATACTTTAAGTATGAATTATTATTATTATTAAATACCAAATTGTATAGCGCTCTTTTCATATTGAACATATGTTCAAAAGCTCTTCTTAATCATATGTATAATTAGGAATTAACTAAATAAAATTGAAAATTGTTAAGAGATAAAAAAATAAAATGTAGACTGATATAAAACTAAGAATTAATGATCAAAAAGTGCTCATAGCAGTTAAGAAACTAGTGGGGTTTTAACTGTAAAATATAGTGAAATGAGTAATAATGGACTGTAGGTAGATAGGCAGCCAAATGGTTGATTGGGAATCTGGCTAGATGCCCTGAAAATCCATGATTGCAAAGTGCAGTTGGATTCTAATCCAAGACTCACGCCCGAACATCCATCAGCATCAGTGCTTGCACATCCCATCAACCATCATGTATTTATAGTGGTCAGACAAAGTAATGATAAGATTATCAATAAAGACAGCTTAATAAAAGTACAAAAACATTTTAATGGATCAAGAACTTTTAAAGGGCACTGTACAATTTGTTCTTCGAATTTCTTATAATATCATTGAATTTGTATTCTGTATATAAGTGTATAATTATATTCATCTATAACAATAGTAACATTCACTATCAGGTGCCTCAAGCTTCAAGATATTTGTTCTTATCATTAAATATTCATACATCTACGTCTTTAGACCAAAATCAGATGCAGTGATGTCGACTACAGTGATTTTTACATGTCTTGACTTAAAACACCTCCAGGCAGTTCATCTTATTAGAATTTTAGACATGTTGACTTTCTGATTTACAAAATAAATATACATCATGTATATAAAGCCTGTTTCAGCTGTTTTACACAATTTTAAGGTTTAAAGCCCCAATTCCAAGATTAGTATTGTCCATGAATTGCAAAGAAAAAGGTCAGTTATCTAATTAAATACTTTTTTCAAATATCTCGTATGAAAAAAAAGCGTTTTAAATAAATGAAATTTTCGCTTAAATATGTTTGTATCAATTATTGCCTAATTGGTGAACCAAATTATAGTTCTATATTATTATATTATTATTATTAATTATATTATTCTCAACTGTCAAAACATGAATAATTACACGGTGACTACGTGCTCTTTGTTTAACACTCGTAATATCGAGATAGTGTGTAATCATTCACCGTGAAATTATTCTAACTTTGACAGTTGAGAAAAAATGGACTATAACTAAGTGGAAATGAGGCTTATTGCTTAATAAAACAACAGGTAAAGTGCAGTTTAAAGTCTGCTTCCATATACATATAAAGCCGACTTTTGTGCGATAATCCCTGATTACTGAAATCACCCTCAGGTAGGTGATCCCTGACAGTACCCATTTACACCTGGCTGGATAGGAACAACTGTAAATTCGTGCTGAAGTGAATTAGTAGTGCCCAAATGGCGAACCAGGGACCTCTCGATTTTTAAGCAAGCGTCCTACCACTCTATAGTTCATTTTTTCTCAACTGTCAAAACATGAATAATTTTACAGTGACTTCATGTTCTTTGTCTAACAGTTGTCGTATTACGATAGTTTGTGTTCAATCATCGTGAAATCATTCAAACTTCTACAGCAGAGAAAAAATGACTATAGCACTTGTGGTCACCCAGAGGAACGTGCTTTTGTCCGTGCACATAAATGAGAATCAATAATAATTTCAATGACGGACAATAACATAATTTAAGAAATCAATCCACGTTATATATTGGTATTATTGTATTAATATAATGTTAAGTCTGTTAGTTTGACATCAGAGGTACGTTCAACAATGCGAGCGCTCGAGCGACAGCCTTCTTTGCGAATAGTTAGGCTATTGAACGATTTCAAGCGCTCGCTGTAAAATCCCAGATGGCGTCAAACACGACATTATTGAAAATAGCGGGTAGGGTCACAATTATTTCTGCTGATACATGAGATCTATTACATTTTTTTCTTATATAAATCATTATGATACAATTTACTGTACCAAATAAATTCTATTATATGTATTGCGAGGATATGTTATGTGGAACAAGTAACACACAAGTTTGCGTCCCACATTTTAGGAATAATTCTTTGAGATAAAAAATATTTTTTTCCAGCCGCCATCTTTAATATATAAGCGAAACACCTCTCGAGCTGATTCGCGAGCGCTCGTGCGGGCGCCCGCGTTCAGAACGAGAGCGCTCGATGTCGCCTCGAGCGCTCGAATTGTTGAACGCACCTCTGCATAGATGTAATAACGTATTTGACTGAAATTTCATTATACGAATGACAAATTTCATTGATGTTCCGATTTTTGTTTTGATCTAAGACTCACTTATAAATACGTTTGATGAATTAATTGGGAATTGCTTGAACAGTACACGCAATAAATAAATTGAAGTAAACAATCCAAGCACATCTTCAGTAGAATTCATCTTTAAAATTAGACAAAAGAAATTCGTATTCACTGGAATGTTAAATTAAACACGTAAACAAATACGACTTGAATGATTACCAGTTAGAAACAAACACAATAGAAGTACTATCAATATGAGATTAGACAAACAATTCAAGGTCTTTTCACCATCTCAATTTATTGTTTACTACACCTTGTATTCTTGCAGGAATTTAAAGTCCCTATAACAAGTATAACACTGTCCATGGTCAGCAAAGAAAAACAATCATTGAACTTGTACTTTTTTAACGTCGTATTCAACACATATTTAGATCATATATACGACGACCAGCTCTTCCTATTATAGGTTTCCTGGACATTTTTCTATCACCAGTACTAACGTATCCTACCACGAGGCCGACAACTCATGTTTATAGGGTATGACCTACCGCGACCGGGTTGGAACCCCCCAATCTCCGGATTCGAAGTCAGACATGCTAACCATGCTAACCACTACTCCACGGCCGCGGCATTTAACTACTACAACGAAGTTTTATTTTAAATATTTTTAAATTGTTAACTTAATGAAGTTTAAACTTAAATATTCTCATGTGATTTTGCATTTCAAAGTGAAAGTAGACTAAAACCGAAAGTAAAGTTTGTAAAAACATAACACAATAGATGTTATCAAATATGTTTATAAAGAAGTTTTGTGATAGGAAACAATTCTTACAAAATTATACAATTAAGCTCTAAAATATTTTGGATTATATATTCTATATTAGCAAACAATTTATTAAATGTGCTTTTATAAAGGATCCCCCCTTTAATGTTTGTGTTTTGGGGTTTTTTAGGGGTTAAACGCCTTGGCTTCACATTTTATAGGTCATATAACGACGGTCTGTCAACCTTCTTACTATTCCTGGAAAGGCTAAATCTCTGGATTTTTAGCTGTTAATCAACTACTAAGTGCATACTTTCGTCAGTGACTGACAACTTCCCTACATAATTAAGAATTATTGGTAAGAGGAAAAATTGCCGTAGACATAATTTCATGAACAAGCTCCACGAAAGAATGCCCCGCCCGGGAATCGAACCCACGACACCTCAATCAGTAGACTTGCGTGCTACCAACTAAGATAGCCGGGCGGCTAACCCCTTGCCTTTTAAGAAATGAGCACTTATCACACATTCACTTAAAGAGCAAACTTGTTTACATGTGTACATTTTTTCTAACGCATGTTATATTACTTTAAGGTTGAAGGCAGTTTTCATGTTTGCTGTACGAAATCATTGTCGGTTATCGCACGATACATTAATACGCTATGCTGCGTTATGAACCGTGGGCCATTTAAGTAGGAAAATCTCGTAATCATGAATTATTATTGAGACAGTGTCTTTAATTCCGCAAGAAAACCACTGCGGAAAACTAGCCAAAGAAATTACGCAATCATTTTGAGAAAATAAACTTAAGCGTAGGTTTCTATTCTAAGTTAGGAAATCCCAGTATGACGTCATTGACATTGTTATTGATAAGTATTTAATTGTAACATGCGATTTCATTGGAAGAAGATTGGTCTTCCCTGCCTCATGCATATTCATGAAAACGAGATTTTGTCAGTCAAATTGCCCATAGTACGAAGGGAGTATTATGGAAAAATGTATTGTGGTTGCCGACGATGTAAATAAATATATCTTAATAAAGCTTTAATTTATTATTTTCTTTTCAAACACGCGTGGACAAAAATCCGTTTTCGACTGCATTGTTATTTGACCAGCTGCTGGCGCTAAAAATGTGACAAAAACAAAAGACTCAGTTTAGTGCGGAGAGTACCATGTGTCAAGGTCATTAGAAGTGAAAAAAATCTTCTCTAAGCCAACGGCATAATTTAGAATCACGATTACATATGTAATGGTTTACGAAAATGGAAATATTTAAACATAGCAAAAAAATCATTGTTTTCCTCCGGGAAACTTTTTTCTAATTGAGAAAAATATGCTGCGTATAATTTCGTATACTCAATTAGTCTAGATAATGTTCATGGTTATTTGAGAATATCAAAACCCTATCGGCTCTTCCTTGTATCAGACATAAAGGTAAAAGTATAACCTTGTCAGGTCACATCAACAAAACACGAGTCAAAGACTCGGAGACAAGAAAACCTACGTGTTGCTGTACAGGGGTTGATCCAGAATATTTTTTAGGGGGGGGGTCCGAACTTTTTCTAGGGGGTCCAAACTTTCGAGCCACAACCACATTATACAGTTTTAGCAGAATAATGCAATATATTAATAATAAAAATACATAACCATTAAATTTGTGTTAGGCACCGAGAAAATTTACTTTATGCTATTTAAAATGACCTATATACAGTCAAGAAATACACATATGAGCTGGTACATTTTGGAAATTCCAGGGGGGGGGTCCGGACCCCCCTGACCCCCTCGCTGGATCCGCCTATGACTGTAAAACGGGATGAAATAAATGAAACTTTCCGCTTGACATATAGATTCTAAGATATTTATATAGATGTATGGGTTGGTTCCATGGTATATTCTTCGACAATAATGTCTATTTCACAATAACAAGACTAAATTGTCATGTAAGGTGACAAAGACAGTTCGCCTTTCGAAACAACTGTACCAGTACATCGAAAAGCTGATCATGCTTACCGCAAGCGATATCAAAATAGGTAAAGGGTTATTATCCTAACTAGTTTTGAATCATATAAAGTCAATTTTTTCTCAACTGTCAAATTTTGAATAATTTCACGGTGAATGATTACATACTATTTCAATATCACAAGTGTAAGACAAAGAACGCGAAGTCACCGTGAAATTATTCATGTTTTGACAGTTGACAAAAAACCCGAACTAATCTTTTTATACAACGAGCTAGAAAAATACTCCTTACGTGTTGTTAGCTACCGATTCTATTTAATATCATGTAGCAAATAGTTTCATTGAAAATAGCTACGTAGCGCTACGAATCGCTAGTTTTTGCATGTTGGATAGGCATTTTATCATCGTTCAAGAAACACACAAGTTTTACCGATTTTTTTAAATTCAAAAATCGACATTATTGTCAGATTTTCATGGAAGGCTATAACCTTCCCGGGTAGGACTCGAACCCGCACCCCCTTCGGACACGAGATTCCAAATCACGGCGCGCTACCAACTGCGCTATCGACCCGGGTTAGGAAAAGATAATGGCGAGTATAAAGAGGGTGAACTGTATCAGGTGAAATCAATCAACCCGACTAGAGTATTGTAAAAATAGTAAACCACTGCGTAATATCTAAATATAGCCACTGCATGTATATCTTTACTAAATAATTAACATATTTGGTCTATCCGATATACAATATGTAAATATTTGTGTATTCATGTGTATACTATATAAAACTAGGTTCACGAAAACATAGTAATATAATTAAACATTTACTTTCTTAAACTGTATGAATAGTTTGACCTTTCACCTGACACTATCATTATTTATAATATTTCACCAAGGTCAAAATAAGCTATTTTTATCGTCTATTTTTTATATTGGATTAATATTGCTCTATTTCACTTGGTTCAATGATTTCGTGTTCAGTTTAATGGTTTTACTGAAAGAGACGAGCGGATTGTAACGATTTAAAATGAGGTTGACATGACGTATGTCTGGACAATGTTGACTGACCATAGATGGTGATTAACCTTAATACAGGATTAACTTGTGTATATAAGTGTTGATGTTGTATGAAGTACATGTATACAAACGTTATATGTATATTGTATGTTTATCTTATATTACCTGTATACTAAAGTGTACGTATTCTAATGTGGAAATAAGGACATTGTTGAAAAATATATAACAGTTTGACAATATTTCATGGACTATAATTTACTAGTATAAGTTTTATGTGTTGTGATATTTTATGGTTCATATTAATGCTAGAAGTCTACATTTTGTAATATCGATTATGGTTTGGACTTTAAATCGTGCATATTTTTACAATCGTTTACATAGCATGGTCAGCTTATCTTCAACTATCGTTCTACGTCACAACATGATACCAGATCTCTAACAACAGAAAAATATTCAATGGAGTAAGAGTGCGGTCTAAAGTCTGATTCTATTTACATGTTCAGCCGACTTTATAATTTGTACTTTTGTTATTAATCATAAAAAATCGTCTCCAGGCAGGTGATTCCTTACAGTACCCGTTTACACGAGGGTGCGGTGGTAGAAACGCAGGTAAATCTAAAATAGGAAATAAGCAGTGGAGAGAGTGGACTTGAATCAATATTGTGAACAAATCTAGTAGACCTACAATATTGTGAACAAAGGAAGTGGACTTACAATATTGTGATCAAAACTAGTGAATTTACAACTGTGTTATAATTTTATAATCAATCACAATGTCGAGTCATCAAGCAACCTTGTTACGATGTATACACAATGGTGATGACTTAGAGTTTTCATCCCTGGTAGAACAATTACAGTTTAACATGAATAGACATCGAAGATCGAAAGCTTTTGCTGCTTACAAGTTTGTGAAGAATTTACCACTTGTTTGCACGCTGTATAACCGTTATAAGATGATAAAAGAAATTCGGACAATGCTAAAAGACATCTACTCATTTGAGTGCAATACAAGTTTTGCTCTTGATATTCACGTCAAGGATCTAGCGAAAGTTTTAAAGTTTACTGAATGTGAGGATGAGCTTAACCAACTGTACACGAATGGTGACCATGACAAACATCATGTCTGCCAGAATACAAAAATTGATGATTTTTGTTTATATGAAGGGGTTTTAGCTGCTACCAAAATATGTTCATATGATTATAAAATTATAAGTAAAACACTTCAATCGTTAGTTGAGTATGGTTACAACATAAACGCTCAGGAACCTAGTTCCAGACGAAGACCTTTTCATATAGCTATAATACAAGCTGTTCCCTATGACGTCATTCATACAATGATCACATTAGGAGCAGATATGAACGTATATGATAAATTTGGACACTCGCCGTTCCATTTATGTATACAAAAGAAAGATTACCGAAGTGACAAAATGTTAATTTTGAAAGTATTAAAACTCTGGTTGTATCAGAACCCGGATTTATCTCGCCATGACGGTATACTACAGGATGCCGTGTCCAGTGATCTTCAGTTGAAAGAAAATCCTCGGGCTGGTAAACCAGCAGATAATGAACAGTTTTTGTTAACATGGTTACATCAAGCAGGTTTTAGAATACCGGAAAGCCTTATTTACGATAAGCCGGCAATTGTTGATTTGGCCACAAGTTTCAACGAACCTCGAAGACTAAAAGAAATTGCCAGATTTGAAATACGTAAAACCTATCCTGGTTTAAAACTACATGAAACACTAAATCATGCACGTCTTCCAACTTCAATAAAGGATTACATTCTCATGAAAGAACTCAATACCACGTGATTTTAAAAGTTACATTCTAGTACGCGTTGTGTAAATTTGTGTGAGAGAAAACCGCATGTATCAGTACTGTCACCCTCATTGCCATGTGTTATTTGTTTTATTATACCGAACAAAACTGCCACATGTAAATATTTAATGAACAATAAATAACAACACAGTAAAGACATACAGGATATTCGTCAACTTTGGTGCAAGATCGATTTTTATCGATTTTTATTTCTTCGAGTGAGCTCAGAAAACATATTTTCACGAGTGGCAAAGCCACGAGTGAAAATGTCATTTTATGAGTTCACGAGTTGAAATAAAAAAGATCTTGCACCAAAGTTGACGAATATTCTGTTTCTTTCATGCTTAGTTTTGTGTTTTATTGTATGTATTTTACACAAGTTATAACGTGACGTCATTTTTACTCAAAGATGACGTCATTTATCTTCTCATATTACGTCATGAACGATGAAAATATAAGGTTTATAAGTGGTCTCCCTTAGATAGCGGGTAATATAATAATGTGATCGAACAAAATAACACCCGCTCCGGTATAGGACTTTAGCGTAGGGAAATTCCAGTGGGGTATAATAATATAAGATATCCCATGACTGACTTCTGTGCCGGCGTAATTCTTTGTCCCAAATCTTGTAACCCTAATGTAGAATGACTAAAAACTTTGTCTACATTTACATTGCCACACGTGAAATTGTAGTAGACAAGAACTATAACTCCAGCCCGTGTAGTGGTTTCGTTATTCCCCCTTTTTCTTATTTTCTATAGGAGGCTAAGCGTAGTGCACTTTTATAATATTATCTGGCGTCTTTTCTTTTATTAGTGTTAATACGCGGAAAACCCGAGCGGGGCCGAAGGCCCGCGAGGGCTTTGAGCGCTTTCAGACAACATGTATGACGTACGTTAATTCTTTAAAATTGAAAAAACGATAAAATTAATGAAAAATATTAGGCTAGTCGGCCTAGCCTAAAAATGGGCCTAACCTTGAAGTCCGTGCAAAAGAAATGTTTCTTTGTGTTTTGACATGTGACATACCTCTACTTTCAGCAACAAAAAGTTGCATGCCGTATCGCGTGCCAAAATCTTAAAAAATCACTTTAAAGACATACACCTTCATATTAACAAAAAATACTGCTTAAGACTGGATTTGAGTAAAATCTTCATTTATGACTCTAAAAACTCATTCATTTAAGTATCTAATGACCTAATATTGTAATTACTGGCTCTATGTACCATTTCCTTCTTGTTACGTCCTGATTAGATTTAGAATATATATTTTTTTCTGTTCAGATAGGGGTTAAATTACCCCACCCACTTTTATCTTAATGGCTTAAGTAAATCAAACAAAATATAGTTTACAATTCTGTATTTAATAATGTTTTTTATCAATAAGAATATACAAAAATGTACTAAACAAACTTTAATTACATAATAAATGTAAACTTATTCTCATATTTTGTTTTGTTTATTCCAATGTCATGTATGATACATATACCGGTACCGTAGATATTATTGCCTTATACATAAAACAGGTTTAATAATACTTTGTCAAAAACCCGGTATATTCAAAATTTTATGCATACAGCCAGTCACTGTATTGTGTTACTGTACACAAATATAAAACAGTTAGCATTGTTAATGAATAAATTGCGTGAACACAAAATGTATTCTTAAATACATGTAGTACATATTGGGTAATAGTAGAGATATATCTCACACAATCCAGATTTTTATAAAATGAAATTTGTAACAAATGATAATCAATTATATGTTCACATGTTTTTCTATATGAATCACTTCTGATGAATATGAAATCATAAACAATTGGCATATTTATAACTTTTCTAAGAAAAATCGTTTATTTTTATTGAACTAGTGGTAATGTTTTACCCCACCCACAAGAAAAATACATGGCAAACACTAAAGAGATTCTGTCCGAACAAATCTGGTATGATTTTATGTATCTTTCACCATTACACTATTCATATGTCATACTATCAGTTAGAAAGTATTTTCTAATCATCATGTTACAGTAGTATTATAATCACATGTCACCAAAACTAAATGTTAATCAAGTTCTTCAGTATCAATATCAGCTAATGTCGGAGAGTTTGTACAGTTTATTCCTCTACAATTACCACAACCAGCAGAACACTGTAATCCATGTTTGCGACAACTGCATCGCCTCGAATCACAATTGCAACGAATAATTTGTAGCAGTGATTCCGGTGCTGGTGGTAGGTCTGTTTTCACTGGTAAGAATTTTTCATTTATCATCTCCCAACCCCAATCTGATGGGTTAAGCGTGTCATTTCCAACCCAAGTCTGTGTTTGGATGTGTACTCTGTAGCTATGGTATGCGGCTGCAGCTGATGTTGGCGGCAGTGTACAAACTTGTACACACGACGTGCTCGACATTACTTTAGTTGCAAACATCTTGAAACGCAGTGCATTCAGATTATCACCTGGCAAACCTTTGAAAAGATATACTAAAGCTTCTTCTCCAAGTTTAGATACGATGGTCTTTGTTTCTGCTGTCATGAATTTTTCTGCAATATTTTGAAGGTGCACGTTGTTAATAAATGCCTTCAAAGCCGTTCCTTTGCCAATTCCATACACTCGAGAGGTTGTGTCGCATCCGGTAATGGCATGGATAAAAGGCAAAATATTACAAATTTCCTTCCCTAATATTTGTTGTACTTTGTGTATATCCCATATTTTTGCATTAGTTTTTTTCTGTCTAGAATCAGACCTAAAATAAACATTCTTGGATGATAACAAAGCAGCACCAGTAAGTCTGTATCTTCGCCAATTACACAAGTGTCATAATCAATGGCTGCAGCTACCGCCGTTTCTACAATTAGACCATCAGCATCACTTGGTGCATGTTTTACTCGAATGCCACTTGTTGTAAGAAAATCACCAAGAAGCAATAGAAAGTTTTGCTTATTTTCTGTATTTCTTAGGAATACCTCTTTGTTGGACTTGAAGGGCGTATCTTTGGAAAACTTGACTTGTGTACCTACTCCACCCTTGGTTCGCCTGAGGTGTGTCACGTCTTTTGTACTTGGGCCATTGGAATATCCATCAAATACCACTATTGGATTTGTATACTTCTGAAGCAAATAGTCTCTATATTGTACAAATATTTCACTGAATGAAGTATTCTTTGGCCACGGAAGTCTTTGCAATAATGACCCACCGTCTATGACATACTGAACTTCAGACGATTCATTTGAAGTTTTCCCACAGTCGCCGAATTTCCATAGTGACTCGGCTAGATTAGACTTCTGCGGTTCTCTTGGTAATCCGGTATTGTCGAACAATGCAGATGGAACACCACACAGTTCATACTGAAATATGTCAGCAATGTTGTCTACATATCTACTGGCTGCTGTTGTCAATCGCTGAAACAGTAATTGAGGGTCTATGTAATCAATATCGTCAATAACCTTTGCTGATGTTTTTGCATTAAGAGTTACAGCTTGCTGGGATCTTTTGAAGGTATATTTGTCGATAATTTGTCCAAGCATCTTATTAATTATGTCATCACCAATTGTCAGTGCATGGTCAACGTTTACTGTACTATCAGCAGTAACACCAGTTTCAATATAGCGTAGCGATCTGTCGGAATTTCCGAAAGGATTTCGTTCCTGAAGAAACGCAAGTAATTTCGTTGTGTCCTTGTTGTCCCGAAGCAATCGTGATTTACTTACATCCTTATGCTGTGCGCTTGTCTTGTATATAGTATCACAGAACTCTTGCATGGCATTATTCATTTCTGCACTTGCAGGCATTGAAAGAAGCCACTGTGTTCTTTGATTTTCAGTCATCCCTCTACCTCGTGTCAATCCACCAGTTGCTTTAACAGATCTCATAAGTACTTGTTCAATGACTAAATCGCTAGACAGACCCGCCCAATATCTGTCAGATCTTCGAATCACATGGTTACCAGACTGGAATCCTAAATGAACGTCCGGATGCTCTTTTTCTAGTTTCATCATGTTCTGTAGATATGTGTAGGCTGATTTCATATATAAGTTATGACCGGAAGCAGCAAAATATGGCAGCATTTTCTTCAATGATGACAAGTGAAGTGCCCAATCACCCGTCCTCTCTGCTCGAATGAATTGCTGAAGTATGGAAATCATATCTAGGTATAAAAACCACAGTTTAGCTGTACGATTTCTCTCCAATTTATGTCTTTCTTCGATAAGCAAGGCAGTTATTCTTTGAATGGCATTACTCTGGATAATTACAGAAACATCTATTTCTTCTTTCTCAAGCTGGTCATATAGCAGAGCAAGTTCATTCAGAAGTGCCTGGTCACCGTCCGCTTGATTCGGTTCAATTTCATCATTAACACAGTGATCCAGTCCTTGATCTGTATTTGAATGTATATTAAAACATGTATATTGGTCATCAGTTTCAAAACAAGTCGTTGATAATTCTAGCCCAAACAGTCTGGAAACCAACAAAGCATGTAGTGCAGTGTTTACAAGGAAGTGACCTCTTAAAGCTCGTGCAGTAGCTTTACCTGACATCATGTGAACAACGGCATTAGGAGCATAAATGACCTCCAATACCTCATTCAAACCTGAACCTGCCATCAGGTGACCAATACTACCAAGAAAACTCATTTCAGTATGAAATCCACCTAAACGCAGCACTAACTTACGCAACGGACTATTTCCATTTTGACATTTGATGATATAAGTTGCTTTCTGAAACAACGGTTGGTCAAATGTTAATATTGGAGTAACTCCATACCTAGCAGACTGTTCACATACAAAGTGGAGCGTAGATAAAATACAGGAATCATCACTTGGACTCATGTCTATCATAGGCATAAAAGTGACACTGGACTTGCTTCGATACTGTTTCTTTTCTGATGATGCAAAAGCCTGCATAAATCCTGACCAGGTTGGTCTTGAGCGCCGAATAGGCCATATGACACTAGTGAATGTATCAAATAACGAGCCAGCGTTTTCGTTGTAACAGTTCATCTCTAAATTCAAAAACGTATCTGAAGAAAAATCTCCCTCCGGACCTTTGAAATACTTTATATCAATTTTACCAATGGCTGATAACTCTGTTGAAGAAACATTAGATCTAGGTATGGGGATACTTACAGATGATCCAGGAGTCGAACATGCAATGATACCCATTCCATGGAATGTATTGTGACCATCTAATGTTCTTATATTGTGGTCTACATTGTCAGCAACATATTGAAGGAAACAACCTGGAAAAAAGTCTGGCAATGATGTATTTAGAGCAGCAGCTGCATTTGATTCATATTTCTGTACTTCCCAATATGAGGAACAGAAGCCCATACTATGTAAGGTATCGATCAAAAACTTGGATCCAAAATGATGGTGAAGCTGTATTCCAAGACCAATCTGAAGGGGGGGGGGGTATTATTGCCTTCGGTCGGCATACCTGTACGATAGCTTGGCCAATAGCTGCTAATTTTACACTGTTATCCATACCATCAACCATTTTCTCCATGAAGTATTGTAAGCTGTCGGGAAGAAATTGCATATTTTCTGTGACTGAAGATACTGCTGTAAATGACGGATAAAAAGTCTTTGACGATTCCATCAATGAAATATCCTGTTTTATCAATTTAGCAGCTGTTGCAATCATTATCTTCTTTTCCTCTTCAGCAGACACTGAATTACAACGCCTATGGAATGTATGCATTATAGAGGCTGCAGTTTGCTTCATACTTACAATGTCGCATTTACCATCCAGAGTGCTGATAACTATGGTGTCCCCAAAGTGTTCCAGTATTTTTGCTTTCATATGTTTACACGTGTATGCTTTATCACCACAAATATTAGCCATCATTTTAACCAAATCAGTAAAAGCTACGGTATCATCGGCATTCTCAATATATTCTATGATCTCATTAAAAGCCAATGCTTGTTCTTCATTACTTGTTCTTATTGGACTTTTCTTGACTATGGCTGTTTCTGTATCCTGAAAATACTTAGGGGTCTGCCTACCTGTCCTAAAGTTGACATTACATGTTTGATGGTACACGGCTTCTGCTGCTGGAAGGTCTATTACACAGGAAAGTCTAGTCATTACGTTAGTTGCCCACTCGTCTTGTCTTTCCATACATAATTTTTGAACTGTTTTCTGAAATTCAAAACTTCGCACAGGATAAACATCATACCCACGTTTGTTAGCACTAATTTTAGCGTTTTTGGTACAAAAAAGACATTTTGTTTTAAAATCAAAAGAATTATCGGAACGTAAAGTCCTTGTATGAATATGATTGTTATTTTCATCATTATTTATTACTGAGCACCGAGTATTTATATAGTCCCGGCGACAATGAACGTGAACATATTGTCCTGCTCTTGTAATAACACTATCACCTCTCGTCAGACTAGCGTTGTTTATCCCAATACTACCTTTATCACGGAGGCACACTACTGGCTGTCCATCTTCCAATGACCCTTTACATAACGGACAATCTTCCATAATGTTTCCACATCTGAAAAAAATGTATATTTCGATTTGATTCTTCCAAATAAAACAATTTTTAAACAAAAGTTTATACCTCACAATAGTTCACCTGTTTCTCCTCTGACTTTTCCCTATAAATGGTAAGAACATCAGCTGCGAAATTGACTTTTTTTAAAATCAACATACCTTTTATATAAAAGTATATCTTTATTGTCAGGCAAAACAAACGTGTGTGATTAACTTATTTTTATTGTAATCTGCAGAGCAGGTTACCACTTTCTGGGAGAAATGAGCATACTACTCAAACCAGTATTCTGATATCTCAGATATACCTCTGATATGACATTGTAAAGACAAAATTTGTTTTGAAGGTTGTATACTAGTTAAGTCAAAATGAAGTTTTACATATGGCAGTACTAAGAGATATAAATTAAACAGATGTTATTGGAATAACCTGTACCTGTATATATCATAAAAAGATTTCAAGCCATTGAATCTACCAATACATTTTCACAAATTTCATGTGTAACCAGCGTGTTAATCTGTAATAAACAATATGTACATACATGTCATAAGTACATTTAAGATTGACTCATTAATATAACTCTACAATTAATTTATGTTATTTTTATTGTACTCTTGTCTTTGGGTTTTGCTTTTTAATATTCACAAAGGTATTATCTATTTGATGATCGGTCGTGGCCCAGTTATTACGACGTTATACTGGTAATATTTGAAAAAAACACATCTGCATTGGTTCTAATCGCTCCCAAAATCCAATTCGTTGTTTCCTTGAGCAAAAAACTTTATCTTTGCAGATCATTAGTAGGTACCAACAACCGGATTAAAGAGTGATTAATAGTTGTAAGAACTTATTATACAATCGAGCTAAAATAAATTTGTTTAAACTAAAGAATAAATATTCTGTTAAAACATCTTACACCCTGCAACATCACTGAACCCCCTGTTTACCAAAAAAGAAAGTGATCAGTTATATTGATTTTTACATTCAATACATTGATTTATACTTACACTTAGTGATCTACAAATGCCAATTACACGATTATTATAACATCATGGGAATATCAGTCGTCAGATTACAAAAATGTAACATCAAGTTAATGTTGAATCCATGGAAGAGAAATAAAAGCTTCCATTTTTAATTCAAATACTACAGTAGTAACCTGAAAAATATATTAACAATTTGGTATTTAACACTATTACAGGTCTTCAGATTATATATCGTTATACAAAACACGTATTTTTAAACATATAGGTCGTTTAAATACTGCAGTATACTATTTTTGTGTTCATATGACAACAGGTCGTATATAGTGTTTTGTGTGTACATTATGGCCCTTACCCGCTTCCGTAGTTTTATTTTTCAGTAAAAACCTCGATTCAAAATCTGTTTTTTCTTACACATTTCGATTTAAATCAAACCCTATGTTTAAAAAATATTATATTTATATTTCAGAAACACGCAAACATAATAAAAATATACAAATAAGTCGTTGTGAATTTTAATGACACGATTCACGGATGTGTTGACCTCGATCTCATAGAGCCTGTTGTTTTACTGGACAGAAGGCTTTAAGCCCATATTTAACACTAACATACTTTTTGCAATGCTTATAAACCAGTTTAATGTACATATAAAGAACTTACCGGTCAAAAATTCTTCTAAAACGAGCATCACATTTCAGGGTTAAAATTGTTTACAATCACGTTACGAAAAAATGGCGGTACGAATGTTATGTTATGACGTCATTTATGACGTATTTCGTGAAAAAAACGCTAGTATGGTGTCTGGAAATTGCCATCGTAAATTTTCCAATTTAGCACGTTTTAAAAGTGATTTTACGCTCAATGTGCACGTGCGATTTTATGCAACTTTTTTGTGTGGGCTTTTGAGATCATATCCTTTCGTGTAGAATTAATTTATTTTCTTTTGCAAGGACTTCAACCTCAAAAGTTTGCCTAATTAGCCTATATATAGTCCTATGAGTTTGAAAAACGTCTCCAGTAAATTCTATATGGGGGCCGCCATTTTCATCAATTTTATTAGACGCTTAATCAAACATCTGCTAATCAAGATTAAAGACGCTCTATAGAAAATTGCACAACAAGCGTTCAACGATTCGGATCAATAAATGATGCAACTGGCGGCTTTTCATTGGATAAAAATATTGACAGCTTACTCGTGGCCTTTTCCGCTTACAAAATAATTTCAAATGTGCTTTTTTACGATGCTTATTCCAAGATAACAATCCAACATATATTTGGTCGTTTTATTCGTTCGTTTCCTCATTAAAGTATTTTTTATCATGACTTTTTACATTGGAAATACTTACCAACGCACCGTTCGTGACGTCGCTAAGAGACGTTCATGATAAAACCGGCACGTTTCCGTAACTTAACGTTACGGAAAGAGGAAAACATTTCTATCTTCATAAATGAATGTTTTATTGAGGCTTTTTTATCTTCATCTCTATTCATAAGATAAATAAATATGTACAATACATTTCTTTTAGAATTGAAATATGATTCCGACATAAAAGAATGAAATGTTGTCTGATTTTTCTGAATGCAATAAATTACGCAGTTATCTCCCCTAGCTTATCTAATTAATAGGCCCTCAAACAAAATAAATCCTTCACAGCGCCGAATATCTTTTCTTTATTTTATTTTGCCAAAGTAACAATCTTATTTTATTATTTTTAAGTAATACATGTAAGTCTGTTTTCCGCGCCATAGGTAGCACCTAAGTTCATATTATTATTAACATAGTCTTAATGATATAGGCCTATTAATACCTTGTTATTTTTGTATGTATTATTAATCATCGTTATTACTATACGCATCATTTTCATTATCTTCACTTTCTTTAACATTATTTTCATCATAATTATTATCATCGCTGTCTTTATCATTATCACTATGATTATCGTCATCATTTTCATCATCATCTTTTATCATCATAATGAGTTTCATTATCACCCTCATCAGTGTCATCGTCATCACCAATATCATTATAAGATTGTTTGTTTGTTGGTTTTAACGCCGTAGCAACACATTTTAAAGGTCATATAACGGCGGTCAGTCAACCTACTCACTCCTCCTGGAAAGGATATATCTTTGGATTTAGCTGTTAACCAACTACTAAGCACATACTTTCGTCAGTGACTGACACCTGCCCTACATAATTAAAAATCATTGGTAGGAGGGAGAATGGCCGTAGAAATAATTTCATGACCAAGCTCCACCAAAGTATGCCCCGCCCGGGAATCGAACCATTGATGTAACCATCGGAGTGACCATAAGAGATCCAATACGACAGTGGTCTATAGGATATCTGTTTTCGGAGAATAAGTTATTAGTACTATAGTCCGTTTTTTCTCAACTGCCAAAGCTTGAATAATTTCACGGTGACTGAATGCATTATTTTTGAACTGGCGGCCTAATTGTTTTTAAATATATATTGACTAAAACATATACGGCGTAAACAGCTTTACTCGATCATAATACACACTTTCGGAAACTCATAAATGTTTCACGACGATAAAATGTTAACAAACGCATTAACCATGTAATTATTCATGTTTTGACAGTTGAGAAAAAACGAACAATATCAGTACAAAACATTTTTTTTTGTCTATTTTTTTTACTTCACTAAAACTACAAAAAAGGCTATGTAATTTTGGCACAACCCATTGAATTTATAATTCTAGTACATGCAGTCTTTGAATGATTGTTCAATATTTGAAGCAGAAACACAGCTCTGTTCCCGTGGCTTACGAGATAAATACTCGTTAATATCCTTGAAAATGTTTTTAGTTTTTTTAAATAGATTTCATGAATGCTGGTTGATGTAAAGTATTTGACATTCTATAATCTTACAAGTTTTCACAGACGATATATTGGCATAGTTCATATTTACAATAAGTGTGGTAATATATTGTCTTAAGTTGTTATCATGTTTGGTTCCAAACGTCTTGTTGACATAGACAATATGGCGGCATTCTCTACGTTGTTAGTTTATTGATATATAATAGTTGGGCAATGTCTTTGCAATGTCTTCATATCTGTATTTGTTCTGTCTAGACTAAACATATCTTCCTCACAACCACAAGACATTGGCAAACAATAGACGACAACAGGGATTACAAAGTTGTTTGCCTTTGTCAACCAACTTGCGATTAGTTTCTATATCGATATCAAGCAAATCATTTTTTCAAAAAACAAATAGTTAGAACTGCAGCTATAAGCTAATTATTGAGTGCAACTGTTGCAAATATTTTTACAAATTTTCTCACTAAAATAATAATAAAGTTCGAAATTGTATACGTAAATAAATGAACAGGTACAAACTTGAAGGTACAAGGTTTTTTGCGATCAAGTAATAAAAATATTTGACTAGACCAGGGATTTTATATAACATAGAATCCCTGACTAGACTAAGCTATTTTCTATATTTGATAAAAGAAGAGGAAGCACTATCCATGAAGTTATTTTTCATCGCACTTGCGGAGATTCTTCTATTTATGGAATAGCAATATCAAAACTGATATTTAAGAAAAGACCATTGTCATGAAAACTCGGTTAATGAAGTTTAAAATATTATTTTTGTCCTAAAGTACGATTCTGTCTGTTTTTGTCACCGGATTGTGTTACCATGAGTTAGTTGAATATTCCTTTAGACAATAGCATCTAAGAAAACTTCAATCCTAGAAAACTAGACAACAGATTTTACTCACTAGTACTTTTGTACACAACCCGGGTCGATAGCGCAGTTGGTAGCGCGCCGGGATTTGGAATCTCGTGCCTGAGGGGGTGCGGGTTCGAATCCCACCCGGGGAGGTTATACTCTTCCATGAAAATTTGACAATAATGTCGATTTTCCTCCATTGATTAGATAATATGGAGAAGTTTCTGGCCTTGTGGAAGGGTATGTGAGTACTGGTTATAGACAATATGGTCCAGGAAAGCTAGGTTAGGTGCGCTGGACGCCGTAAAATGACCTAAATTGTGTTGACACGGCGAATAAAAAAATAAAAAACTTTTGTACAAAATGAAATGCTTACTTAAACATATATCGCTAACCAAGATTCTTGCGACGGAGTACTTGCCTTTTTCATGGCAATGCTGATAGCTTTTGTTTCATGGGTTTTTGTATGTTTTTGAATGAAACATTGTCGAGATTAAGGTAGTATTCAGGTGTGTAAGTGAAATAATTGTGCAAAATGTGATAAAAGCACCAAATTTGGCATGGAGGTACTTTGAGTCATACTGATCAATAATAGCCCAGGAGACAATCCTGAGGGGCCTTGTATCTTGCCTAAATGGGGCCCCGAAAGGGGCACATAAATAGGCACATAGTTTTAAAATCATCATCTCTATAAAAAATTAAGATGCTTATTAAAATATATGTATTATGATTTTATATGCCTAAGAAAGTATATTGTACATTCAAAAATAGCTTTTTGTCAGTTTATTTGCAGTTGAGGCCCGGCATCTGCTTTGAACTTGTCATAAGGCCCTAAATTATGCATAATGTAATAATATAATTGAATTAATTGTAAATATTTTATTTGAAATCATACAAATACATCATACTTTCTCAAAATAAGCCTTCAATAATTAATTTATGTAGATACACCAGAATCAGCATGCGGTACCATTGTATGAAACACAAGCCAATATACACTTTATTCAATTTAAACTGATAAATAAAATTACTATTTAAGATACGTACATTCAAAATGACGATATTAAATAATAATACTTATTTCTAAAAGTTGAGGCCCTTACTGGGGCAATTTCATAACGTGAAGCTTAGATAATTGTAAAAAAGGTCTAACCATTTTTTTTATTATTGAAACTTATGCTGTCATTACAAGTGTGTTACATTTCAACAGTTCATATAAAAAATTGGTAAGGTTAAACGGTACCCAATTAATCACAATAGAACATGGATGATTATTATATTCATTACCGTTTTATGCCTGTATAACGAGAGACTATACGACCTGTTTTCGTCCTAAATTTAACAAAATCATATTTCTGTTTTGTATTGAGAGTTTTGATAATATAACATCCTATAGGCACCCACGCCTTAGATACATTTCAAGTTCTAAAACAGTATGTGATCATGTTTTAATACAAGTCATATATCACCATTTTACAAAATAAAATAGTCCTGTAAGAGACAATGCATTACACCGACATCATACCCTTGAAGCTCGGAGTAATAATGAAACAAATATGTACATTTGTATACTGTGTTTGATGTACAAATTTATTTTAACAGAATTTATTATAGATTTATATCTTACAAAAAAAAACCAATTAGTATATTAGATATTATAGAGAGAACAATTTAAGAGGCCCTTCTTATATACATGTATCAAATATAACCATCCCCAAAAGCACGACATTTCTTCATAAAGATTGGTAAAATTGATTTGACTATTCAACTAAACATGGTAAAAATTATAGCATTTTGTAGTCTAGATTCCATCTTTTCAAATGCTCACTGACTGGCTATTATCCCTAATCATAGGTACTAGTACACTTTTCTGTATTTATCAATCTACTTGACGAAACTTTCACTTCATTTGGTAGGAAGTCAATGTGGCAAAGGGAATGACATAACCAGGAAAGGTGCCGTTTTACAGCTGAGTAGATTGAAGAAAAGCAGACAAATGGCTTGCATAAAGAAATAAACATTGACCCTGAATGGGTTACAATCTTAGACCTTTCTATCTCTAATCGAGTGTAAGAGATTAAGAGCATTTTGTGAAATCATGTTAAGCGAACTTACAGTACATAATTATTTTTGTAAACCTTATAAAATAAAATAAATATTCACAAGTTTTATCATTGCTCAAAAATATCTTTAGTAGAAGAATTGCATCTAGGATTACATCTCCCGGCATAAAAACGGGAGTATAACTTCATTTGAAGACGAGTTTAAAATATTTTAATTTTATTTATTGTACTGTTATAGAAATGTCTATCATAGCCAAATTTCATGATCACTGCCCTAGCTAAATCGTCAACTGACTTTTATACATTCATACATAACATACGTCTACAATAAATGGTTCTATTAAAAGTATGATAATGTGGAGTACGTCCATACACTGGTCACCTTGTCTATCAAGCGGGTTATACATTATATAGCTTTCATAGACCGTCAAGCTTGTCAAGAATCCATAAAATGAATAACCCCAGTGAAATCAACAATATGAATTGCAAGAATAGTGAACATGTGTTCAAGATCCGTCGGAAAGTTTTTTATGCTTACTCTTCTCTACTGAGTACCATGATATCAAATCTAAAGGAAATTACTTAGTAACACTGGTGGTTTATCCAGTCTATATGTTTCTTAAATCTCAGTCATTAGCATTTGTCACATGGTATGTCCAACTTGAGTAATACTACATGGTATATATTATCAAATTATGGTTGTTTGTTATCGCCTTAGCAACATATATTATTTCATTATAAAACATGCGTGACTTGGTTGGATAGATGCTAAAATTAGTTTTTGGAAACTGTGGTTGCATTCATAATAAAAGAGCAAAAGATGAAAAATCAAACGAAACTGATTAACTTCAAAATAAGGGCCTTTTAGTAGATTTTCCTTTAACCCTTTACAAGGAAAGATAAGTGCAAAAAGTGGCCAATTTTCACCTCAGCCATATGGCTATTTCAATATACGATTTTCATGATTAATTGACGGACAGCAATGCAACTTGGCCAATTTATTTCTTACTTGGTTGTCTGAAAGTAGAAGCCAAAATTCGAATCAGGAGTAACTGGGTTGGTCAGTATAAGGTTAAAGGCCTTATCATTTTTACCCAAATCAAGTTGATAAATAACATTATATATATTTCAAATATAACTAAAACTAAAGTTAAACTCCATTAGTTCAATAGCAGAACAATATACATGTATGTTATGTATCATACATGTTTCACTGTTGTAAGTACGTTAGCTTAAGTGGGACCACTTTTATTTTCTCCGTGCAGGGTCTCTTTGTTCATCGTTGCAAGTAATTGATGCTTTTGCTTAGTAATTAGATTTAAAATGTGATTGGATCTTGGTTTTTACTTTTGGACATGTTTTTTTCATTTTTCATATTCAAATTTTCCAAGACGGGCCTCTCAATAGATTAATACAAACATGCTTGATAGATCTCATTAGTTTTTTGAAGAAGCAAAATGTGCTTTATTTGATGAATGTTACTGATGTTTAGATAAATCTTTGTCTCCAGTCCTATTAACACTAGAATCCTATATAACCAATACAGAAAATTATATACACCTATTCAAAATTTATATAAATTCCCCCTCGGTTTGGCCTCATGAGATCATACTTTGTTTTGTGAATTATTTCTAAAAAAAGAACATGATAGCTAAACACACAAAATTACCCATTCAAAATACTTAAAGTAATAAATTAAAACAAAACGAGAACAGTAATTTCACTAGTCATTTATAGTTTTTTTGTGTTTTGTTTTCTTAAAAACCCTTACCTGGACCTCAATTACAAATCATTGTATCATGTTAAATTTGAAAAAAAGTTTTTGACATGATTGTACTCATCATGAGTGAAGAAAATTCATTTTATTTATGTGATAGATAAATATTTACACTAAACTATGCACTGCTTATACTTGTAATGGGTGACCCCTTTCATGGCCCCACAATTTTGTTACATGTAGTAGGGCCTCTCATGGTTGTCTCCTTGGGGTTTTCTGAGGTGCATCACTCAAAATGATATGAAGAATAAAAAAAGTTTCATCATTATGTTATTTGAACTGTACATAATAGATTAAATGTTACTGATACAATTTCTGAATTCTATGTAATCAGTACAGCAAATTAGATATTTAATATTTTTTCATAAGTTTCCCCTTGTTTTGGCCTCTTTTGATCATACTTGGTTTTGCAATTTATTTAAATGAAAAGACCCACATCTAGCCACACAAAATTACCCATTCAAACTGCTTTAAAAATGTGAAAAAATAAAAATAAAAACTGTACTTGTTGTAAGTGGTCTTTTACTATTTGTTGACCATAAAATCCCTTTATGGGGCCTCAATAACGATTATAATTATCATGTTAAATATTCAAAAACATCAACGGACATATTTGTTCTCATCTTGAGAAAAAGAAATTTAACACATTTAGTTGATATATAAATTAAGGATTTTACACAGTACTATGGAATAATATCAATTGTTCCGGGTAACCCCCTTTAGGGCCCCATATTTTTGTTCACAGGGCCTCTCATGGTTGTCTCCTGGCTTTTATCTGAAGTTCACACCTTAAAGTTGATTTCCTGAAAGTTTGGTGCTTTTATCACAATTTGCACAATTCGACCATATTTTGTCCCTTACACACCTGAGTATAGGGCTGAATGTTTTTGATGAAAACAATTTGTAATCGTTTGTTCCTATATGCATCTTTTTGGACAGGTAAGGGGGTGGTTTTCGTTATTTTTGTGGTATCCTTTCTGTTGCAAAACTTAAAAAATAAAAACATTATATCCCTCCTTGCTTTTTGGCTGTATGTGAGGTGACTAAGGTCTAAATTATTAACTATTGCTGTCCTGATATGTTTTCATATTGAACAAATAAACAAACTCATAACTTTGTTAATTTATGTATTTAAAGCGCACATTTGTGTGACGAAACAAAAACATTTCTAATACAAAATGTCTTTTTATTCCAATGATTTATTATTTTGTTTTCTAAATGATTTTCTCACGCAGGCAGTAAATAAAGATTTCTTGTCATTCATATCCGATTATACCGTTTAGAAATCCTATAACCTGGCATATATTTTCTCTAAAACTCATTTTGAAATATATTAGAGTAAGACTTCAGACTAAATTATGAAATACGAAGGAGATATTCTGGCTCTTATCAAATTTTATTTAAAATCCCATAATTTACACCACATCTATATTAGAGGCTCTGACAGAGATGTCAAAGTTGAGTCATTTCTCACTGCTGTAGAGTTTAAATTAATACCATGCACACATTACAAAGTAATTTAATTTCACCAAACCAGATGACAGCTACTTTATTAATAACCCAACTAATGTTATCTACAAATGGCATTCAGTGTCGCCTCGTATAAGACAAAATGTTTTGTGCAATCAATAATATTTGGTGATGGTACAATTCTGATGGTAGAGTATAAATCACCATTTTCAATATAAAACTATGATCTCAGTTCCAAGATACCAACATAAGCAGCTAAATTATATAATTACTTCTTATAATTAGATGTCAATTTTATGATTAACAACTTTCCAAAATTTCCTAAATCCTGTTTAAGCTTTAACCGATTCACATATACTTATAAAAAAGTATTCATCTGACCAACTTCCATATGCAGCATTAGTTATTATGGTTATCTGGTTGCAGAAAACCCCCCTGCTAGCTCAGTTGGTAGCACGCAAGTCTACACATCGAGGGGTCGGGGGTTCGATTCCCAGGCGGGGCATTATTTCGTAGAGCTTGGTCATGAATATATTTCTACGGCCATTCTCCCTCCTACCAATGATTTTTAATTATGTAGGACAGTTGTCAGTCACTGACGAAAGTATGCGCTTAGTAGTTGGTTAACAGCTATATCCAGAGATTTAGCCTTTCCAGGAACAGTGAGTAGGTTGACTTACCACCGTTATACATGTATGTCCTTTACAATGTGTTGATACGGCGTTTAACCCAATAAAAAAAACAAAAAACAAACAAAAGCTGGTTGAAGAAATATGCCATCATCAACGTTAGATATGAAATCATAAAATACTGACAGTTGGTATGCGATATGTAGGACTTTTGTCAAACACTTTCGGAGTACATTGTATAAGATAAATACAGCAACTTGATTTAGACCAAATATTTGATATGCAAATAATTAAAACCACCAAGACAGCGAAAAGGAATTCCTCCATGAAATGCACTATATTTGGTGCACCATTTTAGTTAATGTATACATGTACTGAAGTTGCTATAACAATTTCATCTAGGCACTCTATATATACGAGTGTCGTAGATAATTTTCAATTTAATTCAGTTCAGAAATATATGTTAAAAATGTATGTTTAAGAAAACTGTCCCAAAAGCCATACGTTATAATTCTGACAAAGACGTGCTTTTATGTCTTAAACGGAAATGTTCTGAGAAGAAAATAAAATAATAATTTTATTAACTGTACAAATTATAAATGTGTATGAAGTTTGGTTTTGACATAAAATTTTGTCTTGTTACAAGCCTCTATAATTTTACATGAACATAAAAATCATACAAATGATACATTATCTGTGAAGTTGAATAGAAGTAATATTTTATAACAAAGTGAACATCAATGTGTGTTAATTAAACACAAATCAATAACAAAGACAGCAATTATTACACACGTTGCCTTGAGCTTAATTTCGCTGTCCCATGCAGCATCTATAAAATGTTTATTCAAAACAGTTCAATACAAGTTGTATGAAAGTGTTATACATCGTGGTGTTACTTTAAGATCGCGTCTAAATAAAGGAATACGGAATAGATATATATTTTAGATTCATCTTCAGAGGCGGTCATTAGACTTTGATTATCTGACAGTTTATTAGAAGTGTAAGCTACAGTAATTTCCTCTGGAAATGGAACTGATAATGAAGTATTCCATAAATACCATCTCACTTTATATGGTTAAAACATTTCTGCAATAATATATTCCTGACTTTTTTGTACGCAACCAGTTTTATAAATCCATTTACCACGTTAAATAAATTTAAATGCTATTGGCAAAAGTTAATATGCTCATCGGAGAAATAAACAATTAAGCGAAAATAAATAAGAAACAATTTATTTGTGTTATTATTAGCATTTCAACAAGTTTTTTACGTCATGCAAAATATGGAATCAAGACAAACTACGGTTGTGATAAAATCATCTTATTTTTTGCATGATACGGCATCAACAACAATATCAAAAATAATATATTTCTATTATTATCGATATTTCAAAATACATATCGATTATTGATCGGAAAATAAATATCGACGGTACAGCTATATCGTTGGAATGGATAACAGCTCCACAAATCGCTAACCAAGATTTTTGCAACGGAGTACATTGTACTTGTCTTTTATCTTGGCAATGCTGACAGCTTTTGTTTCATGATTATTTGTGGTGTGCTTTTGAATGCAACATTGTCGAGATTAAAGTGGGGCAGAATGTTTTTGATGAAGACAATTTGTTATCGTTTGTTCCTACATGCATCTTTATAGACAGGTATGTGGCTGGTTTTCGTAATTCGTTTGTGGCACCCTTTCTGTTGCAAAACTTACAAAAATAAAAAAAACATTATATCCCTCCTTGCTTTTTGGCTGTATGTGAGGTGACTGAAGTCTGAATTATTAACTATTGCTGTCCTGATATGTTTTCATATTGAAGAAATTAACAAACTCATAACTTTGTTAATTTATGTATTTAAAGCGCACATTTGTGTGACGAAACAAAAACATTTCTAATACAAAATGTCTTTTTATTCTAATAATTTATTATTTTGTTTTCTAATGATTTTCTCACACAGGCAGTAAATAAAGATTTCTTGTCATTCATATCCGATTATACCGTTTAGAAATCCTATAAACTGGAATATATTTTCTCTAAAACTCATTTTGAAATATATTAGAGTAAGACTTCAGACTAAATTATGAAATACGAAGAAGATATTCTGGCTCTTATCAAATTTTATTTAAAATCCCATAATTTACACCACATCTATATTAGAGGCTCTGACAGAGATGTCAAAGTTGAGTCATTTCTCACTGCTGTAGAGTTTAAATTAATACCATGCACACATTACAGAGTAATTTAATTTCACCAAACCAGATGACAGCTACGTTATTAATAACCCAACTAATGTTATCTACAAATGACATTCAGCGTCGCCTCGTATAAGACAAAATGTTGTTATGTGCAATCAATAATGTTTGGTGATGGTACAATTTTGATGGTAGAATATAAATCATATTTTCAATATATACCTATGTTTTCAGTTTCAATGTATCAACATAGACAGTTTTATTTTATAATAACTTCTTATTATTAAATGTCAATTTTATGATAAACAAATTTTCAAAATTTTCTAAATCCTGTTTTAGCTTTAACCGACTCACACTTACTTATGAAAAAGTATTTATCTGACCAACTTTCATATGCAGCATTAGTTATTACGGTTATCTGGTTGCAGAAAAACCGCCCGGCTAGCTAAGTTGGTAGCACGCAAGTCTACACATCGAGGGGTCGTGGGTTCGATTCCCGGGCGGGGCATTCTTTCGTGGAGCGTGGTCATGAAATTATTTCTACGACTATTCTTCCTCCTACCAATGATTTTTAATTATGTAGGTCAGTTGTCAGTCACTGACGAAAGTATGCGCTTATTAGTTGGTTAACAGATAAAAAGAGATTTAGCCTTTCCAACAATAAGTAGGTTGACTTACCGCCGTTATATTGCCTATAAAATGTGTTGCTACGGCGTTAACCCCACCCAAAAAAAACAACTTGTTGAAGAAATATGCCACCCTCAACGTAAGATATGAAAAACATAAAATACTGATGGCGTAAGACCAACACATAGGATAATAGGAAATGGATGTATTCTAATTCTTATTTTGGGGTTTTTAACGTCGTATTCAACACATATCTAGGTCATATGTACGACGGCCAGCTGTTCCTAGTATAGGTTTCCTGGACATTTTTTCTATAATCAGTACTAACTTACCCTACCTCGAGGCCGACAACTCATGTATAGGGTATGACATACCGCAACCGGGCTCGAACCCGCGATCTCCGGATTCGAAGTCAGACATGCTAACCACTACGCCACGGCCGCAGCGTATTCTAATTAATTTAAACAAAAAGGTGACATCAAAATTGTTAAGAATTCAACTAATGCTTTTGATTTATTTGTTTTGGTTGAGTTTAACGCCGTAACAACACATTGTATAGGTCATATCACGGAGGTCAATCAACCCTCTCACCGTTTCTGGAAAGGCTAAATCTGGATTTAGCTGTTAACCAGTTTCTAGGCACATGCTTCAGTCTGTGACTGACATCTGCCAAAAATGGTTTAGAATCAGTAGTAGGAGTCAGAATTGCCGTCGAAACTATTCCATGACTAAACTACACGAAAGTATGCCCCGCGCGTTAATCGAACCCACGACTCTTCGATGAGAAGACTTGCATGCTTACAAATGAGCCGACCGGACGGCCTAATACTTTCTTTAATTGACATACAACGTCGCCCTGTATAAGTAAAAATGTTGTTTTGCGCAATCATTTATGTTTGTTGAATCGGTTTTTAGGATTCAATAAATATCAAGCACAACTCATATACAGTAACATATCATAGACAAAAGTGTACAGCATACTACATTTAGCATTATAGTTTGTTTTAAGATGTTATTATGCTATTACAGTCAAATTTGTCTTTTATTTGCTCTAGAATTTGAAATTTCCAAGAGCAGAAAATAATGCAATGCACAAATTGCGTGAGATCCTATCGTTCATTAATAACATTTCTGCATATCATGCATTTCTTTTATTTCACACCAATTTTCTGTTGAAATAATTTCATTTTCACACGTAACATTTTTAGTAAACTCGTTTGAAAGAAATGAGAGCAAAAACATTTCAGGAACAACAACAGTAAAAACCAAAGGCGTCACACGCAGCAAGACAGCAAAAATGGAGATTTGTTCACATTTGCTTTTGTTGTCTTCGAAAGCTACAAGTATTAGCATTTCAAAAAAGCTAGAATTAACCGTTTAGCCGTGTATGGCGTCTTCATCATTGAGTAAAAACATAAATGTTTGCTTTCCTGTAAACCAGTCTATGTATAATTAATTAACTTTTGGGGTGATCAAGGATTATATAAAATTGACCGTATGTAAACAGAAGGTTTTTATCTATATGTTTGATGTTAGTAGATCCGTTAATGAGTTCCTTCTCTGTGAATGGTGTCAGTACTAGGTCAGTGTTTTAGACCGTCCCGGTAATGATCAATATTCATTATTAGACTCGCCCGACTGCGACTGTGTTCATAAATTGATAATAATATTTTTAAGTAATACAAACAGGTAATCCGACAAAAACATGGCGGAGGCGAGTCCATTCACGTACCAATTTTTTACTTTTAATGGCCATTTTCTTATCATGTGACCCTTAATGAATCGTTTTGATTGGCTTAAGGCATCCGGTGTCGACTATAAAATGCTCAAATCTTAATGATAGTATATGTCATATTATCATATATATATATATAAAAACGTATTAAAGGTATTGTATATGTATACCCAGAAAGAAATACCCCACAAAAATTATGTGGTCTACATAAAAATTAAGAGGTCTATACCAAGTCTTTTTAAAACCATATTGCACAGACCATAATAGTTGGGTCCCCTACCCCTTCCTACATCATTTTAAACATGCTAAATCTGCGGGTTCCTATGTAGGTCCCGCTATAATGGAGTGTTCTCCAGTTACGAGTTAATGCACAATCGTTAGTTGAAGACGTTTCTCCATCGAGTCTAACATACATGATATTTAACATTGTACTTGGACCTATGCATAAGACTAGACATTTAGACTAGACATTACCTTATCAAATGCCAAACACGCATTGCCCTTGGGGTAGATTCGAGCTGTCAGTTTGTATATGGATACGGACATTGAACTTCTATTATCATAGACTAATATGTTATATACTTTGTGTTGCTATAATGACAATACCTAGGGTTTAAATTACACCATGAAAATGTCAATTGTATAAAAGTAGTCAGAAACACTGACACCATCCTACAGGGAGCTAATTAAATACGATTTATAAACCAATGCATCAGTATTAAACTACGAGTTCATTGTATGAACAGCATATTGGTTACATAAATATTTGTTATAATGTTATTAAACGGAGTCGACGTCGAACATAACGAGGGTTGATGCCCGTAGATTCAGTAAACATGCACATGCTATTTAGATAGACTTAATGATTTGTTCCTATGCTATTAAAAACAGTCGAAGTGGGACAACCTGTGTCTGAACAAAATCATAATTCTGTATACTTTATTGCAAAATAACCTTTCGTCAAAATACTTACTGAGTTAACGTTACATTTGTAAAAAGCTAGTTTCAAATTCAGATACAAAGTTTTATTTTGTAAAATATAAACATAGATAACATTATTGTTTGCACTGCTAGACATCATTACAGTTTTGATCAATACAATGATCTGCAAAAAAACACCATTATTAAAGCAATATAAACTCTTCTAGATTGTTATATTAATCTAGTGATTTTATTATTAAATAAATCATAAACTATTGTCTTACTCTTTAGTTTTAACATTTTTATTTTACACGCTGTATACATATATATTTCATCATAATAATTGACATAAACATATACAAAATTGAAGAAATGGGTAAATGAACAAAAAGCTTAGAGCTTAAAAACGTTAATTACCAGTTATAAACTGTATGCATTATAGTATTTAATTATGGCAACCAGTTAGTTATAGAATTAGTGAATCAAATTGAAATATCCATTGGTTACGTTTCAACGAATCATAATTGATTTTACTGTTGTCTTACATATCATTTAAACAAGGTTATGTTCAAAGAACCTAAATAATAATTTTCTTGTACAAATGTACATTGTATACATATACGCTTTAATTATTTAATAGCAAAGACTGTGTCCTGTAGTCATTATGTTGATAACACCTTTAACAACATTAAAACAACATTATGGTAGCCGCGGTCGTGGCGTAGTGGTTAGCTTCGAAGATCGCGGGTTCGAAACCTGGTCGCGGCAGGTCATACCCTTTACATGAGTTGTTGGCCTCGTGGTAGGGTAAGTTGGTACTGGTGATAAAAAAGTGTCCAGGAAACCTATAGTAGGAAGAGCTGGCCGTCGTAAATATGACCTAAATATGTGTTGAATACCTCGTTTAAAAAAAACTAAAACAACATCAGGACCCTAAAAGGAATTAGCTTCAAAATGTGTGAATATATGTGTGTCATCGCTACGTAACAATAACGATAACTTGTATCAGTGATTCATTTTTTAAAAAAAATGTTAGAAGTGTCTAAGTATTTGCTGCTTACATCCAGCTATATTTGGAGCACTATGTAAGTATACAGAATTCGCTATAACAATTCCATCTAGGCACTCTATATATACGAGTATCGTAGATGATTTTCGATTTAATTCACAGCAGTAATATTATTTTATAAACGTATATCTAAGAAAACTGTCCCAAAGCCATAGGTTATAATCCTGACAAAGGCGTGCTTTTATGTCTTAAACGGAAATGTTTTGAGAAGAAAATAAAAGAATATTTCATTACCAGTACAAATTATAATTGTGTATGAAGTTTCGACATTTTCTTAAATTTTGTCTTATTACAAGTTTCTATAATTTTACATGAACATAAAAATCATATAAATGATACATTATTTGTGAAGTTGAATAGCATTAATAATTTTATATCAAAGTGAACATCAATATGTGTAAATTAAACACAAAATCAATAACCAAGACAGCAATTATAACAAACGTTGTCTTGAGCTTAGTTTCGCTGTCCCGTGTAGCATCTATGAAATATTTATTCTAATCAGTTCAATACAAGTTGTATAAAAGTGTTATATATCGTAGTGTTACTTGTAAGATTGCGTCTTAATAAAGGACTACGGTATAGTTATATATCTTATATTCATCTTCAGAGGCGGTCATTAGACTTTGATTATCTGACAGTTTATTCGAAGTGTTAGCTACAGTAATTTCCTCTGGAAATGGAACTGATAATGACGTGTTCCATAAATACCATCTCACTTTATATGGTTAAAACATTTCTGCAATTACATATTCCTGACTTTTTTGTACGCGACCAGTTTTACAAACCCATTTACCACGTCAAATAAATTATAATGTTATTGGCAAAAGTTAACATGCTCATCGGAGAAATAAACAATTGAGGGAAAATAAATAAGAAACAATTTATTTGTGTTATCATTAGCATTTCAACGTTTTCACGTCATGCAAAATATAGAATCAAGGCAAATTACGGTTTTGATAAAATCATCTTATTTTTTTTGCATAATACGGCATCAACCAAAATATCAAAAATAATATATTTCTATTAGATAAAGTGTTTCGTCATGTAACAAAATGCGACTACAAAAATATCACTCATTTTGAAAGTTAGACTCTTTTGTTTAATTGGCACACTTAGTTAACAATTGACTTATACTACATGCCATTTTAAGTATGTACATGAAATATAAGTTACCTTGATATAAAATTGTTTCTGGACTTCTGTTAGTGAAAATGCGTACTTTTCGTTCTGTTGCCATTCTAAGATACTTCACAGTTAATACTTAACAAAAATATCTTTAAAAAAGATATTCAGCGCTCTGCCGGGTTGATTTTCAACGGTTGGAAGTATAAATGTTAGTTATGCACGGCGTACATGTATTAACTATAGGTCAAATGTAGTTTGTCCGAAATTGCAATTCAGCCTCAACTGACAATTTTTGTCCGAATATATTACCACTTCGCTGTCAATTTGGAAAATCTGTCCGATTCTAAAATTAAAAACATCTGTAATAACAATGCCATGGATTTGCGATTAAAAATCATTTCTTTCCAGAATGACCAAACGATTTATGTTACTTTTCTGGCAAACATAAAACAGTTTGATAGAAATGCTCAATGGCGGCCTACATATGACAAAATGAAAACCCATTCCAAGCGTGCGCTGAGTCATATTTGCAGTTTAGTTATACAGCAAGGGGCGTACCACGACGAATGTGTTATCCAATTAGCGTAGTGAGTCACTCATTATACACAGAGTTATTAGTCAGCAGCTACTGTACGTGCTACGCACCAGTTTATTACAAATATCCAATGGTGTCATGTGTTTTATCCATTTCTTTATACCGTAAAGGATTTTCATTGGACAAACAGCTATGGTAGAGCAAATTGTTTTGGTTGAAATATAGGTCAAAAGTCGGCTTAGACAGCTGCGCCGAAAAAGTGAACTCTGAATATATTATGCAATAGTCAGTCATATGACAAAATACCAATCACTTTTACGACAGAGCCAATCTGGGATAAATGAACCTATTCCGTTCTATAAGAAATGCAATATATTTTATTCAGAATGGGTTTAAATGCAATACCATCCAATATATCAGGATTTCCGTTATTTATCAACTAACCGAGTCTTTGTCCGACTTGACAAAAAGGCAATAACTTTTACGTCAATTCGGAGACGTAATCATTTGAAATCCTATTTAACGCTAGCAAATATTCATAGAAAATCTGCGAGTATGGTATTGCTATTGGCATAATAAAGATAAACGAATATAACCAGCATTGGTAATTTCTGCAAGGTGTCAGAGACGTTTTCATGTAATCAATTATTCATGCTGGATCCACATTTAATCAATGACTATATATTGTGGTCAGCGATTTATAGTTCAATTCTTTAAAATGATAGTTATTATTATTATTTATCACAATTATATATCACTTTTATCATACATGTGTACGCTCAAAATGCCTTACATGAAACAAAAAATAAACAAAATAACGTGAAAATACTGATAAAATGACAACAATAATGTCATTTTTTTTTCGAAAATATGAAGTCACAGATTGAAACATGTCCTATCATCATAAACAAATCTTCATAGTTAAGAATCCCACAATCAGTACTTAAATACCGAGTCAGATTTAAACAAATGAATTAAAAAGAAATAAAATTAAAACAAATACGTGGCGCTATGCATGGTTCGTATTGTTAAAAGTATAAACGTTAGCCAGAGAATATGACATCAAACTAAAATAAAATATCAATTTCACAAAATTCAAATGATACATCGATTATTGGAAATTTGGGACAATAAACTTAACTTTTTTCGGGATTATTGAAACCAATTAACCGTATACTAATCTTTATCGGGACCACATAATAAAAATTTGTGATCTTTTAATAAACGTTTTTGGACCTGCATATTGAAATTATTGGACCGTATACTAAACTTTTTACGATGGAACATGTACTTAATATAATAAGGGTGTATTTGTTTATACTACCAAATGACACTAACTACTATTATAACCAAACAACAATTGAAACAAATAAATATAGAGAGTGTAAATGTTTGTGGGTTTAATGTGAAGTGTGTCGATCAAGTCAGAGACCTTGGGGTTATCATGACTAAAACTTTGAGCTTTGACCAACATATTCAGAAAAAAATGTCAAATAGCCAGTATTCAGTTACGCAATCTTAGAACACTACGAAAATATCTTACCAAAGAATCTACTGAAACCTTGGTACATGGATTAGTGCACTCTCATATAGATTTTTGTAACAGTCTCAACTATGACATTCCAGCATACCAGATTAAACAAATTACAGCGAGTGCAAAACCATGCTGCAAGGGTTGTACCTAATGTGTCATACCACCATCCCAGTGCTGAACTACTGAAACAACTTCACTGGCTCCCAGTTAAAGCCAGAGTTATGTTTAAAGTACTGATTATGGTCTTTCATGTCATCACAGGAACAGCTCCAATATATATAAAAGAAATGTTTAATGAGATTAAAAGTCATTATAGATTTCGATCACAAAGCGATATCAATTTTTCTATTCCCAGACAACGAACAAAACTTGCAGACCGGTCATTGGCTGTAGTTGGTGCTAAATTGTGGAATGATCTTCCAAGTTCTCTCAAAAACATTCAATGTGAAGCCTTATTTAGAGTTCAATTCAAAACACACCTGTTCCGCCAGTTTCATGATTGATCTGTTAATTGTGACATTCCCAGTCTCACTATGTTAAGAAACCGTTTTTTTTCACTCTGTACATAGTTCTGTGTTGTTAACACTGTTTGACATTGGAAGGACTTTTTAAAGCGCGAAAGAATGTCTACATAATTTTTGCGCTATATAAATGCATTATTCACTATTATGTGTTCTAAAAATGAAACAAAGTAAAATTAAACTATGAACATAAAGTATACAGAATAATTTGCTTGAGCTGAATAATGCTACAGTCCCATAAACATAAAAATAGCCGAGAGGGCACTGTACGGGCGCTGTGCGATCAAACTCCGCAAGGACTCGTATGAACTCTTGCGTATCCGTACGGACTGTTACGTTTTACCAGGGTTGTTTTGTGCCATGTGCGTGACGTCACCTTCATACGCAAGACTTCCCACGGCCTATGGCTGTCTGCACGTACGGGTCTGCAACAAGCCACGATTTTATGGGACTGAGGCATAGCATTATCGGCATAAGAGACACAGTCATAAAGTTTCGCTAAATTTTATATTGTGTTAGAACCAATAAAGGATAAGAAAATCAAACTACGATCCTCGCAATGAAAAAATTGAAGAGGAATTAAATTGACATTTCTGGACATAAGATTATGTGATTTTACAATACGACTAGGAAAATATAATTATGTGCATTGGTATATTATCTATTATCATAAATATATTAACAATAAATGAGATTGCTGCGGTATGAAGTTTAAAAATAATTTGAGTTCAAATATACAATTAAAAATCTTTTATAGTAATGTCTTAGGACAAACCGATTCATAATTACCCATGAAAAGTGCGAAGAGTCTTTTTGGCGATTCCTATAATCATGATTGATTAGATTATCGACATGTTATTCATGCTATGATTTATGAATGAACTTGGTTTCAATGTGAAATAATTTGTTGTAGGAGTGACAACTTTCTTCCTACATTCATTTATCTAAGACGTTTTGGCAGTTACAGCAGATTTGATGCATACAATATGGTTATTAGAAGCAAGTGTTTACCATATGCAAAACGTAATAACGTTTATATTGGTTTAGACTAGACAAAGCAATTTTCATGAAAGCTTTTACAAATATTTGATAAAATTTCGCAACAAAAACGATAACAATTTATCATCTATATATCGTAGACGAACATAGATAACACAACTGATTAGAACACAATACAACAAAGTGTAGACTGAAATGCAAGTAATGCAATCGCCATTATAATTGTTTTATACAAAAGTACCTTTATTACTGTAAGGTGTAAATATTCAACATAACAAGCCAGTATTTATCATTGATGTAGTGTTAAGAATAAATACGCAGTCTGTATAAGCATGGGATGATTCGACAAATGAAATAATTGGTTTTTCACAGTATATATAAAGTTGATGTCCATATGATAGTAAAAAAACAGTTTTGTTTTGCTCGAAAATTTTATGTAGAAACTTATGAGACATTATGGGTTGACTGAAGGTCGTATTAATATTTTTAATATTATTGTTAAAGGACCCCAATATAGCCGACGATAGCCGACGTCAGCCGAAATGGTTCTCAAAATAAAGTTTTAGATGCGATTATATTGCAATTAAAGCAATCTCACGAATACTTGCCTTTTTCATGGCAATGCTGATAGCTTTTATTGCGTTAGCTTTATGCTTTTGCATGCAACATTGTCGAGAATAAGGTAGGGCAGAATGTTTTTTATGAAGACAATTTGTTACTGTTTGTTCCTTTTGGACAGGTATGGACAGGTATGGAGCTGGTTTTCGTTATTCGTTTGTGGTATCCTTTAAAAATAAAAAATAAATAAAAATGTCTCTCTCTTTGCTTTTTGGCTGTATATGTGGTCTGAATTATTAACTATTCATATTGAAGAAATAAACAAAATATCTTATAACTTTGTCAATTTATGTTTTTTAATCGCACGTTTGTGTGACGAAAACATTTCTGATAAAAAATGTCTTTTCATTCGAACAATTTATTATTTTGTTTTCTAAATGATTTTCTCACACAGGCAGTAAATAAAGATTACTTGTCATTCATTTAAGGAATGAATGTATAGAAACTGACTTTCATCGAAAAATAAACGTCATTTTGGTGATAGCTAATTTCAGCATAAAGGCCTTCGGCCTTTATGCTGAAATTAGCTATCACCAAAATGACGTTTATTTTTCGATGAAAGTCAGTTTCTATACATTCATTCCTTATAATTACTACCATTTTTGGCGAAATTTGCGTTAGAATAAAGACCTATTTTCTAATGCGTAGAGCCAAATTACGCAATAATGCGTAATAGTGCGCATTGATTTCATTCGGTTAACAGTTTTTTAATGCCAACCGTCGGCCATTTTTTTCTTCGATTGGATGCAGTTTTTCATTGTTTTCGGACATAACGGCATGAATGATACATTGAAATGAACATGCATTGAGTTTATTTTTAATAAAAGAACACATGAGAGGTGGTACGCTATTGTGTAACTCTTTTAAACGGTTTAACAAGTTTCAAGTTTCTACGAAGAACACGTGAGTTTATGATGCAAGTTGTGACCTAGATTAATATGTCAACTCGTTGAAATTACCAGTGATTACAAATGAGCGGTTGTTGGATGTACATTTTTCCGAGTTGAATAGCATCTGAGGCTGTGTTATTTAATCAGAATAATCAGAATGAGAAAGTTTACTACTGAAATTTGGATCACTTGATGATAACTTAAGCAGTCAGTCCGAGTCAGGAAATTTACATGTCAAGACATTGGATGGAAAGACAAGCTATTTTCTGTACTGAGTAAGTGAATGTTTATTATTTACCCCCAAATTACGGAGATTATATGGTTTATATGCTTTTATGTTCTCATGTACATTTTAAAATGATCGGTACTTAGGACAGATTCAAAGTCTGGTCATATTAATCTGGAAGCATTTTCATTCCGGTCTGATTATAAACGTTATAATTATTGACCTTGTTCACTACTCAATGCAGAATGTATATGCATGGAGTATACACATGCACTTCTGCGGATACTACATCATTATGACTAGATACACCTATTATCCAATGTACATATCATTATGTTATACGTTCTTTTTTACTTGATGAGAGGCAACTTGAGTTATTTTGAAATGTTTGCCATGACATACTGATGTTTGCCAAAATACTGATTACTTATCTTATTGTGGATCAATTTAAATGTGTCGAACTCTTGGTATTCAAAGCTTTATTTATCTTCATTTATTGGTTGTTTTTTTTGTTTTCAGACAAGAAAGTGAAACTAGATGCCTCGGAAACCAAAGTATTCAGATATCTGTATGAATGAATACCAGTCCATTAGAGCATGCACTTCAGATGGGCAATGCCATGAAAATCATTTGAAAAAGAAGACTGATTCGCTAGAAAAATAAATAAACATTTAATGGTTTAAATGCTGTCAATGTAGCTTAAGTTAAAATTAAAGATTAATTCTTAATTCTGCATTCAGCATTTAATTTCTTTCAATAAAAGTTGATTGCACCTTTCTTATTGGTTTTGTGTATCATGTACTTTCCATTGACATTATAGTTATTGACCTGTACGTCATAGCGTGGGAACGCGCTAAAAATAGCTTTTGATTCATGAAAGTAGTTCCGGCATGACGTCATTCATTCAAAACTGCAGTTTATACGAAAATAAAAGCACATTTTTTTAGGTCACGTGTTCACTTTTGACCAATCGGATTTTGTTATTTCATTCAAGTTGTAATTATATCCGATTATACCATTTTGAAATCCTATAACTTGCATATATATATTCTCTCTAAAACTCATTTTGAAATATATTAGAGTAAGACTTCAGACTAAATTATGAAAGACGAAGGAGACATTCTGGCTTTTATCAAGTTTTATTTAAAATCCCACAATTTACGCCACATCTATATTAGAGGATCTGACAGTGATGTCAAAGTGGAGTCATTTCTCACTGTTGTAGAGTTTAAATTAATACCATGCACACATTACAACGTAATTAAATTCCACTAAACCAGATGACAGCTACGTTATTAATAACCCAACTAATGTTATCTACAAATGACATTCAGCGTTGCCTCGTATAAGACCAAATGTTATTATGTACAATCAATAATGTTTGGTGATGGTACAATTCTGGTGGTAGAAGATAAATCACCATTTTCACCATATCAGTTTCAAGGTATCAAAATAGACTGCTATATCATATAATAACTTCTTATAATTAAATGTCAATTTTAAGCTAAACAACTTTCCAAAATTTCCTAAATCCTGTTTTAGCTTTAGCCGATTCACATTTACTTACGAAAAAGTATTTATCTGACCAAATTTCATATGCAGCATTAGTTATTACGGTTATCTGGTTGCAGAAAAAAACCGTCTTGCTAGCTCAGTTGGTAGCACGCAAGTCTACACATCGAGGGGTCGTGGGTTTGATTCTCGTGCTGGGCATACTTTCGTGGAGCTTGGTTCATGAAATTATTTCTACGGCCATTCTCCCTCCTTCCAGTGATTCTTAATTATGTAGGGCAGTTGTCAGTCACTGACGAAACTATGTGCTTTGTAGTTGGTTAACAGCTAAATCCAGAGACATCCTTTCCAGGAACTTTGAGTAGGTTGACTGACCGCCGTTATATGACCTATACAATGTGTTGCTACGGCGTTAAACCCAACAACAAAAAAAACAACAAAAAAAGCTGGTTGAAGAAATATGCATCATCAACGTAAGATATGAAAACCTTAAAATACTGACAGTTGGTATGCGATATGTAGGACTTTTGTCAAACACTTTTGGAGGACATTGTATAAGATAAATACAGCAACTTGATTTAGACCAAATATTCAATATGCAAAAAATTAAAACCACCAAGACGGCGAAAAGGAATTCCTCCATGAAATGCACAAATTCCGCGAGAGCACATCATCGATTAGTGATATCCTTGTATAATGTATTATTATCTGACTAGCACTCAATAAAAGTGATTACAATTACACATATTAAGATGTTTTGTTTTAACACATATCTATTTTCAGAGCCTTCTTAAAGTTCTTTGACAAATAAAATGTTGAGAAAAATAGAACATGCATACTACACGAAAGTATACTGTAGTAAAATATTATCTTGTACGGTCCATTTTTCTCTACCGTCAAATACTGAATAATTTTACGGTGATTAAATACACTGAGGTCAGCCAACCTTCTCACTGTTCCTTTAAAGGCTAAATCTAAATTTCCCTGTGAACCAGTTTCTAGGCACATGCTTCAGTCAGTGACTGACATCTGCCAAATATGCTTTAGAATCAGTAGTAGGAGTGAGAATTGTCGTAGAAATTATTCCATGGCCAAACTACACGAAAGTATGCCCCGCACATGAATCGAACCCACGACTCTTCAATTAGTAGACTTGTATGCTTACAACTGAGCCGACCGGACGGCTTAATACTTTCTATAAATGACATACAACGTCGCCCTGTATAAGTAAAAATGTTGTTTTGCGCAGTCATTTATGTTTGTTGAATCGGTTTTAGGATTCAATAAATAATAATCACAACTCATATACAGTATCATATTATAGAAAAAAGAGTACAGCATACTACATTTAGCATTATAGTTTGTTTTAAGATGTTATTATGCTCTAACAGTCAAATTCGTCTTGTATTTGCTCTAGAATTTGAAATTTCCATGAGCTGAGAATATTTTATATTCATGCAATGCACAAATTGCGTGAGATCCTATCGTTCATTAATAACATTTCTGCATATCATGCATTTTTTTATTTTTCACACCAATTTTCAGTTGAAATAATTTCATTTTCACACGTAACATTTTTAGTGAACTCGTTTACAAAATTGAGAACAAAAACATATCAGGAACAGCAACAGTAAAAACTAAAGGCGTCACACGCAGCAAGACAGCAAAGAGAGAGATTTGTTCACATTTGTATAAGTTATCTTCGAAAGCAACAAATATTAGCATTTCCAAAAATGCTTGAAATCGCCGTTTAGCCATGTATGGCGTCTTCATTATTGAGTAAAAACATAAATATTGCTTTTACATTGTACTTGGACCTTTGAATAAGACTAACCATTACCTTAACAAATGTCAAACACGCATTGCACTTGGCGTAGATTTGAGATGTCAGTTTGTATATGGATGCGGACATTGAACTTATATTATCATAGAATAATATGTTATATACTTTGTGTTGCTATAATGACAATACCTAGGGTTTAAATTACACCATGAAAATGTCAATTGTCTAGAAGTAGTCAGAAACACTGACAGCATCCTACAGGGAGCTAATTAAATACGATTTATAAACCAATGCATCAGTATTAAACTACGAGTTCATCATTTGAACAGCATGTTGGTTACATAAATATTTGTTATAATGTTATTAAACGCAGTCGACGTCGAACATTACGAGGGTTGATGCTGTAGATTTAGTAAACATGCACATGCTAATTAGATAGACTTAATGATTTGTTCTAATGCTATGAAACACAGTCCAGGTGGGACAATATTGTGTCTGAACAAAATCATAATTATGTACACTTTATTGCAAATTTACCTTTCGTCAAAATACTTCAATTTCATTTAGTGCAGAAATATATGTTAAAAAACGTATATTTAAGAAAACTGTCCCAAACGCCATACGTTATTATCCTGACAAAGGCGTGATTTATGTCTTAAACGGAAATGTTTTGAGAAAAAATAAAAGAATAATTCATTACCAGTACAAATTATAATTGTGTATGAAGTTTGGTAATGACTTTAAATTTTGTCTTGTTACAAGTCTCTATAATTTTACATGAACATAAAAGTGAAATAAATGATACATTATTTGTGAAGTTGAAATCATTAATAATTTTATATCAAGGTGAACATTAATATTAAATTAAACACAAAATCAATAACCAAGAGAGCAATTATAACATACGTTGCCTTGAGCTCAGTTTCCCTGATACGTGCAGCATCTATAAAATGTTCATTCTAATCGGTTCAACTCAAGTTGTATGAAAGTGTTATATATCGTGGTGTTACGTTTAAGATCGCGTCTTGATAAAAGAATACGGTATAGTTATATATCTTAGATCCATATTCCTAGGCATCATTATACTTTGATTATCTGACAGTTTATTCGAAGTGTTAGCTACAGTAATTTCCTCTGGAAATGGAACTGATAATGACGTGTTCCATAAATACCATCTCACTCTATATGGTTTAAACATTTCTGCAGTTATATATTCCTGACTTTTTTGTACGCGACCAGTTTTATAAATCCATTTACCACGTTAAATAAATTTAAATGTTATTGCAAAAGTTAATATGCTATAAACAATTATGAGAAAATAAATAAGAAACAATTTACTTGTGCAGTTATTAGCGTTTATTACGTTTTCACATCATGCAAAATATGGAATCAAGACAAATTACGGTTTTCATAAATCGTTTTGGTAAATCATCTTTTTGTATAATACGGCATCAACCACAATATAAAAAAATAATATATTTCTATAAGATAAAGTGTTTCGTCATGTAACAAAATGTGACTACGAAAATATCACTCTCTTTGAAAGTTAGATTCTTTTGTTTAATTGGCACACTTAGTTAACAATTGACTTATACTACATGCCATTTTAAGTATGTACATGAAATATAAGTTATCTTGATATAAAATTGTTTCTGGACTTCTGTTAGTGGAAATGCGTACTTTTCGTTCTTTTGCCATTCTAAGCTTTTTTACAGTTAATACTTAAAAAGTGAACTCTGAATATATTATGCAACAGTCTGTTATATGACAAAATACCAATCACTTTTACGACAGAGCCAATCTGGGGTAAATAAACCTATTCCTTTCTATAAGAAATTTAATATAGTTTATTCAGAATGGGTTTAAATGCAATACCATCCAATAAATCAGGATTTCCGTTATTTAACAAGAAATAAATTAAAAACAAATATTTGGTGCTATGCAGGGTTCAAATTTTAAAGTATAAATGAAAGCCAGCAAATATGACTTTAAACTAATATAAAATATCAATTTCACAACACTCAAATGATACATCAAATTTTGGAAAATTTGGGACTATAAACTTAACTTTTTTTGGATTATTGAAACCAATTGACCATATACTAATCTTTATCGGGACCACACAATAAAAATGGGACCGTATAATAAACGTTATTGCAACTGCATATTAAAAACATGGCAACGTATATCAAACTTTTTATAGGAACATGCATATTAAAATTTGAGACAGTATAATTAACTTTATTTCGAGACAATAATATAGTATATTTTGTTAATTTCGCAATACCGAAAGATGATTTCTGTAGACGAACATGAATAGTAGAGCCAATGGTAAACAATATAGGTCAAAAGTTGGATTAGACAGCTGAGCCAAAAAACAGCAACAACAGCACATTCAGTTTTACGATGGAACATGTACTTAAATAATAAGGGTAAAAAAGCATTTATTTGGCATAGTGTACACTTAGCATAATGACATTAACATAATTATATCACAGCATGTTGTAATTAACTATGACAAGCACACCAACACCAGGGATAGCACAAAAAGGGCAAGCCCTTATTTCCATTGCGGTCCTTAAAAGGGTGTATTCGTTTATACTACTAAATGACACTCGCTACTATTATTTAATCTAATAATAAATATTATCATCAATAATAAAACAACGTAGAGTTAAAACTATGAACATAAAATATACAGAATAATTTGCTTGAGCTGAGTAACATTATCGGCATAAGAGACACAGTCATAAAGTTTTGCTAAATTTTTATATTGTGTTTGAACAGGGATTCTATATAACAGGGATTTGTAACGAAGTGCTTTTTTAAGTTTCTCGGTCGTCACTGTCTATAACTGGCTGAAGCAGGTTGTACAAACTATTCCAGAGTTTGAAAACTTGATTTATGATTCTGTACATGTCTTCCATGCAACTTGTGAATATTTCTGAAGTTTTTGACAAACAATTGTTGCAATTATGACCAAACAAAATGACTCTAGATGATGTTAAATGGGGCTAAAATGGCAGATCGATGGGAAAATGCGTTAATTTGTGATACAGTCTGTGAATGTAGTTTTCCTCAAAATCATCTTGAATCACATTTTCCTAATATTTATGTCAATTGGAATGGTACTGGTACAAAATGTGAATATCTTTATTTAAACTTGTTATACTTGTTTTCAGTATTGGCCGAAATAATAGCGACGACAGTGAAATTTGATGAAAATCTATTACATTTACTTATCGCTACAAATCCCTGTTATAGAAAATCCCTGGTTGGAACCAATAAAGGCTTAAGAACTCAAACTACGCTTCACGCAATAAAATATTTGAACAGGAATTAAATTGACATTTCTGGACATAAGATAATGTGAATTTACAATACGACCAGGAAAATATAATTATGTGCATTGGTATATTATCTATTATCATAAATATATTAACAATAAATAAGATTGATGTGGTATGAAGTTTAAACATAATTTGAGTTCAAATATACAATTACATAACTTTTATAGAAATGTCTTAGGACAAACCGATTCATAATTACCCATGAAAAGTGCAAACAGTCTTTTGGCGATTCCTATAATCATGAATAATTTTAATAAATTAGATTATCGACATGTTTATGGTCTTTCATGTCATCACAGGAACAGCTCCAATTTGTATAAAGGAAATGTTTAATGAGATTAAAAGTCGCTATAGATTGCGATCACAAAGCGATATGAACTTCTCTATTTCCAGACGACGAACAAAACTTGCAGACCGGTCATTGGCTGTAGTTGGTGCAAAATTATGGAATGATCTTCCAAGTTCTCTTAAAAACATTCAATGTGAAACATTATTCAGAGTTCAACTCAAAACACACCTGTTCCGCCAGTTTCATAATTGATCTGTTAATTGTGACATTCCAAGTCTCACCGTGTTTAGAAACTGTATTTTTTAACTCTGTACATAGTGCTGTGTTTTTAATACTATTTGACATTGGAAGGACTTTTGTAAAGCGCAATAGAATATGTCTACATAATTTTTACGCTATAATTCATTCATTCATTCATGTTATTCATACTATGATACATTAATAAATTTGATTCAATGTGAAATAGTTTTTTGTAGGAGTGATAAGTTTTTTTCTAATTTCATTCATCTCAGAAGTTTTGGCAGTTACAGCATATTTGATACACACAATATGGTTATTAGAAGTAAGTGTTTACCATATGCAAAACGTAATAACATAATAGCGTCTATATTGGTTTAGACTAGACAAAGCAATTTTCATGAAAGCTTTTACAAATATTTGATAAAATTTAGCAACAAAAACGATAACAATTTATCATCTATATATCGTAGACGAACATAGATAACACAACTGATTAGAACACGATACAACAAAGTGTAGTCTGAAATGCAAGTAATGCAATCACCATTATAATTGTTTTATACAAAAGTACCTTTATTACTGTAAGGTGTAAATATTCAACATAACAAGCCAGTATTTATCATTTAGTGTTACCAATAAATACGCAGTCTGTACAAGCAAGGAATAATTTAACAAATGGAATAATTGGTTTTCACAATACATATAAAGTTGATGTCCATAGTAAGGAAAAACTTTATTGTTTCACTCGAAAATTATTTTGTAAACACTAATGAGACATTATGGGTTGACTTAAAGTCGTAATTTATATGTTTAATATTATTGTTAAAGGACTCCTACATAGCCGACGATCGCGGACGTCAGCCGAAATGGTTTTCAAAATAAAGTTTAAGAAGCGATTCTAATGGATTAAAGCAAACTCACGATGAAGTCTATATTTTGTTTCATTCTCTGTAATAAAAGACTGAAACACTTTCATGAACAGCAAAAGTAAAACATACCCGTACAAAACAGCTAACACTGATAAAAGAGTGTAGTATGATCAATTAATCCTACGGCTTTAGATCATGCTTTCACTAGTATTTCTTTATTTCTATTTGGTATAAATTTTATATTTGTTTTGTTTTTGTTGGGTTTAACGCAACACAATAAGGTCATATAACGTCGGTCAGTCAACCTACTGACTCCTCCCGGAAAGGTTAAATCTCTGGATTTAGCTGTTAACCGACTACTAAGCGCATACTTTCGTCAGTGACTAACAACTGTCCCACATAATTAAAAATCATTGGTAGGAGGGAGAATGGCCGTAGAAATAATTTCATGACCAAGCTTCACGAAAGTATGCCCCGCCCGGAAATCGAACCCACGGCCCCTCGATCAGTAGACTTGCGTGCTATCAACTGCGCTAGCCGGGCGGCTATACATTTTATGAAATCATTGTCAAATTTTGATTGACTTTTAAAAAGTCTACACAAGTCATTTATGTTCATGCAGGTGACGCTAGCTTGGTTTAAGAGTTATAACATATACCGAGATAGTTCTAACAAAAATCTACTTATTTTATTTCTGTTGACTTTAGACTACACGTATTGCAGAAATAAAACAATAAAATTATTCCAACTATAGAAATGTTCCATTGATTTGCTCTAAATGACGAAATAATAATGCAGCTTTATAGATGGAAACAAAAACATCATTGCTTATTTACGTAAAACATAAATAACAACAATTTAATAAGGTACTTCAGGAAGAAACAACATTACTTCAGTTTTTTGTGTTTTAATATGTTTATAAAGAAGAATTTAATGTAAATAAAAACAAAGATGTGTAAAAATTATTCACGTAATTATTGTATATGTACAGATTTTAGTAGAACATTAATTTCTATAGTGTTTGCTTTTATTAAGAAAGAAAAAGCAATGAATCTCGGTAAATTACTATTTAAAACTACTATTTATGCTCTAAATGAAGAAATTATTAGTATATAACAGCATTTTCTTAGTTTGGAGTGTATTTTAGACAATCATATTTGGGAGGAGTTTACTAACTGTAAATACGAAGACAATGGGAAATCCCAAGTTATTTTGTACATTTTGAGAAGCTTACAAAAATAATCAGATTAATTTGATTTTCGTGGTTTTGCGGGTTTATCAAGTTAACAATATCGTAGAAAAACAAACAAAGACATTTTCCCTCCATATATCAAATATTTACAACTTTACATTTTCCTAATAACATTAGACAGAACATTAAGCACCCAGACACCACTATCCCTTTAAAGTTACTTAATACTGGTATAACTGACATATTTTATCCTATAATTTAGTTTTAGAATACTTTTGTTAAACTTCAGACTAAATTATAATCCTGACTTTTATCAGATTCAGTTGAAATCCTATATGTGACACAAGACAAGATTAGTTAAGAGATGACGACAGCGATGTCAAAGAAAAGGCATTCGTCAAACATTAGAGTTTTAAAGAATATAATAGCATGCTTATATTTACAAGTAATGCAGGTTTAGCAAAACAGGTGCCAGCAAAACATTAACAACTCAAATTAAATAACATCAAAGATTTCGTCTCCTATAAACAGTAATAGAGAGTCATTTAATAATATTTGACTCGACGTTACTACTACCTCTTAGTAGACCAAACATACATTTAATAACAGCGTAATAAATACTCGTATACTCGTATACACTGAATGTTTGTGCTAATAAACGCTATACATAAATGTTACTAAACCCTTCTGTATTTATAAATATATATAATACCTATATTAATATAATACCTTCTGTATTACGAACTCTGACTTGATAAAGCTAAATTACAAGTACTTCGGCAAAAAATATTTTTAATGTAAGCATCAAAATGTGCGTCTGTGTATATTTCTGCGACAAATTTGAAACGCTGTATGATACGTACAATCAAACATTGAAAAAATACCATTTATAAAAAGGTGTCATTTATACGCTCCGTGTATTTATTTATGATCTAAATATATAAGGTAAAAACGCACATGCCTATGTTACTGCATATGATGGAATATATATCAATATACCCTTTTAATGCATGCTAAACATCCTAGTTTTTTTGCGAGCGACAATCCTTAGATGCAACAAAATATACAGTAGCTCTAAGTTATCATGCCATTATTCATTTATTTATGTTCTGAATCTTAAAAGTAAAAACTGTTCCCTGAAGCCATATCACTGTAAATATTCTCTCTTACTAATATACCTCTTATAAGGTATAATTGTAGCAAACACACTCTGTAATTGTTTGCGGGTATAAAAGTCTGCGTTCATGAAACAATTTGCATCTCTAGTGCACTATTGCAGCAGATGTAATTATCTTAAATAATGTGCAATGGACATCCTGAAGCAATTTCTTGAAATGTAGGATTATCATACGGACACCATTAAATATATTATTCGTGATATAAATATTTTTTACATTACATAAATTGTTAGAAAGGAGTGCTAAGTAATGCACGGTTGTGAAGAAACCTAAGCAATATAGACATGGAATAATTATTTTATTTGCATGTACTGCAACATTAATATTTAAAAATATTCTAGGAAGGTTTACAATAAGTTTAGGGTATTGTGCGTAAAGTTTGACCCCGACTTCACCTTTATGCAAGAATAGTCATTACATTGAATACGATTGTAGTTTTAATGCTCGATTACACCGTGACCGTGAGGATTATGTGCTGACATTTAACCCATATACGATCACTGACGAAGAATAGGCGTGGCACTGATTTTCGTCGGGATATGTGTAAGATAATTATTAGATGAAAATGTGAAATGTCAGATCGGGGGGTCAAACTTTACGCACTATATATGTATGTTTAAGTCAAAATTAAAACTAGACTTTTCTGATAAATGCATACTCTATAACTGTTGATAAAATCTATAATATAGTTGATAAGTATTAAAATGGCAATACATTAGTTTCCGTTTGAAATAGTAACAAGTTTATTTACACCCGTCGCTTTTTTGAAATGCCCAAGATGTTGGTAATAAACGTTTGTGTGAGCAAGAAAAATGGATCAATCCATCGAATAATAAATAAAATATTTTAACGAAATGATACGTTTTAATAATGAAATTGTCGTTGTTGAGATAAATGAAAATTTAATTAGAGTTATTACTTTGATTCGACAATTTCTCAATAATTATCTTATTACGTTGAAGTATATTTCCGTAAAGAGAAAGTCTAATATCTTTACGTGTATTATAAAATGATAATTAAAACGCATTGTGAATTTCCTCAAACGAACTATAATCACTCTGCAACAAATCATATAAATCTACAATTAACTGGTGTTATTTCATTTTCAAATTAAATACATACTTCACAACTATTTATCATTCACCATCACGACTTATTTGTAGATATAGTGTGCGTCGCTTTAGAATAGACGAAACATTTTCATTATAAAAGATTACTAGGAACAATTCTGCAACTGTTCTTATCTCTTGGTTGAGACTAAACCTGTCATTCTATAATACTTTCAATTCTATAATTAATGACCATGCTTATTAGCTCATTTTTTTGGTTTACGCTGATACAAAAACGCATCAAAGCCAAACGCATTTATCAATTTGAAAACGACAACACGTCTACATAATAGACTTCTAGATACAATGCCGAACTTATCAATAAGGTGGTTGCAAAGTTAATTGTCATATGAAATGATATAGTCGCTGATGTAAATTTAAAAGGTATGAAGTAAAGTTTACATAATATCTACCAAGTATGTTTGAACTGTTATATTTGTTTGGGATACTATGACACGGAGACTCGTCAGGTAAATGTTCATGCCAAGTTATTTTAAAGTCCATCAATTCTCGGTGGAATTATCGTCTGGAAACCTTTTGGGACGGACGGAAGGACAGACAGACGGACGGACAAAGAGACTCCTATGTATGCCTCACCACTAGTAGTGGTGCGGATATAATAATCAGTGTTACATTATAAGTAAAAAGTTTAAAAAATCTAAACAACTTTTCAAATAGGTTTTGAATAACTAATGCTAAAAAATATGTTTTAGATGTGAGTTTATGGTAGAAAAACTAACTTTTTTAACGTACAACATTACGTTTTGCTACCACATAAAACTAAAACGACCATGAACGTCTGCAATGCAACTCTCAAGCGACTGCAATGTCGTTAAACGTTGATTAATTTCATCAACTATCTGATTTAACTAAATTTGTCTGAGGAGTTAAAAGTAGATAAATGTTGCTATACATAAAAACTAATTACACAATATCTTTGTTTCTTTCTTTACGTCTAAATCTATGATGTGTCGAGTTCTGAAGAGTCGCTTCAGACAAGTCTGACAATTCATCAGTCTAAATATTCTCTGCACGTATCTTCCATGCATATGCCATTCATACTTTTCAATATTGAATTCCCTCAGGTGATGTTTTTTTCACTTTTATCCTGACATGGCCTTGTGTGATTTCACTTTTCGACAAGTGCTAGAAACTACGTTGTTTTGTTCTTTAAACAATGCGATATAATTGTGCCGCTTGTCATCACCGAAAATGTTAACGAAAAAGCGAGTACGCCATATTTTATCTGGTACCAAAAATATTCTGTTTAATTATGACCAAAAAGACGAACAAGGAAATAACCTATCAATACGTATACCAAAGACGCACACGTCTCATTACTAAGACAAAACGAGGAGCTTGTTAAGCGTTCCGACTCGAGAGTAATTCATCTATGTCACAAGTAATGATATAATGTCACTTAAAATTCAAAGCACATTGAACTTGCATATGGCTAATTAAATGATAATGATTTTTCATGACATGGCGGAGTAACTCAATGATTTGTTGAATAATGAAAGTGCATTTGTCAATGTTTTCTATTAAGAATTACCGATGCCATTAGTGTTTAAACGAAAGAGAGTTTGAAATTGCATTGCTTAAAATGTGTAGAAAGTGTCACATAATTGTTGTGATTTAATACTACTTTTTGTGAGAAACATTTAAATGATTAAATTGGTGACACATAGAAGTGAACCAGTGCCAGTGAAAGGTAACAACTCTTCTTGATGCTGGTATGTAAAATGCATTTCTTCAAAGCTAAATTATGATTAAAAAACTTCCAAGAGTTTAAATAAGTAAAATAATTATTGATAAAACTACAGGACTGAAAAAGTATGCAGATGCTCAACAAATGAAGAATGAGATAAAAAGAAAAGAAACAATACAGATGAGTGCACACTAAGAACACAGTTTATCTATTTAAATAAGTATCAAGAATGTATATTGAAAGATTACTTAGATTACATCAGTATCAAGTCTCGCTGAGTTCTGGAATGAAATCAGCGGTCAAATGGTCATTAAATTCCATTAGACCATTACCACCCTACAGCTTCTAGGGCTAGAAGGAAATGAAAATATTGTCTTCAAATTCACATAAAGTCTGGCAAATAATATCTAATTTAAGTCAGTTACAATACATTCATTCAATTTCAGAAATATCATATTATGTTCATTACATTCCGATGAAATTAGATCTTTTATTTAATAAACAAGACACGCACTAATGTGGCAAACATAGAAATTAGATGTCAGTATCAATATTAACATGATACCGCAAACAGAAATATCGTAAAATAAGATGGACGCAAAAAAAAAACAAACTAGATGACTCATATCCATTATTAACTGATTGCTTTTAAAACTTCTCCTTAAATAAAACAAAATAGAACATATGTAATTTTTTACAATTTTTTACGGTTTTTCTTTTTACTTTGACTGGTCTATCAAAACAGTTCAGATTATTTAAGAAAGTATGAATATAGCCTGATTGGACAATTAAATATTCTTTCTTCTTTTTAAAAATATTCTTATATAGCATCAATACACTTCCTTATCATCTTGAATTTTATCATATGAAAGTGAACGTCCTATGTCATTTCATCTAATTTTGCCAATTGAATGTGAACAATATAATGACCGATAATTAGTCGATACGTTCGCAAAAAAATAATACACAATCAATGGAGTACTTGACATACATCTGGAACAGCTTATTAATGTCAACGAAGATAGAAAAGTATAAGTAATCATCGATACAAATTTAGACAACGCTATATTTATATATCGATAACATTTTTGATGAATGTTTGACTAGCTTAACTCTCTTCAGCTCAAATTACAACATCAATAATACGTTGGTTTAAGGTGTACACAATGGCTTGATGAGTATTATTGAACAGCTTGTCTGAACTTAAGCATTTAACGTTAATGCTGGTACACTTTGAAGGATCCAGTAGTAAGTCCATATGCTTGTACAGTTGTTATCAAAGAAGAAAGAGATATTTGTTTGGGGTGGGGGTTAACGCCGTAGAAACACATTGTATAGGTCACATAACGGTGGTTATTCGACCTACTCATTGTTCCTGAAAAGGCTTAATCTATGGATTTAGTTGTTAACCAAGCACTAAGCGCATACTTTCGTCAGTGACTGATTATTGCCCTACTTGATTTAAAATCAGTGGAAGGAGAGAAAATGGCCGTAGAAATTATTTCATGGCCAAGTTTCACGAAAGTAAGCAATGCCCGGGAATCGAACCCACGACCCCTCGATAAGTAGACTTGCGTGCTACCAACTGAGCTAGACGGGTGGCTAGAAATAAAAGAAATGTAACATTTGTGCAGGTTGCACAGAGCAATAACCAATACATGTAATAATAAAATTTAAGCTTTTAGTGCCATAAGGAGAGCAGACAAATAGAAACGGGAATATCAATCTAGAGACTTCTAAATATGTTCTGCATTCATGTAGTGGTTCTAGCGACGATTATTAGATTTATAGCAGGACAATATGTAGCTTGACTGCTACAGCTGCGTAACAGTAAACTATTAATTGTATTATGTATGTATATAAGTCTAGCACTTACTGACTCCGAACATTCTGAGACTCTAGATTATAAAACAAACATCTACATCGACATGTTTGTTAATACAATTGACAGTAGTCAGTGGGTTGTAGTTTGTGAGAGACAATATAACTTAATGTATGTTTCTTTGGTCTTCATTACTTCGTAGTCAAATACGAAATACATGTATTCATAAAAATCGCTAGGTATATTTTGTAAAATGAATGTTTTTATAATGAAACAATTGTAATTGACAACATGGTAATTTTTATACTTTGCTTTAATGTACATGTACAAATAATGTCTTCATTTTTTTAAATATACCTACATGTCATCCAGTTGCATTGGATAACTTAAAAATTATTTACTGTTATCACTACGTAGTATAAGTAGATTTTATTTTGTTTTTTTGTTGGGATTGACGCCGTAGCAACATATTGATAGGTCATATAACGGCGGTCAGTTAACCTATTAGCTGTTCCTGGAAAGGCTAAATCTCTTGATTAAGCTGTTTACCAACTACTAAGCGCATACTTTTGTCAGTGCCCTACATATTTGAGAATCATTAGTAGGCGTCAGAGATAATAATTTCATGATCAATCTTACGAAAGTATACCCCGCGCGGGAATCGCACCTCTGTTTAAGTTGTGTTACACTATTACTTAAATGTATAGAAAACTTAGCAATGACCAACAATCACTTATTGTCATTTTTATTGCAATTATTAAAATAACTGATTCGTCATTTACTGAAGAAAGGAAACTGTCGTTGGTGGATAATGATGCTAGTTATATCACTTTTGTATCGCAGTTTGATGACGCAATCTTTCTCAATGCAGAGTCTTTGTTCTAATTTACAATGTGATTGGGCATTTTTGTTCCAATTATGGCCATTATTACATTTCTAATTCCATGGTTACAACCATTAAATTATCATTTTAACAACTAGTTACGTTTATTGAAAATGTGTAAAGGGTGATGTAATCTAATCTGTACATACAATTCTTACACCACCGATATATTTCATACATGAAAGTATCATTGCAATGAAAAAAGATGTTTTATTAATGAGAAATACACGCAACAGTGTGACAAGCCGCAGCAATTAGATATTAAAGAGGACGTTTGTATGATGTATTGCGTGTAGAACTAGCATATAACAAGCTTGGAAATTATAGATAAGAAATTGTTGAATCATGAACGTAATGGTGTTATTTTAAGGAAAGAAATTATACATGTATGCGATTTGTGGTGAAAATTTCAATGCTTTATTGACAAAAAAAGGAAATAAGGAAAACAAGTAATATTATAAGCCTTGGTTACTTCATATAGTCACGGATATAGAGTCGTGATACAGTTAACGTTATAAACATATAATGTACGAAAACAGGACAAATATTGTTTGCTTGTAAGTGTGATTATTATATAGCTAATAAATCTAACCAATCGACAATCTGCATTTGTACCACGTGACCGTCCAATATATTCCCGTATTGGATCCAAAAAATATATATTATTTTCGTATTGAACAGTTGGGTACATGAGCACTAAACGATCTGATGAGAATGGCTGTGATTGTTTTTTGGGGGATGATGGCGATGATGATTATTTCAAAGTAAACGAAAGATATATAATAAAAAGATTATCATACATTTTATTGTACAATATGGCATATATTTGGACGCGTACACAGCTAGAAAATTCATATTGGACTCGCCCATTGGCTTGTTCAATATGATTTTTTTAAGCTGTATACTCGTCCAAACATATTTCCGTATTGTACAGTAAAATGTATAATAACCTATAGTAATAGGAAGTTATGTATGACTAGAGAAACCTTTATTACACAAAATCACCAGGCAATGTCACTTCTCTGATCGTCTCTACCACGTCCTAAAACAACTTTACATCTTCAAACTACATTTATAAAAGCTTGGTACATCTTGCGAGAAAGAAGTGTAAAACTTAACGGTAAAACTCTGTAAAATCGATTCCGATAAATATATATACATCTATATATACTCTAAACACTGTTTGTTGAATCTAAGATTAAATGATACGTAGGTATCAAACAGTACATAATAAGGTCTAATCATCAACGATAGAATCGTCTTCAGCATCATGGTAAACGGGTAACTGTAATTGACCAATCCCCCCTTTTGAATGCCATTCATGTAAAGTATATAAGCTGATCTTCAAAGTTTACCAATTTGTGTGTAGAAAATCGTGACATTCTTCACCGTATCAGTGTTTTAAACCATGATTACCAGCCAAGTGTCTGTATATCTGTATTGAGCATCTAATTGTCTACCTTAAATGTCGTAATGCGTGCAATGTTATCGTTTTTCTCAGTTGCACAGGAAGTTTCAATTACATGTAAAAGAATGAAATGAATAGGCGGGTAAGTAAACGTTTGACCTTGCTGAATATACCCGTATGGAATCGATATGTGTCTTCCTGGTACTTAATTATTTCAATAAAACGGTGTTAAAAGAACTTAAATTATTCTGTTAAAACAATGGACATAAAACGTAATCTACGCATACGCACATGGACTCTTTATTGTTTTATTTGTTTGAAACTTTCTCGACAAATATTTTCTAGACAGTGAGCCACTATTTAGTATAGACAAAGATGATACAGGTTTAATTACTTCTCCTATGTGAACATCTTTCTTGGTATCTCTTAGGATAATAGCATTTTACATATTTCCCACTATCACAACTGGATTACCTCTAAAAGGTCTCTAATAATTGGCTTAATTTAATCATAGGTTTCCTACCATGCTAGGAATCAATTGGCACACTCTTAACTAAGACCTAGAACAGCAAATTATTGTCGTGGAAAACACAGTTATAAGAAAAAAACTATTGAATCTAGTGACGATGAAAATGATATAGTTCATTTATATCCTGCTGGCGAGTAATATTTTTTTCGATATCTCATTTCGACCAACTTTATTC